>CM074292.1:22785090-23212762 GCA_037194245.1 Opsariichthys bidens
ACTTGAGAATAAAACTGGTCATGTTCTTTTGTACCAAATGCATTATTTTTATTGGAGCACAAAAGGAGAGTAAGGCAGAACATCATGAGACTGACAACCTGAGTCACAATTCACCATCACTGTTTCTGTTCTAATGGTGACTGAGACTCTCTGACTCTCCTTTTGGGTGGTTTATAAAGAAATCTTACCCTTGAAATTAGAGGATAGAAGAATATAGCAGATTAATTGGTTTTCCTTTGTGATTAAAATGTAAGTTCCTCGCTCTTGTATTATCAGGAATGTAAACTCCTTGGGTGAAAAAGGTGACAAAGATGTAACCAACAATTTCAATGGCATAGACAAAACCACTTTTAAATTACTTTTTAAAACATATTATGGGGCAAAAAAGGGTTTAACCCACACTGAAAAGTAATTATTAAATACCCATGAGAAGGATGCAATACTAGAGAAACCATTGGAAAAGAAATACTGATCGGGTAAGCAGGGTCCAGCCAATCCCTTGTTAACAACTAAATATCACTTGTTTATATATTGATTATATACACGATTAATAGTAGTTAATAAGATAGATGTGGTTTGGCATTAGTAAAATGTGATTGGAAAAAAAAATAATCAGAACATCGACTCAAATTATGAATGTGCTGTATAATATCTAGTATTATTGTAGAAAAACTGAGCCCCTGTGACACTGGAATTTGTATTTGTAGAGAATATTTCAGTAAAGTCATTGAGAATGTGTATTAGGAGATGCAAACTTGTAGTTTTCTTTTCTCTCACACAAACAACAGTTACATTCATACATAAATAACACACAGATCCTATTCTACAACCCACAAATTAAGAGACTCATAGGCTCACATTTTTGTAGATCACTCAAATAAAGTTTGTAATGAAAAAATCCTATCATCCATAAAAATTACTTGTATCTCTCTCAAACATAGTCCTGAATACTGATTGTAAAATAGTAATATTTATAATAATTAGCTAGTTTTCATTTATTGTCAAAACCGCAATTCTACAGTGCAAGGCAATTTCTGGTGCTGCTGTGTTAATTACTGATTGATTAATAATGACAAGAACGTGTTTATCACTGAATAGAGCACAAGTGTGAGTGGATCTCACATACTGATATGACATATGTCAGGTTTCGCATATCTGTTCACAAAAAAAATGACTTCAAACTATACAGGTCAAGTCAAGTCAAGTCATCTTTATTTATATAGCGCTATTTACAATGCAGATTGTGGCAAAGCAGCTTTACATTAATAAGAAAATGGTGTCATTGTGCAGCTTATTCTATATATTATTGATTCATTCCATTGCAAATATCAGTAGTTATTACTCTAGTTAATTTATGTATATCAGCACTGCAGAAAACAGTGACGTAATCGTCCGGCTCAGCTCAGTTCGCGTACAACGGCGCCAATGCAGGCATATCAAAAACACTGCGAAACCAGGAGAAACCAGGCTTAGTCGGGGGGCCAGTTCTCCTCTGGCCAACAGTGAACACTTGTCCGATACTCAGGCAGAGTTACGGGTCATTAAACCGATTTGGAATCGCAACAGTCAAAATATTTAATCTAGTTCCATCTAGTTTAAGATCTTATGATCACACCGGTATGGGACGGTTTGTTGGGATATGTGCCACTGGCTGATGAGTCGGTAAGGTCTTAACAAAGGATGAGCTAGTTCACAGAGTTTCCGCCGACATCCCAGGCCATATTGCTGCCGCACACAGGCACAGGTTCCCCGTACGACCTGGACACAGCCCAGATCCAGCCAATCACGTTAATTGGTAAACCTCGGGATAAGCAGAGAGACAAAAAATTAGCGTAGACGCCATTCTTCTTCTGATGTACCGAGTACATCTGGTGTTATAGGAAGTGTTCCCTGTTCTGGCTGACCTGATCTATGCAGCCTAACAATCCTTTAACGGATATGAAGACGAAAGTTTATAGTGCGTCATGTGTATGCCAGGTTAAATAGATGCGTTTTTAGTCTAGATTTAAACTGACAGAGTGTGTC
The DNA here is from genome assembly GCA_037194245.1 of Opsariichthys bidens. NCBI lineage: Eukaryota > Metazoa > Chordata > Actinopteri > Cypriniformes > Xenocyprididae > Opsariichthys > Opsariichthys bidens. The sequence continues at coordinate 22,787,116 of CM074292.1, forward strand.
TGCTTCCCGAACAATGCTAGGAAGATTGTTCCAGAGTTTAGGTGCCAAATAGGAAAAGGATCTACCGCCTGCGGTTGATTTTGATATTCTAGGTATTAACAACTGGCCAGAATTCTGAGATCGTAATAGACGCGAAGGACTATAATGCATTAAGAGCTCACTCAGGTACTGGGGAGCTAAGCCATTTAGTGCTTTGTAAGTAATTAGCAAGATTTTAAAATCTATACGATGTTTAATAGGGAGCCAGTGCAGTTTTGACAGAACCGGGCTAATATGTTCATACTTCCTGGTTCTAGTAAGGACTCTAGCAGCTGCGTTTTGGACCAGCTGTAATTTATCACGCGAGCAGGGCAACCACCCAATAGAGCATTACAGTAATGTAGTCTCGAGGTCATAAACGCATGAACTAGCTGTTCCGCATTTGTCATTGAGAGCATATGTCGCAATTTAGATATATTTTTAAGATGGAAGAATGCGGTTTTACATATGCCAGAAATGTGGCTTTCAAATGAAAGATTGGTATCAAAGAGCACACCCAGGTTCCTAACTGACGAAGACGACTTAACAGAGCAGCCATCAAGTGTTAGACAGTATTCTAGGTTTTTATGTGCTGAAGTTTTTGGTCCAATAATTAGAATCTCTGTTTTTTCTGAATTTAGTAGTAGGAAATTACTAGTCATCCAATTTTTTATATCAGCTACGCATTCTGTTAATTTTGAGAATTGGTAGGTTTCGTCAGGGCGCCAGGAAATATAGAGCTGAGTATCATCAGCGTAACAGTGAAAGCTAATGCCATGCTTCCTAATGACATCTCCCAAGGGTAGCATGTACAGAGTGAAAAGCAACGATCCTAGAACTGAGCCTTGTGGTACTCCAAGTTAAATAACTTGTGATCGAAATGACATCTCTTCGTTTACTACTACAAACTGATAACGGTCAGATAAGTATGATTTGAACCATGCCAATGCAATTCCACTAATTCCAGCATAATTTTCTAGTCTATTCAAAAGAATATTGTGGTCGATAGTGTCAAAAGCAGCACTGAGGTCTAGTAACACTAATAGATAGATACAACCATGATCTAATGATAAGAGCAAATCATTTGTAACTCTAATGAGAGCAGTCTCAGTACTATGGTACGGTCTAAATCCTGACTGGAAATCCTCACAGATACCATTTCTTTCCAGGTAGGAACTAAGTTGAGGTGATACTGCCTTTCTAGTATTTTTGACAGAAAAGGTAGATTGGAAATCTGTCTGTAATTGACTAATTCACCAGGATCAAGTTGTGGTTTTTTAATAAGAGGTTTGATAATAGCCTGCTTAAAATTTTTCGGAACGTAACCTAGTGATAAAGATGAATTAATGATCTTAAGAAGAGGATCTATGACCTCTGGAAGCATCTCTTTCAATAGCTTAGTCGGTATAGGGTCTAACATACATGTTGTTGATTTTGATGATTTAACAAGTTTAGACAATTCTTCCTTTCCTATAGCAGCGAATGAATGGAATTTTTCCTCAGGGATTCAACAATCCACTGTCTGATGTGATACTGTAGTAGACAGTTTCATGGCTATAATTTTCTCTCTAATGTTGTCAATCTTGCAAGTAAAGAAGTTCATAAAGTCATTACTGCTGTGCTGTTTGGAAACATCAGAAGTTGAGGCTGTATTTCTTGTTAATTTAGCCACTGTATTAAATAAGTACTTAGGGTTGTGTTTATTTTCTTCTAAAAGATTTGAAAAATAAGCAGATCTAGCGGTTATTACAGCCTTTCTGTACTCCATCATTTTCTCTCTCCATGAAATCCGAAAAACTTCTAGTTTTGAAATCTTCCAGCTGCGCTCCATTTTTCTTGCTGCTCTCTTAAGGGCCCGAGTGTGCTCGTTATACCATGGCGTTGGACTAATATCCTTAATCTTTTTTAAGCGCAAAGGAGCGACAGAGTCTAGAGTGTTCGAAAAGAGAGCGTCAATAGTGTCTGTTGCAACATCGAGTTCTTCTAAGCTGTCTGGTTTGCTAAGTTGATGAAACTGATCAGGAAGATTATTTATAAAGCAATTTTTAGTGGTAGAAGTGATGGTTCTAACATATTTATGGCAGACAGGTGGTTTTCCAGCCTTGGATAAATGTAGTACGCATAAGACAGGATAATGTTCTGAGACGTCATCGCTCTGCTGCACAATTTCAACGGCATCAATATCGATTCCATGTGACAATATTAGATCTAGAGTATGATTACAACAATGAGTTGGTCCTGACACGTGTTGTCTAACTCCAATAGAGCTTAGAATATCTGTTAATGCCAATCCCAAAGCGTCTTTTTCATTATCTACATGTATATTAAAATCACCAACAATAAGGACTTTATCCACAGCCAGTACTAACTCTGATAGAAAATCAGCAAATTCTTTGATAAAATCTGTATGGTGCCCTGGTGGCCTGTATACAGTAGCCAACACAAATTTCAAATGAGAGTTGTCACTTACATTATATAAACTTACATAGAGCACCATCACTTCAAAAGAGATATATTTGAAAGACTTTTGAGTAATACTGAAGATATTACTATAGATTACAGCAACACCTCCCCCTTTACCTTTCCGACGAGGTTCGTGTCGATAATAGTAACCTTGAGGGCTAGACTCATTTAAAGTAATGTAATCGTCTGGTTTTAGCCAGGTTTCTGTCAAACACAGCACATCTAGGTTATTTTCTGTGATAATATCATTTACAACAGGTGCTTTTGAAGAAAGGGATCGAATATTCAGCAACCCAAGCTTTATCATTTTGTTATCTTTATAATCTCTGTTTACTACTTGTTGAACATCAATTAAATTATCACCCGTAAATGGGTTTGGAAGTTTTCTGTATTTATTAGTTCGGGGTACATACACAGTCTCTATCTGATGATATCTAGGTGAAAGAGTCTCTATGTGTTGGGATTTATCTGAATTCTGTGACGTGAGACAGCTAGCAGACGGTCGGTTTAGCCAGTCTGTCTGCTTCCTGACCTGGGCCCCAGTTAGTCAAGGTTGAGCTCTAAGACTATGTGCCATATTACTAAGAGAGAAGAGCAGCACCACCCCAGGAGGGATGAATACCATCTCTTTTCAACAGGTCAGGTCTGCCCCAAAAACTTTTCCAATTGTCTATGAAACCTATATTATTCTGTGGACACCACTTAGACAGCCAGCCATTGAGTGGTGATAGTCTGCTAATTATCTCATCACTCCTACGAGCAGGAAGGGGTCCAGAAAAAATTACAGTGTCTGACATTGAACGTGCGAGTTCACACACCTCTTTTTTTTTTTTTTTTTTCATATCATTTAGCAGACGCTTTTATCCAAAGCGACTTACAAGGGGAGCAATTAGGGGTCTTGCTCAAGGTCACTTTAGTCATGGTATCAAAGGTGGAGCTGTTTATCCCCACTTTCAATTCCTGCCGGCGTGGGAATCGAACCGGCAACCTTCTGATTACAAGCCCGACTCCCTCACCACTAGGCCACGACTCCCCCACGACTCCCCCTCTTTAATGTTAATTTTGGTGATCTCCGACTGGCGAAGTCGGACATCATTAGCGCCGACGTGAATAACAATCTTAGAGTATTTATGATTAGCATTAGCCAGCACTTTTAAATTTGCTTTGATGTCAGGCGCTCAGGCTCCCGGCAAACATGTGACTATGGTGGCTGGTGTCTCTATTTTCACGTTCCGTGTAATAGAATCGCCAATAACTAGGGCACTTTCAACAGGATTCTCAGTGGGTGCGTCACTGAGTGGGGAGAACCTGTTTGATGTTCTAATCGGAACGGAAGAGTGGTGTTTTTTCCCACGACTAGGCCGCCTCACGGTCACCCAGTTGCCCTGCTGCACAGGCTCTACAGCCGGAACCGAACAATGTACGGAGTTCACTAAGCTAGTCGCATCCAAAACAGTATCTGAAGCCCTTGCATTCTTACTATCCTCAATTAAAGTTTGGATGTGTGTCTCTAATTCTAAGATTTTCTCTGTCAGCCTGACTATTTCCCTACATTTATGACATGTGAATCCATCATCGCTGACAGAAAAACCTAAATATGCATGTGACAGGCAGTGCAAGTAACAATGAAAGGAGAAGATGACATAGCTCACCGTGTTTGTCGACTGATCCGACTTACCAGATGTTTGATGAACTTGTAGAAAAAGGAGAGTGCGACAGAAATGATGGTGGGCACGGATAACACAAACTAGCGTAATGCTAACGCGTTGTGATGGTGATTTAGATTAAAAGATTAAAAACTAGCGATGTCAGATTAATGTGATAGGCAATATAAGACAATATCAGATATATAGTGAAGATAAAGTAGACAGCAAACAATGACAATAGTCAAGTCAAGTCATCTTTATTTATATAGCGCTTTTTACAATGCAAATTGTGGCAAAGCAGCTTTACATTAATAAGGAAATGGTGTCATTGTGCAGCTTATTCTATATATTATTGATTGATTCCGTTGAAAATATCAGTAGTTATTAGTCTAGTTAATTTAGGTATATCAGCACTGCAGAAAACAGTGACGTAATCGTCCGGCTCAGCTCAGTTTGTATACAACGGCGCCAATGCAGGCATATCAAAAACACTGCTGAATATCAAGCAAGTGTCCCCAACTTAAGCAAGCCAAAGGCAACAGCGGCAAGGAACCAAAACTCCAACCAATGGAGAAAAAAACCTCGGGAGAAACCAGGCTTAGTCGGGGGGCCAGTTCTCCTCTGGCCAACAGTGAACACTTGTCCGATACTCAGGCAGAGTTACAGGTCATTAAACCGATTTGGAATCGCAACAGTCAAAATATTTAATCTAGTTTAAGATCTTTTTGATCACGCCGGTATGGGACGGTTTGTTGGGATATGTGCCACTGGCTGATGAGTCGGTAAGGTCTTAACAAAGGATGAGCTAGTTAACACAGTCTCCGCCGACACCACAGGGCCACATTGCTGCCGCACACAGGCACAGGTTCCCCGTCCGACCCGGACACGGCCCAGATCCAGCCAATCAGGTTAATTGGTAAACCTCGGGATAAGCAGAGAGACAAAAAATTAGCGTAGACACCATTCTTCTTCTGACGTACCGAGTACATCTGGTGTTATAGGAAGTGTTCCCGGTTCCGGCTGACCTGATCTATGCAGCCTAACAATCCTTTAACGGATATGAAGACAAAAGTTTATAGTGCGTCACGTGTATGCCAGGTTAAATAGATGCGTTTTTAGTCTAGATTTAAACTGACAGAGTGTGTCTGCTTCCCGAACAATGCTAGGAAGATTGTTCCAGAGTTTAGGTGCCAAATAGGAAAAGGATCTACCGCCTGCGGTTGATTTTGATATTCTAGGTATTAACAACTGGCCAGAATTCTGAGATCGTAATAGACGCGAAGGACTATAATGCATTAAGAGCTCACTCAGGTACTGGGGAGCTAAGCCATTTAGTGCTTTGTAAGTAATTAGCAAGATTTTAAAATCTATACGATGTTTAATAGGGAGCCAGTGCAGTTTTGACAGAACCGGGCTAATATGTTCATATTTCCTGGTTCTAGTAAGGACTCTAGCTGCTGCGTTTTGGACCAGCTGTAATTTGTTTATCACGCGAGCAGGGCAACCACCCAATAGAGCGTTACAGTAATCTAGTCTCGAGGTCATAAACGCATGAACTAGCTGTTCCGCATTTGTCATTGAGAGCATATGTCGCAATTTAGATATATTTTTAAGATGGAAGAATGCGGTTTTACATATGCTAGTGAAGGGGTGGATTCTGGGATCCACTGCCGCTTCAACATATATATATATATATATATTGAGTGATTTATCATAAAAATTATCTTTCTGAAAATGTTATTATTTAGAATGAGTAACTTTAACTTACGTTAAAGCCTTTAATTTCATTTTCATTTTCAAACACTAGAAAATAATGATGTATATTGTCTGTACCTCTGACTGAGAGAAAAGTACAACTTATCAGTATGTTTTGGGAAAGTTTCCTGTTCAGTGCAGAGCTCAGATCAACTTCAGCCTTGAAGAAGCTGTGAATCATGTGTATCTATGTATGTGCGCTCAGTGTTCTGTACAGGTCCGTTATGGGTACTGGTGGACTATTGTCATCTGGACTGGAGACCTGAAGGCATCTAGGCCTGACCTAGAAGGACATTCTGTCCCTAACTTCAGGGTCCGATCGTCAGCATCATGATGGAAGGAGATATGATTCTGACTATCTGTCCATGTGTGGAAAATTACCAGTTTTGTCTAGTTTTCTAAACCAATCAGAATCTTAGTAATGACGTAGTTAGTGGACTCTGTTAGAGTATAATTGTTCTGGAAATGTGAATGTTAAGGAGAGAGGAGGAGACAGAGAGCAGCCTACGAACTCCTTGTGAGACTTGAAGCTGCTTCTGCTGATGAAACTGCAAACTATTCTTTATTAAAATCTTCTTCAATTAATTTTTTTAAACTCTGACTCCGGGTCTTCATTTATCATATCTGGTCTTTTGGGTCTTTAACTGTAAAATCCCCTACACTAGAAATGTGGCTTTCAAATGAAAGATTGGTATCAAAGAGCACACCCAGGTTCCTAACTGATGAAGACGACTTAACAGTGCAGCCATCAAGTGTTAGACAGTATTCTAGGTTTTTATGTGCTGAAGTTTTTGGTCCAATAATTAGAATCTCTGTTTTTTCTGAATTTAGTAGTAGGAAATTACTAGTCATCCAATTTTTTATATCAGCTACGCATTCTGTTAATTTTGAGAATTGGTAGGTTTCATCAGGGCGCGAGGAAATATAGAGCTGAGTATCATCAGCGTAACAGTGAAAGCTAATGCCATGCTTCCTAATGACATCTCCCAAGGGTAGCATGTACAGAGTGAAAAGCAACAGTCCGAGAACTGAGCCTTGTGGTACTCCATATTTAACTTGTGATCGAAATGACATCTCTTCGTTTACTACTACAAACTGATAACGGTCAGATAAGTATGATTTGAACCATGCCAATGCAATTCCACTAATTCCAGCATAATTTTCTAGTCTATTCAAAAGAATATTGTGGTCGATTGTGTCAAAAGCAGCACCGAGGTCTAGTAACACTAATAGAGAGATACAACCATAATCTAATGATAAGAGCAAATGATTTGTAACTCTAATGAGAGCAGTCTCAGTACTATGGTACGGTCTAAATCCTGACTGGAAATCCTCACAAATACCATTTCTTTCCAAGTAGGAACTAAGCTGAGATGATACTGCCTTTTCTAGTATTTTTGACAGAAAAGGTAGATTGGAAATCGGTCTGTAATTGACTAATTCACCAGGATCAAGTTGTGGTTTTTTAATAAGAGGTTTGATAATAGCCTGCTTAAAATTTTTTGGTACGTAACCTAGTGATAAAGATGAATTAATGATCTTAAGAAGAGGATCTATGACCTCTGGAAGCATCTCTTTCAATAGCTTAGTCGGTATAGGGTCTAACATACATGTTGTAGATTTTGATTATTTAACAAGTTTAGACAATTCTTCCTTTCCTATAGCAGCGAATGAATGGAATTTTTCCTCAGGGATACAACAACCCACTGTCTGATGTGATACTGTAGTAGACAGTTGCATGGCTATAATTTTCTCTCTAATGTTGTCAATCTTGCAAGTAAAGAAGTTCATAAAGTCATTACTGCTGTGCTGTTTGGAAACATCAGAAGTTGAGGCTGTATTTCTTGTTAATTTAGCCACTGTATTAAATAAATACTTAGGGTTGTGTTTATTTTCTTCTAAAAGATTTGAAAAATAAGCAGATCTAGCGGTTTTTACAGCCTTTCTGTACTCCATCATTTTCTCTCTCCATGAAATCCGAAAAACCTCTAGTTTTGAATTCTTCCAGCTGCGCTCCAGTTTAAGACAATAAATAGATTCAAATAAAGCTATATGGAGCAACAGACTCAAACAATTCAGCAGCGAGGCAGACAGGAGCAATCGATCCTAGATTGCTAGATTAGAGTATAGCTTTGTTTTTAATCTATTTATTGTCATGTATCCTCGCAATCAGGATTCGGGGACGCCCTCCTTTTGATGGTAATGGCCCGGTGTGGTGTGCACGGTCAATTTTAATCCCCCCAGGAAAGTTCTCGGCTCCCAGAAGGGTCTGGAGGAGTTTTTCCACAAACTCCGTTGAGCGACCAGACTCCACATTCTCGGGTAGGCCGACAATTATAATATTCTGTCGCCGGGAACGGCCCTCGAGGTCATCCACTTTTGCACGTAGGGCCTTATTATCTGCTAGGATTTCCTGACAGGAGGCCTCCAGTGCAGAAATGCGGGTTTCGTGCTCAACTTTAACACACTCAAGATCCGAGATACGCATGGTGGTTTCAGACAACGCTGTTTGTAATTGAGATAAAGTCGCTTAAATCTGTCGTTCATACTGTTATTCATAGTTTGAATAGCGGCGAGAATATCTGTTGAATCTGGGGCCGCGATCACGATCAGTCTCGTGTTCTTTAGACGACGCACACTCGGCCAGTTGTTCATCTGTGTAGGTTGGAAGATTACCTTTCTTGGGTTTAGACTTCATCCCACTTTTAGATATTGTTGAGCAAACTTTCGTAATAAAAATAGTCAGAAAATACAAGTTTATAGAGGCTTATCGAGGGAGCTCCCCGAATTTACGTCCACTCCATGTGGTGCTCTCTAGTGCCGCCTGCGTTTTTAATGGTTGTAATATGTGGCCGGGGTTAAGAGGTGGTCTTCAGAGTTGGTGACTCCCTGTTCAGGGTGAAACAATTTCACCTTCACAGAACTGTAGCAGTCATACATGTCTCACCATCTAAACATCTTGTCGATACAGGTAAAAACATCGTCGATCATACGAACATCTTTCCATTGAAACAAAAACTTCATGTTGTAGCACACGTGGTGCTCAGACTCTGGAATAGGCCATGCACACAATCATCCGGCAACTTTTTACTAGGATCCCCGACCACACGAAAACTCGTGTCACAAATCACACCATCCCACTCAGCGTGTATAGTGTATGTATAGTGGTTCATCACCACTGTCGTTCAAATCCCTCCAAATATAATTAAAAAACATCAACCAACCCTTATTTAAACTATTAAAAAAACAAGGTGTGGGCATAATGACGTATATGTGAAAACATAAAAACACCGGGGGTTGGATGAGAGGTGAGAGATCATTAAAACAACCATTATACCTATCGTAAGTCATTCTTACATCTGTTCGATCTGTTTTGTCTTTTTTAACACATCCAGAGGTCAGCAGGGGAAGTCACGTAGACACGTCACAACATGACAACACCTGATACCACATACCATAAATTAACTAACATCCGGTTGCTCTGACCTGACATCTGACACATGTCAACCTGTCACTCCGTCAGGGAGTTATGAACTGGACATAAAACTGTCATAAAAAGCAATAAATCAATCAAAAGTGACACAAGGTATATGTTAATACTACTCATCTTGTAGTTGTGTTAGTTTCACTGTAAAATGCTCATATTCAAATGCAAGAATGTATATGTCCTTTAGAGAGTCCTAAACTCATGATTCTTGGATTCAAAACATTAGTCTGTGAATTTCATAACGAGATATTGGTGTTATATCATAATATGCATTATTCTACTTTTAAGGTCCTTTGGGAGAAAAAAGGACTTTAGTCAGACACCTCCGCAGATCATGCAAACCAGGCCCATGCTCAACAGCGCCTAGACCAGCTACTCCTCGAGACCCAGAACCAGCACGGGACAGCGGATGAAAAGGACCCAGAGCTACAGGAGAAGGTGGAAAGACTTCAAAAAGCCCTGGCAGAGCTCCATCTAGAGACAGAGCATAAAGAGCAGTTGGAGAACGAATCCAGAGAGGAACTGACTGGAAAACTACAACAAAGCAGCGCTCTCCTAGCAAGAGCAGAGACTGAACTAAAATAACTAAGGCCTGTATTCGCTGCCATTTAGAAGAACTGTAGCGGTTGTTAGTTTTTGGCATTGCTGGGCTGTGAACTTAAGTGCTGTACGTGCGCTTCCTGCAGTAGTTTTGATTTGGCCCATTCACGGCGAAACTCTTTTGCTGAGCTAATTGTTAGGGCGGACACAGCTGTTTTCACTCATACGTTATTAGGCAAGCTATTTAGTCAGTGTGTCCGCACTTGCGCGGAAGCATTAGCGGAAGCGTTTAGCCTCCTTGTGTGAAGACCGACTTGGGTAAAGACCTGTGACTCTACCTGCGCGACTCCACCGAGCAAGGACACCGACAGGACACTTAAGTATCCCCCTTCCCCCCCATTTTTCTTTGCTCCCATACTCAACATGTGCTTTCAATATATTCCTATTGTCACTCGTACACGCTCCACTATCACCCGTAGAAGGCAGCGCAACACTACTAACCTGCGTCCTATTTACTCTTTTCCTAACCAACCTCTATCTGTTTCTGTAGGACTATGGAATTGTCAGTCAGCTGTTAACAAAGCTGACTTCATTCCAGCCTTTGCCACTTACTCTTTTCTCAATATCTTAGGCTTGACTGAGACATAGATTCGTCCAGAGGACTCCTCAAACCCCCGCTGCTCTTTCTAACAACTACACCTTTACTAATACCCCTCGACAGTCAGGAAGAGGAGGGGGCACAGGTTTCCTCATTTCTAACAATTGGAAATACTTAGCTCACCCTGCTCTATACAGCAACTATTCATTTGAATCACATGCCATTACAATTACATACCCTGTCAAAATTCATCTTGTTCTCATCTACCGCCCCCCAGGTCAATTGGGTACCTTTGTCGAGGAATTGGACATGCTGCTGTCCTCATTCCCAGACGATGGTAGTCCACTTGTACTACTGGGCGACTTCAACATTCACCTCGATAAACCTTATGCTTCTGAGTTCCTCTCTCTCCTAGCTTCATTTGATTTCAACCGACTCTTCACTACAAGCACCCACAAATCTGGCAACCAATTGGACCTGATCTACACACGTAACTGTATCACTGACAACATTCTGGTCACACCTCTGCACGTCTCTGACCATTTCTTCATCACTTTCAATCTGCAACTTATTTGTGCACCACCAACCACTTCACATGTTTTCTTCAGAAGAAACCTGCGCTCTCTTTCCCCTTCTCATCTATCCTCTGTTGTGTCATCCTCCCTTCCCACACAAACACAATTCTCATCTTTGGATGTAAATACTGCAATACACACGTTATGCTCCACTTTATCTACTTCTCTAGACAGTATCTGTCCTCTGGCATCCAGACCAGCTCAAGCGACTCCCTCCAACCCCTGGATATCTGATGCGCTTCGTGATGACCGGACCAAACTCAGGGCAGCAGAAAGGAAATGGCGCAAATCACAAGACCCATCTGACCTAGGTTTGTACCAAGATCTGCTATCATCTTTTTCTGGGGGAGTCCATGCATTTAAGTCCTCATACTTCCACGATAAGATCAACGGCGCTACAAACACACGCTCACTCTTCAAGACATTCAACGCACTCCTCTGTCCCCCTCCACCACCACCCACCACGTCTTTAACATCTGATCAATTCGCAAATTTCTTCACCGACAAGACATCTGACATCAGGAGCCAGTTCTCTGCACCACCCACACAGGAACTCATCCCCCCCTCATCCACTATTCTCTCTTCCTTCTCCCTTCTCACGGAGGCGGAAGTATCAAAACTTCTCCTCTCTACTCATCCCACCACCTGCCCTGTAGACCCCATCCCCTCACACCTTCTACAAGCCATCTCTCCCACTCTCTTACCAGCACTTACACACATTATTAACTCGTCTCTCCACACAGGCACTTTTCCTACCACATTCAAGCAGGCTCGAGTAACCCCACTGCTTAAAAAACCCACGCTAAACACATCACTCATGGACAACTACAGACCTGTCTCTCTCCTACCATTCATATCAAAAACACTTGAACGAGTTGTTTTCAACCAGGTGTCATCCTTCCTCACACAGAACAACCATCTGGACGTCAACCAATCTGGTTTCAAGAGCGGGCATTCCACAGAGACTGCGCTACTGTTCGTCACGGAATCCCTGCGAATTGCAAAGGCTGGTTCCAAATCATCTGTTCTCATTCTGCTGGATCTATCTGCTGCCTTCGACACCGTAAACCATCAAATTCTTCTGTCCACCCTCTCGTCACTGGGTATCTCAGGTTCTGCACTTCAGTGGTTTGAGTCCTATCTCACAGGTAGGTCTTTCAGAGTTGCCTGGGGAGGGGAGGTATCCAAACCTCATGAACTGATCACTGGGGTCCCTCAGGGTTCAGTTCTTGGTCCCCTCCTATTCTCCATTTATACTACATCACTGGGTCCCATCATACAGGCACATGGTTTCTCCTACCACTGCTATGCTGATGACACACAACTCTACCTGTCCTTCCAGCCAGATGATTCCACAGTAGCTGCACGGATCTCAAGCTGTCTGGCGGATATCTCCACCTGGATGGAAGAACACCACCTGCAGCTCAACCTGGCAAAGACTGAGCTTTTAGTCTTCCCTGCCACTCCTACCCTACAACACGACATCAACATACAGCTTGGTACAACCACCATCACTGCATCTAAGTCGGCCAGAAATCTTGGAGTTATCTTCGATGACCAACTGACCTTCAGAGACCACATCTCAAAGACGGCGCGGTCATGCAGATTTGCACTTCGCAACATCAGGAAAATCCGTCCCTTCCTGACTGAGCACGCAACACAACTGCTTGTCCAGGCCCTGGTCATTTCAAGGCTTGATTACTGCAATGCTCTTCTGGCTGGTCTGCCGTTAAGTGCAATCAAACCTCTTCAAATGATCCAGAACGCTGCTGCTCGTCTTGTCTTCAACGAGCCTAAGAGAGCCCACGTCACGCCCCTCTTCATCTCTCTGCACTTGGCTACCCCTCGCTGCTCGCATCAAGTTCAAAGCGCTGATGCTTGCTTACAGATCCACCACAGGCTCTGCACCTTCCTACCTCCACACACTGCTACAACGCTATGTCCCCACCAGAAGCCTGCGATCACTAAAGGAGCGTAGGCTTGTGGTACCATCACAGAGAGGCACAAAATCACTCTCCAGTACATTCTCCTTCACTGCTCCCTGCTGGTGGAATGATCTCCCTACTTTCATCAGAAACGCAGAATCCCTGACAATATTCAAGAGACAGCTGAAAACTCACCTCTTCCGTGAACACTTGATCCCCTCATAAAAAAATAAAAAAATAAAAAAAACCCTTTCCTTCCCTTTTCCCTTCCTACTCTAGCTTATGGTACTGAGCAATGTATGAAACTTGTATTGTGAGCACTTCCTGTGTTATTTGCCAATTCATGAAGAATCGCTTGTTTGTTTTCCTCACTTGTAAGTCGCTTTGGATAAAAGCGTCTGCTAAATGACTAAATGTAAATGTATGTAAATGTAAATGCCTATGAAAACCACTTGCAGGCGGCCCGAGCTGAAATCCTTTCTTTAGTACAACAAAGAGACTATTTAAAAGATGAACTTGACACTGTTCACAGAAAACTGAAATATTCTTATGGCTTGTAAAGTTACCAGGGAGGGGAAACACCCATCACAGAGTTTCCCCTTGCCCGTGGGCCCAGGCCTCCTTGTCAAGAGTCTGTGGTGCAAAAAAGGGGTGAAAGCCCACTGTTCATCCTCCAGCATCCCAGAACCTTCGTCAGCAACAAAGGGGTGGAAGCCTATCCAGAAAGTCTGTGCCACAATTCACAGCATGGCTCCCAAAGAACTTGACAATCTGGCCAGAAACATTCCCACATTCACCCCAAATGTGGACAACGTGAATGCATGGGACAGATTGTATCTGCTCAGAATCACTTCCAGCCATGATGTGCAAAGTTTCCTGGATCGGCAATCAGAAACTGTCATGTCAAGTCAGACTACCAGAAGCTGCGACAGGCTGTGATCAGAGAGTTTTCTGACCCTGAACCAGATCAAGGGCTCATCGCTGCTATGGACCTTAAACAGGGCCGACTTGAAACTCCATAGGCTTGCTACAACAGACTAATCTGAAGGTTGCCGGTTCGATTCCCACGCCGGCAGGAATTGAAAGTGGGGATTGTGAATAAACAGCACTCTCTCCACCTTCTTTACCATGACTACAGTGCCCTTGAGCAAGGCACCTAACCCCTAATTGCTCCCCTTGTAAGTCGCTTTGGATAGAAGCGTCTGGTAAATGATGATAAATGTAAAATGTAAATGTAAATGACTACGTCGGGCCTACTTCAGAGCATGCAATGAGGCAGGCATGGAGGAGGATTTCAACCTTAGAACTCTGTTCCTCCGAAACCTGCATCCTACAGTGAGTTATCACCTAGGAGTCCTGCCCTGTCCACGCAGCATGTCTACCCAACAGCTGCAAAACTTAGTCCATAAGGCCTTTGTCAAGCAAAAGGCTGTTTATGAAAAGACTGTGGAAAATCCAACCATATACCCTGTTTCTGCTCACTGTCCAAACTGGCCCTAGAGGGTGCACAGCCACCAAACAGTGGCAGAGCATATAACAGGAAGTCAAGGCCATTCCCAGCCAGCAGAGGGCAGCCTCACACTGAGGGTGCCCATCCCAAGCACCCGGCTGGATGCTCTGAAAGATCCTGGGACCAATCAGGCCCATCCAACAACCCAAAGGGTGATACCACGAGGAATGCCAGCCGACGGTCCAGAAATGGCAGACACTCATCTGCCAGACCATCAAGTCCCGACAGCCAGCAGCGGAGTGCATCTCAACATGTCCTAAACAAACCCGAATCTGAGCCCTCGGAAGAGCAGAACAGGGCAGCAGAGTCTGCAGAGATCCAGATGGTTCTCAAGAAACCGATCCAGAAGAAACCTCACAAGGGAGACAAGACAGAGAAGCCAGACTCCTTAAGACTTGGAGTAAGGCCTGTCCCTAACATCAGCTTTGACATTCCTCAGACAGAACCTAACACTCAGATCCCTGCTGACCAGCCACTGACCACAGAAACGGCTCACGCATCACCAAATCACAGCATCTCCCAATCACCTCAGGTGATGGTTGCACATCCGGAGCAGACCGGCCCCAACTGCCTATCGGTCAGCACAAAAGCCCTGTACCAAGACTACTGGGGAATCTGATCGAAAAGGGGGTGGCCCGGAAACTCTACCTTGCCATCACTGTGGAAAATTACATGAAAATTGAAGCCCTGGTAGACACCGGAGCAGATCTCACTTTGATGTCATCAGACCTCTTTGAAAAACTCAGAACTGAAGCTAAGAGACAGAATCAAACTCTTAAATGACAAAAATGTGAACTGAGTGTGCAGTCGTACAGCCAAGATGAGGTCCAACTTGAACAGATAGCTCCTATTCACCTGACAATTGGTCCAATGAGCCTGATACACCTTGTGTACAAATCACAAATAGACACATTTCCCCTTCTCATTGGAAAGATCTGCTAGATCACTTTGAACCCTTATTGGACTTCAGACAGCTAAACATTAGGGCTCAAGTGCGAGAACCTCTGTCTCTCCAGTCACCCAGATCACCTGAGCCAGACTGTCAAGTCACTGAGGTCACGGGAAATCTCGCAGCTAGCCGTGGAAACACCGTCTCAGCACCAGAGATCAAGTTCACTACTCTGTACTCTACAACTTACCAGAGACTCTAACTCATACTGCCCCAAGGTCATGGCAGACCTGCAATTGAATGATGCAATGACAACAGACATTGTTCTTGCACTGTAGGCTGACAACTCATCCATCAGTCACACACTGTTCAATGCTCTCATTGAGGACAGACCTGACCTTCCATCTGCCAACAAGCACACCCGCTTCAGTTTGGACCCTCGCCTGTCAACCATGACAACTGCCAAGGGCATCTGTGCTTTGAACTTGAAATGGAACCACCGGTGTTTAACTCATTACTTCCTGGTCTTTCGGGACCTGCCACATGATGTCTACATTGAAGCGGATGTTTTGATTCGCCTCAAGGCTCATGTAGACTTTATTAATGAGGTGGTGTAGGCCCCAATGACTTCACAGCCCCCTGTTGTTCCCCTTGACACTGAGAACCTCCTGTCAGGCCAGACCATTCCAGAGGTCTGCACCCTGGTCAGTGAACAGGAAACTGTAGTACCAGCTTACACCAAAGGGGTTGCTGTTCGGCTAAACATGCGACGTGGTCAAACCCTAAACCACACACTGGGTTTCTTTCAACAGTCACCTGAATGTGTGGAACTTGGACTCACTCTGGAAGTCACTCCACTCACAGAAGTGTCATCCCGCGTAGTCTACATCCTGTTCAACAACTGCATGGTAAAAGACATCAGAATTCCCAAGACCTACCACCTGGGATGGCTAGTGAATCACGATTTCCATGACTTTGAACTCACATTAACAATCATTGGCTCAATCACATCTGCAATGATACCAGAAGAGAGCTCAGACAACACAGTACCCTTCAAGATCATCTCCATAACATCTGTCATGCCAGTAGCCACAGAACAAGTATGCAGAATGGAGCTGACAGAGTACCAACACCTTACAGTGTACCTGCTTGTGAGACTGATGAAATTGCTTCACCATTGACTGCTGATTTGACAAGTGACACAACAGCGGAGCCATTTCCAGAATTTGAGACTCAGGTCCAAGAAATTCTGAAAGATGCAGACGCCTTAAAGAACAATGGTCAAAACCTCAGACAGGTCCTGTACAAGTTCAAAGCATCATTTGCCAAAGACTATTTAGACTGTGGCCTCACTAACCTCCACACGGTGCGTATTCCAACACACCCAAATGCTCCTCCCACTTTCGTCAAGCAATCCATGATTCCCATCTCCTCACACGAACCAGTGGAGGAAATCATAGACTCCATGCTTGACAAAGGTGTCATCCATCCATGCAACAGTTCTCAGGCCAAGGCCCGTTGTCAAGCCAAATGGCAAGTGGCGACCTACAATCAACTACAGGAAGTTGAACCAGCAAGTGCCACTGTCACGATGGCCCATGACTCAGCTGGAGCAGGAACTACAAAGGGGCCACAATCTTTTCTACACTCGATGTGGCCTCGGGATTCTAGACCATACCACTCGCTTTCAGAGAAATGACGCGCGTCTCTTTGTTTAATCCGTTAGGAAATGAAGTTTGCACAGATGCCACTCACCATCAACACATTAACACAGTCTTAGACATAAACATTCAAACAAAGAAATGAAAAGCACATGAAAAAGAAATGATAAAAGAGGCTGATGAAGCGAGAATGAACGAGCTTCGGGAAGTGATCGCTCTCGATGCGGCACTTCTATAATTGTCATAGAAAACCTTCCAAACTCTTAATATAGCTCTTTTCTTCTGATAGAATCTAGTTTAATGGCTGGAATGTTTTAATTAATAAGGTTAAAAACACATGTAAATGAGTTCGTACGTGATCACTCGTGTTCAGATATCAACTGTCAAACAACATGGCTCGTGATCACTACATGAATGTCTTTCACGTGTTTATTTTCTTGTATATTGTAGAATCGCTGGAATGTTTTAATGAATAAGGTTAAAAAACATATATAGATGGCGAAGTGTCCTGAAAAGCTGTGTTTCAGTCACGTGATTATGATGACGTGCGAAGGCGGGGCGATTTCAGATGGAGGGCAGGAAATAAAAATGGCGAATACGTCTATGGAGGAAACCATTGCGGAGAGTCCGTATTGTACGAATTTAGAACCAGTTTAAGAAATAGATACAAAGAATTAGTAAACAGATATGTTGGACGTAACCCGTTCCTCCTGAAGATAAGTGAGTTTTCAGTCGAACTTCAAGATTTGCCGACAGTGGAGGCTGTTGACATCACCAACTATCTGGTCCTTCAGACATCATACTACACCAGACAGCAAATGAAGGCATATAAAAGTCTGGAGGAGTACAACTTTTATGTTAGCGGGTGGGTCCACAACCTCGGTACCAAACGGCTCCACGATGATTATCGTTTGGTCTTCGCCAGGGTGAGTGTTTGTTCTTATATTGTTTTATGTGTTAAGAAGATGCTAGCAGTTACGGCTATAATTTCAACAAACATGCAACTCATCTTTACGACGGCGACAGACTAACAATCATTTATGTTTTAAGGTAAACCACTCTTGGAGATCAGGCGAAACACCTCTGAAGACCTGGATTATTGTGAAGGAGGATGGAGAAGTCATTGCAGCTTATTGCAATTACATGGCAGGGTAAGTAATTATTAAATTATTAATTATTCTCTCACACACACACTGCTAGCATAATGGAGAGAGCTTTAAAGGGGTCATGAACTGGATTTTTTAAAATTATTTTATAATGTTGCCTGGGGTGCCCTTATAATGTTAGTATGTTATAATGTATATATAATGTAGGTTATAATGTTAGTATGGTTATTAAATCAAATATTGTCATAATTTGGAAATAACATGCATTTCTCCTAGCCTGAATTTAGCCTCTGATTTGAACACTCTAGGCTATGTTGCACATCATCAAAATGTGCTGATATAGATTGCACTGGTGCAATCCCTTGGTGTAGATTGCATTTTATGTAAAAAAAATAATAAATCATATTGTATTCTATTCACATACTATCAGAATCATGTTCTCATGTTGGGGCAGTTCTTTTTTCTATTGAAGTTGGGTTAAAGATGTGAGATACAGCATCCTGCACAACAGAGCAGTGCAAGTGGCTGATGCCATCACTTGTAAAAAAGGTAAGGTGACACGTTCACTGCAAACCAAATTTGGGACAGAGAATTTTATTTTTTGGACACTGTGTAACTGTAAGCTAAATTAGGATGTTAAATTAATGTTAATATTGTGCCCCTTTGGTTATGTCTTTGCTCTGGTTAATTCATCAGGCAGATTGCTTGTCTTCGTCTACATTTCATCTTCTTTTTAGGAGATTTTCATATTCCATCATACCTAATGTTGGGGATTATTAAATGAATTCTATTCTGTATTCTGCCTTAATATGTGTAGCTTGTGACAATGTGGTCAGTCACAATTTCCCTGTTGGACAAAGAGAAGCAAAGACCCACATAAACACAGTTTGGCATCTGTGATGATAGCCTTACCAGCTGAGTTCTGAGCCCTGTGATGATAGTTCTGCTCATCGCAATAGGATAAACGCCAGATTTATACCGCAATATAGATATGTTATGGTTATGGACCACAGAAATGTGGACTTTATGATCTTTGTGTTAACTTATTTTCAGATTCCTGCTGCTCCAGTAACTCTGATCGATTTCTCCTCTGCTAAAGCCAAAAAAAAAAAAAACCTTGACCATTCCATTGATTGCAGGACAATTGAAAACCAGGTTGGGAAATCACTTTCATCCCCAAGAATGAAGAGAGGGTCACAAACATATGCTAGTTTTTTTGAGACTTTAAGCAAAAACTGTCCAAGGAGTGCAGCACTGATGGCTAGGGAGCCGTACTACAAAGAATTCATCCCCAAATCTAGTATGCTCCCTAAAACTGTTACAGAACCCCAGAGACTCTGCAGCTACCCCGCAAAGAGCTTGGAGAGCTATGCCAGGTATTCCAGCTAGAAGAGCTCATCATATCCCAGGTTCAGGCTGTAGAGAGGGCAACTCGAAGTCAGAGTGCAAGCAGGATTTGGTTTAGGCAAAGAGTTGGATGCATAACTGCTTCCACGCTGAAACAAGCTATTAAGACCAACCCCCAGCAACCATCCAAGAGCTTGATCAAGGCCATATTCTACCCAGAAGCATATAGGTTCACCACAGCCGCTACAAGGTATTTAGGGTTTGAATTAGGGTAAGGCAGAGGTAAGGCTGCGTGAAACAGTGTTTATATTCCTTTTGTCACTCGCATACGCTCCACTATCACCCGTAGAAGGCAGCGCAACACTACTAACCTGCGTCCTATTTACTCCTCTCCTAACCAACCTCTATCTGTTTCTGTAGGCCTATGGAATTGTCAGTCAGCAGTTAACAAAGCTGACTTCATTCCAGCCTTTGCCACTAACTCTTTTCTCAATATCTTAGGCTTGACTGAGACATGGATTCGTCCTGAGGACTCCTCAACCCCCGCTGCTCTTTCTAACAACTTCACTTTTACTCATACCCCTCGTCAGTCAGGAAGATGAGGGGGCACAGGTTTCCTCATTTCTAACAATTGGAAATACTTAACTCACCCTGCTCTATACAGCAACTATTCGTTTGAATCTCATGCCATTACAATTACATACCCTGTCAAAATTCATCTTGTACTCATCTATCGCCCCCCAGGTCAATTAGGTACCTTTGGACATGCTGCTGTCCTCATTCCCAGTCGATAGTAGTCCACTTGTACTACTGGGCGATTTCAACATTCACCTTGATAAACCTTATGCTTCTGACTTCCTCTCTCTCCTAGCCTCATTTGATTTCATCTGACTCATCACCACAAGCACCCACAAATCTGCACACATAACTGTATCACTGACAACATTCTGGTCACACCTCTGCACATCTCTGACCATTTCTTCATCACTTTCAATCTGCAACTTATTTGTGCACCACCAACCACTTCACATGTTTCCTTCAGAAGAAACCTGCACTCTCTTTCCCCTTCTCATCTCAACCCCTTTTGTGTCATCCTCCCTTCTCACACAAACACAATTCTCATCTTTGGATGTAAATACTGCAACACACACGTTATGCCCCACTTTATCTTCTTCTCTAGACAGTATCTGTCCTCTGTCATCCAGACCAGCACAAGCAACTCCCTCCAACCCCAGAATATCTGATGCGCTTCGTGATGACTGGACCAAACTCAGGGCAGCAGAAAGGAAATGGCGCAAATCACAAGACCCATCTGACCTAGGTTCGTACCAAGATCTACTATCATCTTTTTCTGGTGGAGTCCATGCAGCTAAGTCCTCATACTTCCACGAAAAGATCAACGGCGCTACAAACACACGCTCACTCTTCAAGACATTCAACGCACTCCTCTGTCCCCCTCCACCACCACCCACCACATCCTTAACTGCTGATCAATTTGCCAATTTCTTCACCGACAATACATCTGCCATCAGTAACCAGTTCTCTGCACCACCCACACAGGAACTCATCCCCTCCTCATCCACTAATCGTCTCTCTTCCTTCTCCCTTCTCACGGAGGCGGAAGTATTAAAACTTCTCCTCTCCACTCATCCCACCACCTGCCCTCTAGACCCCATCCCCTCACACCTTCTACAAGCCATCTCTCCCACTCTTTTACCAGCACTTACGCACAATTATTAACTCGTCTCACTTTTCCTACCACATTCAAGCAGCCTCGAGTAACCCCACTGCTTAAAAAACCCATGCTAAACACATCACTCGTGGACAACTACAGACCTGTCTCTCTCCTACCATTCATATCAAAAACACTTGAACAAGTTGTGTTCAACCAGGTGTCATCCTTCCTCACACAGAACAACCATCCGGACGTCAACCAATCTGGTTTCAAGAGCGGCCATTCCACAGAGACTGCGCTACTGTCTGTCACGGAATCCCTGCGAATTGCAAAGGCTGGTTCCAAATCATCTGTTCTCATTCTGCTGGATCTATCTGCTGCCTTCGACACCGTAAACCATCAAATTCTTCTGTCCACCCTCTCGTCACTGGGTATCTCAGGTACTGCACTTCAGTGGTTTGAGTCCTATCTCACAGGTAGGTCTTTCAGAGTTGCCTGGGGAGGGGAGGTATCCAAACCTCATGAACTGATCACTGGGGTTCCTCAGGGTTCAGTTCTTGGTCCCCTCCTATTCTCCATTTATACTACATCACTGGGTCCCATCATACAGGCACATGGTTTCTCTTACCACTGCTATGCTGATGACACACAACTCTACCTGTCCTTCCAACCAGATGATTCTACAGTAGCTGCACGGATCTCAAGCTGTCTGGCGGACATCTTCATGTGGATGGAAGAACACCACCTGCAGCTCAACCTGGCAAAGACTGAGCTTTTAGTCTTCCCTGCCACTCCTACTCTACAACACGACATCAACATACAGCTTGGTACAACCACCATTACCCCATCAAAGTCGGCCAGAAATCTTGGAGTTATCTTCGATGACCAACTGACCTTCAGAGACCACATCTCAAAGACGGCGCAGTCATGCAGATTTGCACTTCACAACATCAGGAAAATCCATCCCTTCTTGACTGAGCACGCAACACAACTGCTTGTCCAGGCCCTGGTCATTTCAAGGCTTGATTACTGCAATGCTCTTCTGGCTGGTCTGCCGTCAAGTGCAATCAAACCTCTTCAAATGATCCAGAACACTGCTGCACGTCTTGTCTTCAACGAGCCTAAGAGAGCCCACGTCACGCCCCTCTTCATCTCTTTGCACTGGCTACCCCTTGCTGCTTGCATCAAGTTCAAGGCTCTGATGCTTGCTTACAGACCCACTACAGGCTCTGCACCTTCCTACCTCCACACACTGCTACAACACTACATCCCCACCAGAAGACTGCGATCACTAAAGGATCGAAGGCTTGTGGTACCGTTACAGAGAGGCACACTGGGTCGAGGTGAAATCAACCATTACTCTCCCACACACTCACGCTCCATGTTGGCTGTCTCCTTACTCAAATGGAGTAAGAACTGTTTCAATTCCTGTCTCTCGTCCGTTACGAAGATTCCAAGCTCTTCCAAGATCGGTTCACTTACTGTCCTACACGTCAACTCCACCTCTGTAGAGAGTCCCAAGGTAACCAACAATACAAGTTCCTTCTGAATACTGGGCGTTCCAGGACGTTTTCAGCAAGCGGCTGGCTACACAACTAACACCTCACTCGGAACACCTCTACTGTATAAGCTTTGGGGGTGTTGATAGACTCGATCTACTGCACTTTTCACTGTTCTGAATATCCTCCGGACATAGTCTTTGATAAAAAAGCAATTTTCTCTCGCTTTTGTTTATTTTCCATTATTAATCATTTGAAAGACTGGGCTTATGTTTGATTGAGATTCGGAGACCGGTCAGAACATGGAAAGGAACCAGCGCACATATAGGCTACAGTGAAGTCAATGCAAGCATATTGATCAATGAGTTTGAAATGAGACCACAAATTCACTTCACATTCATATTTCCTACCTCGAAAACGGAGACATTTGACAATGCTGCAGACCCTGATCTGTTTCGATAATGCGGGGGGTGCGTTTCAGTATAAATGGACCAAAACGGAGACTTTTGAAAGCGATGGCTTGGCTGCTCATGTTCGCTCTGTGCTCTGCGTTTTCAGTCATGTAGTGTAGACGAAGATCATTTCTGAAACGCCAGTGTAGACGAGGTTCACTTTCATTTTAAAACGCCATTTTAAAATGAAAACGCACTAGTGTAAACAGGGGCTAAGTTACTCTACATATTGCAATGAGCTTCAATGAAGCGACTCCACGTTCCTTTGTTGCTGGTTCTAAATTGATGTTTTAGAATTAGTAACGGAGGCTTGGACTTAACTGTTAAACTGTCAACTTGATATTTGAATCTGTGGTGGAAGGAAGTAGTTCCTCACAAAAGAGAGTGGTTTTTCTTATTTATTTACACACTTGTGCAGTCGAACTGTTGTAGAAACGCAATTTCACACAGCTTTTCGATATGATTTTATATCAGCACTGCTGTGATTAACTACGGCCGAATATATATATATATATATGCTTTATATATATATATATGCTTTATATATTTTTATATATATATATATATATATATATATATATATATATATATATATATATATATATAAAATGGTAGATAACATATTTAATAACAAAAAACAAAACAATTTACTATTCCTTCAGTATTTTTTTTTTTTTTTTTTTGGCATTTTCTTCCCGAACCCCTGGTTAATTTCTGACAATGGTATACACATCTTTGGAAATACTTTGGTAAATCAATTGATATAAAATATATTCAAGAGGGAGAGGCCATAAGTGTATTGCTTTGAGTAGTGTTACTTTGCAGGCTTTCCTTTCTGGCATTAGATTTGCTTCAGTGTCCACAATTAAAAAGATAACTCCATGCAGCCAATTTTCAAACATTGTGGATATGTTTTGTTTAATTTTTTGAGATATTACACTTGCTGTGTGCAATGATGCCAAGGCAGTTTGTCATAATGATTCTCTCTTCAGCACATCTGACAGACTGTCCCTTATTCCCCATGTAATTCAGGCTATGAAATGTAATTAAAACTCAAGTGGAAAAAAGCCTAACGAGTTAGGTAAGCGTGAATGGGGTTCCGGCAAAGTAAATATCTAATAATATTAGGCGCCATGTCCCTAAAGAGCCAACAGACTTGTTTGTCAGCTGTGATCGCTGCACGCTTTATTAAAAACCCCATCCGTTTCAATTAACTGCAGCTACCAAACACTTCAAGTTCCTTCTAATCCTGTTAAGATGTTCAAACAAGCATCAGTGATTAGGAGTTTTAACTGACTAGGCTAGTTGACATTAGTTTTTATGAAGACTTTGGAGATCTTTATAGGACTTGATTCTTGGAATTTAAGATCTAAAGTTCACGTGTGTGCAGTTGTTTTTGTCATTCTCTAGACCGTTTCGTCCCAGTTGGTCCGTGGGGAGTTGGCAGTTGACGAAGGGAACACATTGGCCCTGACAGGAGAGGCAAAGGTGCAAATTGGGTAACAACTTGCGAGTGTGTTTGTGAGAGAGATGGATAATTTTAAAAATATATATCTTTAAAATGTACTCTCAAATGAGACACAGACTCAACCAAATCAAATCAATACAAAATTTGTCTCGTTGTGCTACCATCAGTGTGAGGGTGTTTAGCCCTTGCTTTAGTTTTACCGCGGCCAGGAAAAAATGAGCGCGCCGCACCGCATGCGCGACGCTTCCATTTGTGAACGGCCACTAAGAGTCTGTACAACCTTGGCCGAGGTGTACGGCATAGTTTTCTTACAATGTTTACTGTTTGTTACTGTTATTGTTTGTGTCTTGTGTGTTATTCTTTCGTCGTTTATTATTTCTACTGGAAAACCAAAATGTTTCCATGCAAACGATTTGTAAGTGGCAGGGGCATCTTCAATAATGATTTCACCCTCACACTGATGGTAGCACGATGAGACAAATTTTCACCTCGACGAGAAATCTCGTCACACCACTTTGTGGAATTGGCAGACGTTCCCTTCATCATGCACCGTGGTAGTGCGTCGAATCTGTTTTTTTTTTCGTTTTCGTCAATTTACTGAGCACCGAGAGCATTTCCGTTGTGTTGTGGCTTTATTTTGTTGTGTTGTGGAGATTCCGTTGTGTTGCGGCTTGTTGCCGTTGTGTTGTGGCTTTATTTCGTTGTGTTGTGGCGATTCTGTTGTGTTGCGGCTCGTTGCCGTTGTGTTGTGGCTTTATTTCGTTGTGTTGTGGCGATTCCGTTGTGTTGCGGCTCGTTGCCGTTGTGTTGTGGCTTTATTTCATTGTGTTCTGGCGATTCCGTTGTGTTGCGGCTTGTTTCCATTGTTTTGTGGCTTTATTTCATTGTGTTGTGGCGATTCCGTTGTGTTGCGGCTTGTTTCCATTGTGTTGCGGCTCGTTGCCGTTGTGTTGTGGCTTTATTTCGTTGTGTTGTGGCGATTTTGTTGTGTTGCGGCTTGTTTCCGTTATGTTGTGGCTTTATTTCGTTGTGTTGTGGCGATTTTGTTGTGTTGCGGCTTGTTTCCGTTGTGTTGTGGCTTTATTTCGTTGTGTTGTGGCGATTGCGTTGTGTTGCAGCTTGTTTCCATTGTGTTGTGGCTTTATTTCGTTGTGTTGTGGCGATTCCGTTGTGTTGCGGCTCGTTGCCGTTGTGTTGGGGCTTTATTTTGTTGCATTGTGGCGATTCCGTTGTGTTGCGGCTTGTTTCCGTTGTGTTGTGGCTTTATTCCATTATGTTGTGGTGATTCCGTTGTGTTGTGGCTTTATTTCGTTGTGTTGCGCCTTGTTGCCATTGTGTTGTGGCTTTATTCTGTTGTGTTGCGGCTTTAATTCGTTCTGTTGTGGTGATTCCGTTGTGTTGCGGCTTAATTTCATTGTGTTGTGAACTGATGTTTGCTAATTAAATTTCGTTGTGTTGTGCACTACTGGGCCACCGTACTCAGTTGATGTGATCTTAACATGTCTTGCATGAGGCAACAGGCTCTGCACGCTATGAAAAAAAATCTGTAAAAAATAAAAATAAAAAAGGCTCAATGTAATGTGTGTTTATTAATATTTATCTTAGCTTGTGTAAGCTGCTTGTAATGAATACTTGTTTATGATTTATCATGTGGCTTTCTCTTTAACTGCCTGTGTTTTTAAGGTGGTTGTCAGTATTTTATAAAGATATAAGACAGATTTTAGTAATTTGGTACATTAAATTACAATTTTCCTTACTCTAAATTTAAGTTCAGTCAGTAAAACGTGATGTTGCTGGCATATTTTTTTAAAGTAAAGTTCTGGTAAAAACAGCTTCCTGTTTTTTAAAGAAAATTTCACGAATGTTTTTTAAGTGTAGAGTATTTTTACAAAGGCATCAATAAATGAGAACTTTTGTATGAAAGTTCTCAGCATACCACAAGGTTTGTACCACAACAGCATAAGGCAAGGTGTCTGATACGGCATCCAGAATGAGTGCAGCAGCGCAACATAACCAAAAATTACCTCCTTTAAAGCTGCAGTCCATAAGTTTTACCTCTTTGACGCCATCTCTGTTCGAAACCTGCAGTTGCACTTATCTGAGGAATTATTATCTTTACGTGGGTTGTGTATCGGCACAGCTCCTCAGCGCGGATGAATCTAATGTTTGCTGTCAGTCACCACATCGGGGATACTGCGTTTCGGAATCCAGGGCTTGACAATAAGGACAGTCCAATGGCCCAGGGCCAGTGTGTCATTGCTCGGGACAGTTGACAGAACTGTCACTTGCACAATAGGGCCAGTGTTGTAGGGGTATGCGTTACGTAGCGTCTATGATATTGTAATTGTTGACATTTTGACATTATCGAGTATGTCCCTCACCTTACAAAAACCAAACAAAAACACATCCAGTTAGAGCACGCATATACTATGTAGTTTAGTAGGTTAGCGCATGTATATTTACAGTCTATGCTTTCACTGCTTGATTTAGGCTATTACAATGCATTTAGAATGCCCCAGAATTCAAGATAAGAGGCAAAATTCCCCCTGTATGACTTTTATATTTAATGTAACCAATATTGCATGAAGTGAGACATTTTTATCCAAATGTAAGCATGATTACAAATGTGATATTGTTTGTATTCAACGTACAGTTTAATAAACAAGCAATTTATTTTAAGTGACTTACATTTTAGACACCAAAACGCTTGTTTCACCATTGAAAATAGTTTCAAAAAGAATTGTTTTGCGTCTCTGAGCAACACTTCCTGAATGAATCGTTTTGAATGAGTAGAGTTTCACTACCTGAAAATCTAAGCCTACATAAAAACCTGAAAAGTATGTTTTATTTCATTTGTTTATTCTGTTGTTTTTATTTGTGCTATTACATGTAATTTGATTATTTGTTCCTATTTTATTACTTGTCTAACAATATTTAAAATTCAAGTAGATTAATCTAATAGCTTTTGGTTTCAAACATTATTTATTATTTTTAGGTTACGTGTATCAAAAACAATAATTAGGCTTGATTTATAGGCCCATTTTCTTTTCCTTTACTTGATTTTTTTTTTTATTGACTGGGCCATTAGAAAAAATCCTTAGCATTGAGCCCTGGAATCACAGATTTTACGTCTTGAAAGTATAACCAAAATAAGAATTTTCACTGGAAAATTTCATCTGAACAAGTAGCATGTTTGTTCTGACCAACTGGGGAAAAAATTATAAATTGCGCTGTCAATGGTGATTAAATCTAACGATTGCATAGCTCAGATCACATCAAACCTTGCACATTATTGTTATTTTTATACTATGTTCTCAAATTGTTAATATTATAACAATATTAGCATTGAGTGATATGGAGGAGGATATGCGTATTTAATGTGTATTAGTGTTACCTGTAGATTTCAATTTCTGTAGCCACTCCGCAATCCAAAGAATTTTCCTTTTGCCTCCAGTTGTCACTGATGATTGTCATTATGTATTGTATGTATATACATAATCATATATGTATATATGATTTTGGATAATTTTTAACAAAAAAAAGTTACGGACTGCAGTTTTGAAACCAGGAGAGGGAGAAAGGAAATGGGGGGGGGGGGGGGGTATGTTTGCTGATTCAACTCCAACCATAAATAAATAAGGCATTCCTTCCATAATTTGATATTAATAACTTTGCAAGGGTGAAATATGCAAGCTTCACCAACAGAAGAGTGATTTAACGGAGAGCAGGTGTGCATTGCCCTTCATCATCACTGTTCCCCATCCCCTAATTATGTTTGCTAAGAAGTGTTGCCATCAGGAGGGCAGTAGCAGTTGATGTATTTTTAATCAGAGCTGTTAGCATCAGTGATGGATGCCCATTGACTAAAACTGGCCGTAGAGAGAAGGGTGGCTCTGTTATCATGGTTGCCAAAACACTTTATAAAGATAATCTTGTGTATGACCCAACACAGGACACACAGGTGACATTGTTGACCCTCACCCTTGGGCTCAGAACATTGTCTATATAAGTATAAAGCAAAACTGAAATGCTTTGTCCTGACTTTGCTCATCAGCCTAGAGACTAACAGCAAGAAGAAAGCATATAGGCTGTAGGCCCTGACTCCTTTATACAAGTTACTTGCACATACATTTTTAGATGACACAATCACAAGTTCTATAACCTGCAGTTATAGTTTATAAAGTTAATTTAAACAAATAAGATTTTGTTGAATAAACTTAATGGATTTAAGTTCCTATGTTGGATAATAACAGTAGCATATTAGCATGCTTAAGACAATTACACTTATTATTAATATATTTCACATGAGATGAGCAAGTAAGTAGAGATTAGCGTTAATATTACTCACTGAGTGAAGCAACACACATTGCAATTGTCGTGGTCTCCCACAATCTAAGCACAGTCTTCTGCTGGGGATTTTTACAGTTAAAGACCCAAAAGACAAGATATGATAAATGAAAACCCGGAGTCAGAGTTTTAAAAAAATTAACTGAAGATAATTTTACTGAAGAATAGTTTTCAGTTTCATCAGCAGAAGCAGCTTCAAGTCTCACAAGGAGTTCATGGCCACGCTCTCTCTCTCTCGTACATTCACATTTCCACAACAATTATACTCTAACAGAGTCCACTAACTATGTCATTACTAAGATACTGATTGGTTAAGAAAACTTAACAAAACTGGTAATTTTCCATAGTCAGAAGCATATCTCCTTCCATGATGCTGACGATCATGAACTTAGGGACAGGGTGTCCTGTTAAGTCAGGATAAGGCATCGGCAGGTCTCAAGCAGAGTGCCAGTTGTCCAACAGTACCCATGACGTACTGGTAATCTGTACAGAACAGTTAGCGCACATACAAAGATACACAAGATGACACCCATGAACTGTCTTGTTTAGTTTATTCCTGTCTAGTGATGTAATTCCCTGTTCATTTGTCCTCTGTGTGTTTACCTGATTAGTTAATTACCCGCACCTGTTTCAGTTCTCCCTGATTACGTTATCCTCATTATCTCCCCTTTATACTCTCCCGGTTATGTTCAGTGTTGGTCGGTTCTCATCAATGTTACTTGTGCCTGTCTGTACGTTTTCCTGTGAACTATTTGGATTAAACCTATATATGACCTATATAACCTATTATATGATCTTCGACGTTAGCGTCCTTTATATACACACAGCCTGACAATTCACAGCTTCTTCAAGGCTGAAGTTGATCTGAGCTCTGCACTGAACAGGAAACTTTCCCAAAACATACTGATAAGTTGTACTTTTCTGAGAGAGGTACAGACAATATACATCATTATTTTCTAGTGTTTGAAAATGAAAATGAAAATAAATGCTTTAACATAAGCTGAAGTTATTCAAATAATTTAATATTTAGAAAGATAAATGTTGATTAATAACTTCAGTTAGTTTTCAACAAAAATGATTTATGTAGTCCCCTTAACTTAAAAAGTTAACTTAAATTTTACAAATTTATATGGGTTGAATATAATGAAATTAAGTTATGACCAAAAGTTTGTGTTGCTTTGTCCCTGGTAAGTTGGAACTATTTTAAACTATTTTTGTGGCAAATTAGTGCATTTATGAAAAATCTGCTTTACTTATTTCTAAAAAAAAAAAAATCTTATGAATAAAATGCAGAGGTGTAATGTAACGAAGTAATAATACTTCGTTACAGTACTTGAGTATTTTTTGGGAAAATCTATACTTTCTTGAGAATTTATTTTTCTGTCAATTTTTAATTTTACTCCACTACATTTCCTCAATAAAATGTATACTTTTACTCCGATACATTTCCCCAAGGCATCTCCGTTACTTACTACAAAATAAAGTTGGAAGAATACAGACTGCAAGCAAACATGTGCAAACAAGTGCTCGCACAACCGCGCTTGATTTCATTTTCCGTGTGACATCAGTTGCCGGAGCGGCTGAGAACAGTGCGGCACGAGAGCGACCTCTAGAGGTCAAATAAAAAGTATCATTCGTGCCTCGTACGTGAGACTTCGCACTCCACAGAACTGCACACTTCAAAAACGGATTTAAAACAGACAACAAAGCGGTATGTTATACAGTACACTACAGTATATGTTTTCATATCACTAAAGTAGTGTGTTGACTAAATGCTGTATTAGTGGGTGTCTGCGTGTCCGTGTTGAATGTGCTTTTTGTAGAAAATGCAGGGATATCCCTTACAAAAAATTACTGCAGTTTTTTAGAAGTAATACTGCAGTTTTTGTTACATATAGAAAAATGCAGTTTTTTGGACACGAAAAAACTGCAGTATTGCAGTATAACCTCAAATTTCTGTAGTTTTACTGGAGTACAACTACTGCAATACATCTAAAGTACTAGTAAAATAAAACTGCAATACAAATGCAGTTCTACTGTTTTTATACTTCATGCAACTTTCAGTTGTACTTCATTTTACTGCAGTTGTACTGCAACTATACTTCATTATGCTGCAAATCTATGGTTGTGCTTCATTAAACTGCAGTGAAACTCCATGGTACTGCAGTTTTAATGCAGTTCTACTTCAATATACTGCAGTTCTTTTTGTAAAGGAATTTAATATAAGTTTTTAATTAACCCTTTAATTATTGCTACTTGTTCGGTTTTGTATAACTTGTGATGCTCTTTGTTTGAAGTACAGAAGTCTTACTGGTTTCATCCAGAACACTACCACAGGGATCACTCTATTATTAGTGTGATTGGAATAGCAGGTGGCATGCCCTCAACCCAAGCACAAGCTCAACACTTCACCACAATGGTAACCCCAAAACTATTAACATAACAGAAACTTTTAAATATTAACATAATAGAACAGTAAACATTAAAAACATCTCTCAATTTTCTCATCTTGCTAAAAACGGTTTAAAATAACACTTTATTTCAACATTTACTCTCCCAGTTCAGCCGCTTTGCAAAGCATGATGGGAAGTGAAAGTCCGGTTTGATTGAGTCCTGGTTGAGTTTACTTGAGTGAAACATGTTATTTTAAAATGAAAACGTTACGTTAAGTCAAAAAGTAATCATTTCAAGTCAATTTAACATGAAGCAATCACGTTTGAATCTAAAACCAATATAATGGTGTTGAATCAAAATAAGTTGTTTAAATAAAGTGAACAGCATCGAAAAATCTTTTTTTTTGAGTGTGCAATACAACTGCAGTTATACTGCTTTTATACTTCATGCAACTTTCAGTTGTACTTCATTTTACCGCAGCTGTACTTATACTACAGTTTTACTGCTGTTGAACTTCAATGTACTGCAGTTGTACTGTGACTATACTTCATTATACTGCAAATTTGAATTAAACTGCAGTTAAACTACTTGGTACTGCAGTTTTACTGCTGTTGAACTTCAATGTACTGCAGTTGTACTGTGACTATACTTCATTATACTGCAAATTTGAATTAAACTGCAGTTAAACTACTTGGTACTGCAGTTTTATTGCAGTTCTACTTCAATATACTACAGTTCTTTTTTGTAAGGGATGATTTCCGCGATGCAGAAAACGCGGACAGAATCCATTCATAAAAAGGGAATTTACTGTGTAACTGGGATTGTCAGGAATAATGGTGCAGGCACTCGGTTTACTGCTGAACAATTCATTCAGAGA
The DNA here is from genome assembly GCA_037194245.1 of Opsariichthys bidens. Classification (NCBI taxonomy): domain Eukaryota; kingdom Metazoa; phylum Chordata; class Actinopteri; order Cypriniformes; family Xenocyprididae; genus Opsariichthys; species Opsariichthys bidens. The sequence goes on from CM074292.1 coordinate 22,819,348, forward strand.
CACAAAACATGCAGGATTCATATTTGAATAGTATTGTTTTGCCGTTAACATATACTACTCCATATCGCGATTTAATTGTGTACCAACTTGCATTTGATGTATTCATCCAAACTTTGAAAAAATTCCCCCCCAAAACAATAAATTCCTTTTATTATGAATGAATTCCGCGATTCCGTCCGCGTTTTCTGCATTGCGGAAATCACAGGGCCCTTAGTGAACATTTTACTGTTTCATTTGAGTGAAACTACATCACACCACACACACACACAGAAAAAAGGGTCTTTAAGGTAACCCGTCAAATTAAAAGTTTGGTTATACTCTTTAACAGTATAATGTATGTCTAATTTCAGCAGTAAACCTCTGTTGTGCAGCACTTTAAATGTACAAAAATGTTTGTTTTTTTTGGAAATTTACATTGGAATAAAATATAAATGTTTTATTTCTTCATTTAAAACAAATAATATACATTTCTACACAGGCACACTTCAGTTTTGGTTGAAATAATTCTTTAGCTTGTAAATGTACAATTTCCTTCAGTTTAATTTAAACTTGTAATTAAAATAAATAAAAGTGTGTATACCCAGCCAACACACCCATGTGGGACCCAAGTGGGTCTGATGTGGGTTGCCTAAGTGGGGCCCAGACAGTTTTGTCCTCGGTTTCCATGTAGGCCCCACATGGGTTAGCCCAGATGAAATGAACACTGCGCAGTGTGCACACTACAGGCTGTTAAATGTAACACTGAATCAGTGTTGGAGTTAATGAGATAATGAAGTGATTGAGTGATGACTGAACATTAATGATGAACACCTGCTGTTAACAAGCCGCATCAATTAAGAAAAGATGAACAACAAGAACAGAAACTACAGCTTCAGCCAGTCTTAGATGAAATCAACTGAAGATAAATGACATTCAATCTCTGAAGATCTGATTAATCAACTCCACAAACAGCATTACCAGATTCACTTATTACTGACTTTATTTTCACATGTTTACAGAAGCTCTTATTGAGAATTAACAGAGATTTAGATGTTGTTTTACTGTTCAAATAATTATGCCACCATCATGGTGGCCAGGGTTTGTTTTAGTTGGGATAGTTACCCTTTTATGACTTACGTATGTCTGATTACAATAGTGTTTCACAGCAAACACTAATACATTGCTAAATTAAAATTATAACAAAGAAGCTTAGCTTGACTTTTCTGCTTGAGAGCCGTTTCAAGTGAAGATCATAAAAAGAGCTCTTTCTCTTTGATGTCTTAATCATCATTTACAAAAAAAAAAATCTAAGACAGACACCACTATAACGGTTCAATGCTAAAAAAGGGCAACTATTATCTCTCAGGCTTATACATGAAAACATTGCATACAATCCTCAACAGTGGTGACAATAATTATTCATACTGCAGTGCATGATGGGATTTTTGTCCTATATTTATACCCAGCATGCATTGCAGTGTGAAGCGTTTTTTTCATCACCATTGTTGAGATTTTTATGCTGATTCTTGATGTCTGTTTGTGTCGAAATGATGCAGTAGTTTAAATGTTTTTATGAACTGTATCAATTTAAAATGAATTAATATAACTGTTTCCACCTATGCTGTCAAACCAGAATTTATAAAATAAACATATGATCAGATACTGTAACGCAATCTCACAATATATCATTACAGAAAGGCAGCGACCTGACTGTTTTATAACAAGTCATGCATTATTACAGAGAAAAACCTAACATGATTAATGAAGAGTCAAGAGCACTAGTTAAGCAAACTTTGATCTCCATGATGGTGGTGTCATTTTTTATTTTATATTGTTTTTCTTGACCAATAAAACAACATCTAAACCTCTGTTAATTCTCAATAAGAGCTTCTGTAGACATGTGAAAATAAAGTCAGTAATAAGTGAAGCTGGTAATGCTGTTTGTGGAGTTGATTAATCATTTCTTCAGAGATTGAATGTCATTTATCTTCAGTTGATTTCATCTAAGACTGGCTGAAGCTTCTGTTCTTGTTGTTCATCTTTTCTTCATTGATGCGGCTTGTTAACAGCAGGTGTTCATCATTAATGTTCAGTCATCACTCAATCACTTCATTATCTCATTAACTCCAACACTGATTCAGGGTTACATTTAACAGCCTGTAGTGTGCACACTGTGCAGTGTTCATTTCATCTGGGCTAACCCATGTGGGGCCTACATGGAAACCAAGGACAAAACTGTCTGGGCCCCACTTAGGCAACCCACATCAGACCCACCTGGGTCCCATAAGGGTGTGTTGGCTGGGTATATCTACTTTAAAGTTTATAATTAGACAGCCCTGCGGTGAGTAAACAATTGTGCATTGAAAAATACCCCAAAGTACCACCTAGTGTCCAACCTACTCTAATACTGTTATAACCCATTTACATGTGAACAAGGAATCTACAATATGAAGAAAGACATTATAACATGTACAAGAAAAATCTATATATATATATATATATATATATATATATATATATAAAAAATAGACACAACTATGGGACACAGCCATCCAGCAGCAAGCATCACAATAGTGACAGAAACCTCAAGGTGCAATTGACCGTTCGCAAAAATCCGCCCCCTCTTGCTATGGTCAACAACCCATGCGCTCTCACGCCACAGATCATGTTCTCACGGAGTGAAAAATACATCGTGGAGCAAAGAGGACACTGACAACATATGAAACTATTTGTTAAAGATGTTTAAACAAATAAATAGCGTATAGTGTCTCTTTAATGTGTCGTGTCAGATCGCTGTAGCTTCTTCAAGCGGCCCGTGAACCGATCATCTCTTCATGCTAGTTCATTTATAGCATCAAATAAACATGAATGAACATCAGAAGGAATGTTGTTTCAAGCGCGAAAAGACGTGAGTACACACAATTTTTCAAGTTCAAGTTCACCAACGTTAATCTACTAACTCCCCTGACTGCTTTGTTGGACAAAATGGCGGATTTGCGGTTATGATTGGTCAGATCGCCTGTGAATCAAACTGTTTGCAAGGGTCAATTAGGTCCCCATTCCTGTATTTTGCCTGGGGCCCTCGAATCTCTAAATCTGCCCCTGGTGAAAGTATACTAGCCTATAGAATGCCTTTGCATGTAAAGATGGCCATTTTAAGCATGATTGTTGGATTTAAATGAAATGGTAACACTTTACAATACCATTTGTAACATTAAAGGTTAATGAAAGTGTTGTTCATTGTTAATTTCAACATTTACATTTTAACATTTTAAAGTTGCCTCTTACATTAATTATAATGCACTATAAATTAACATGAATGATCAAGGCATCATTTTTTTGCCATTTTTTAAAATTCAAATAAACAAAATGCAAGAAATAGAGTTAAAACAATCTTGCTGCTCAAACTGTGTATAGAACAATTTTTAATAATATTTTCTGCTCCTCTCATATTTTGCATTTACTTTTACTTTTACTTTCAATACTTAAGTATGTTCTATATCAAAAAAATACTTTTCATACTTAAGTACAAAAAATATCACATACTTTAAAACTTTTACTCAAGTAATATTCTAAACAGTGACTTTAACTTCTACCAAAGTCATTTTCTGGTAAGATATCTGTACTTTTACTCAAGTATGGCTTTCAAGTACTTTATACACCACTGATAAAATGTACGAGTTTATACAAAATCCCCAATTAAAAAAGATTATTTTCCCCATAAGATCAGGTTGTTCTCTATTTTTACTAATAGGAAGAATTCTATGGTCAGTTATATATGAGATTCTTGTGAAATTAATGCTTCGGGTGTTACATGTATAGTCTTGTCTCCTCTTCATTTTGGTTTGTGGTTTTTCCCGTGTCCTAGTTTCTCCCCAGTCTGTCTAATTAGTAATGTCATTCACCTGTGCCTGGTTAATCACTCCTCATGTGCACTTGTATTATCCCTGTATCTTTCAGTCCTTGTCCAATCTCGTCAGTGGAGACACTTCGGATCCACCCTGGCTCCTCCCTCCCTAAGTTCCACCGGATCCTATCGGTCATACAGCTTCTCTGGGTTCCCTCGTCTCTCTGGCTCCGCCTTGGTCAGTTGTCGACCTGCCCTTACCTTCGGCTTCATCTGGCTCCCCATTCCCCCCAACTCTGCCTTTGTCCTCTGTCCCACCGACTCAGCCTCTGCCCTCTGGACATCCGCCTCCACATCGGCCGCTCGTCATCATGGCTCATCCTTGGTCTCCAAGACCATTGACTACGCGTGGGCTCATCGGCTCATCAGCTCCATCTGGGTCTCCATCCTTCACAACGTCTCCGTTGACCGTCCCCAGGGTGTCATCTACAATGAGGTTGTCAACTACACCCAGGCTCCTCCCACCTTCGACTCCACCCTGGGGACTCCTGGCTGGTCTGGCTCCTCCTGCTCCTGGCTCCTCTCTGGCTCCTCCCACCTTCCACACCAGCTTGGACTGTTTTTTGTTCCCTAGTCTTTGTTATTTTCTTTTATTCCATGCCCTCCTCCAGAACCCTCACCCCCCCTCCTCAGTTGGACTCTTTTACTGCACAAGGACGCACCATCACGGGAGGAGGCGATATGTTACATGTATAGTCTTGTCTTATTGGTCTTGTCTCCCCTCTTCATTGTGGTTTTTGGTTTGTCCCGTGACCTAGTTTCTCCCCGGTCTGTCTAATTAGTAATTAACCTGTGCCGAGTTAATCACGCTTCATGTGCTCTTGTATATATTCTCCCTGTATCTTTCAGTCCTTGTCCGATCTCGTCAATGTGTATGTTTGTTCCAGTGTTTGTTTCTTCATTAAAATACCAGTTTCCTGTTCATCCTCGTCTCCGTGAGTTTCATCCCCACGTTACGTGACAACGGGAAGCTGTTGTCCTGTATGGAAAATAAGCCCCAGGGCACAACACAATACCCATTTTCCCTGATACATAAGCCTTTAGCTATTATTACTGTTGGCTCCTCAACTCTTATTAGAGTCTTGTGTTTACAAGTGTATATCTTAACAATTTTTATCAAAATGTAATAGTAAAATAGACACGGTTCTTTGTGTGTCATTGTCAGGTTTGGGGGGTGTAGGGAAGAGAGCGAGGACTCAATCGCAAGAAAATGGGTATTCTTTATTTAAAGTAAAAAATAAAACAAACAAACCCACAAGGGGGAAGACTTGACTTGACTTGACTTGACAGACACGGGAAACACCAATCAATAGAAGACGATCCAGTCCAGGACTGAAAACACAGGGAGAATAAGAAGGGTAGCAAACAAGGTGGGTAATGAGGGAGGACAGGTGGGGCAAATGAACCAATAATCAGGAAACAAGATGGGTGGGGTCAAGACACTCGACAAGAGAGCACATGGCACCAGAAAACATGACAAGCCATGTGCTCACACCAAACATGAGGAGAACACGAGCACATGGCTAATGAAAACAATCACAAGCCATGTGCTCACAAAACGAGACACGAACGTAACAAGAACGTGCAGCCAGCGAGCGCGCTCACAGACCGCGCGTTCACACAAAACACGACATGAAAAGCACGCGGCAGATGTAAATAAACCGCGTGCAACACAGGACACGACAAGACTAGACTCACGCAACACAAGAACACACGGTGAGTGAAACAACCATGCGCTCACAAAAAAGACAGGAAGCGCGAGAGTCCGAATCCCGACCTGAAACCGAATCAGACATGAATGCCGGGATCCGAACACCACGTGCCCCAACATGAAACAAGACACACAGACGAGAGCGCACGGCTCGAGAACGCGAGACCGTACGCTCACACAAAGACTGGACATGAAGGGAGTGTCAGAGCTCTGTCACAAAACCAATAACATAAACTAGACCCAAGTGACAGAACCCTGACAGTCATAGGTTCTCTTGGTAATACTTGTTACAGTAATTTTAAGATTCTCTCTTTCTGATCTATCCTTTATCTCAGGGGTTCTCAACCTTTTGCAAGCTGGGCCCCCCCAAAGCTGGTTCATTGCAGTTGGGGCCCCAGTTATTATCTTTATTAGGCTACTGTTATAATTGGCAGTAGCACCAGACTTCTAATGTGAGCTTGCAGGCATTATTATTATTATTATTATTATTATTATTATGAGTAGTAGTAGGCCTTTTATCCAAAGCGACTTACAAGTGAGGAAAACAAACAAGCGATTCTTCATGAATTGGCAAATAGCACAGGAAGTGCTCACAATACAAGTTTCATACATTGCTCAGTACGATAAGCTAGAGTAGGAAGGGAAAAGGGAAGGAAAGGGTTTTTTTTTTTTTTTATGAGGGGATCAAGTGTTCACGGAAGAGATGAGTTTTCAGCTGTAGTAGTAGTAGTAGTAGTAGGCCTATCATCATTACTAGGCTATTGCTATACAATTATATGAGGTTACATGCTTTATTGTTGTTGTTGTTGTTACTATTATCATTATTATTATTATTATTATTATCATCAGTAGGCATATTATCATTACTAGGCTATTGCTATAATTGGGAATTGGCACCAGACCTCTGATATTAATTTATGCTTTATTATTGTTATTATTACTAGGCCTAATAGTAGGCATCATCTGCATTTTTTACAGAAGCTTGCAGGTAGGTGATGTTAATGTGAGACCTGAGACTGCTTTGCCTTGCAAAGATCCTCATTTCTTGGCTCAATGTTTGATAAACATAGCCTCAAATCATCCTCGATTTGTGCACGATTGCGGTATTTCGTTTTGAGTGCAGTCATTTTTGAGAATCCTGCCTCACACAAATATGTCGACGTGAAAGGAAGGAGACGTCACAGACTTCAGGAGAGGGGCTCACGGCAGCACCCGCTGCTCGTTGAGCACAGTAGGCCTAACTGCAGAGTGATTCGTGCTTTTGAGTCTTGAAACACCACAAAAGTCTCCAAAAACACCAGTAAAAGTCGCTGGATTTGTCGCTTTTGACAAAAAAAAAGTCGCCAGGAGGATGATTTGCTTGTGTTATAATCAGTGCTTGAAATGGGGGAAAAGGTGGCGGTACTCTCTTTGCATTAAAAATGTCATGATTTGCCACAGTGAAAAACAAAACTTGGAGATATTGCTGTTACAACAATTTATTGTTGTTTATTTATTAACAACATAAATGTATTTAAAGATGTTTGTGTGTGCGTGGCTGCGTGCGTGCGTGCGAGCATTTCACAAAAACTAAAGAAAAGCTTTAACTGTAGCCTATATTCTGACTAGTTTATTTGTTCATATATATATATAGAGTAATGTTTATACAAAACTATAACTTTTTATGACAGTAGTTCAGTGATAAAAAAAAAAAAGTTTTTTTTCCTCCCATCCTGTAGCCTGCTCGCGCCCCCCCGGGAGAGAACCACTGCTTTATCTGAACCCACAAATACATCCACAATAGAGAGTAGGAAGTCAAAGTACAGGTCATTAATACAATACTTCACTACCCTGGAGCAGAAGTGGATACATTGTTTTGCTCATATGATGAAGCAAGACTTACATGTTGTCAAATGTGGGCCTCTATGTAGATAGAATTCTCTTTCATTGCCATTAGCATCTTGTTGTCTTAGTCTCCCACTGCTGATGCTTATTTTCCATATACTGTACCTTAGCTTTTGCATCTCACAATGATGAGGAAAAAAAAAACCATAGAACATAAATATAGAGAATAATCTACAAACTATAATTCTTATTAGAAGCCTCTGGTTTATACATATAATTATTATTACAATGTTACACTGTTTTATATTGTCAATATTGCAGCTGAAATGTAGGTCTAGCTGCATATTAAAGCCTTAATACCGTGTCAAAGCATAAAAAGGATTTTTTTCCCAACTGTGTGAGGCTTCACCTCAACCGTGATCTGAACTCACACAGCTGTGTAACTGCCCTGAGGGACAGAGCATGGGGCAACCGAGGCAGTGGCAGAGTAGAGATCTATTGAAATAAAAAAGTTTTGGTTTGATTTGAGGTTAAATGCAAACGACGAACAAGTGATGTAAAATATCATTAAACATTGATAAATGTGACAATCCATCCAAAAAAATAAATAAATAAAAAATGGAAGGCATCCTAATTGCTTTTGAATTATTGGTCTTATAAGGACTTTTATTGGGGATTCAGTGCTTTGCTTTGCTTAAATTCAGATACCATCCATGTTGCTGAGAGAGGTTGCAATATATGCTGCACGCTTTCCTCTCAACAACAAAATAAATGCAACAAAAATAAATGACAGTGCTGAGAAAGAAAGCATCTGATCATAGCGATATGGATGTGTTTGCACAAGCTCTGTAATTTTATAAATATATTGTAACAGTGTCATGAACTGTACATGTTTTTAGTGGTTATAATTTTCTTCCTGACCACCAGGGTGTCCTAGTGTGCTCCCTGGATGAGATAAAAGAGGAGGAAGTAGTAGAGGAAGTTAGAAGTCAAGCGTTTTCCGGCGACGGGAGAAGGGTCTGGCATATGGAATTATATCGCTGCCAAATTTTTGCGCGCGCAAGAAGGTGTTTCGCGCGCGCGTGAACTGAGTTTTGAGGAGAAATGTTTGTCTCGCAAATAAGAAAGTATTTCGAGCGAGCGCAAATCAGTTTTGCATGTGAAAGAAGTTTATTTGGATGTGCAACGTTTCAGTTGCTCGCGGTCCTGATACCTGCTCTGAGTGCTCGCTGAGCGCCGAGGGCTCGTTTCTCAACACAAACCAGCGTTACAATATGCCAGAATTCCAGCCAATCAGAGATGAGGCTGCTAAATTCTGATTGGCTGGCTTGACAACCAATCACAAGACTCCCTGCATTACCGACAGAGCAAAAGGAAGAGACTCAGGAGGATCATATAAAATGGCTAATCAGACTAATCAGGATAGCAATACACTGCAGCGTCAAGTGAGTTATGTTTTTGTTGTTTTTATTGCCTATGACCAATAAATCAGAATCAACAATTTGTTGATTCTCATAAATTGGCTGGTTTCACAGACTAAAATGCATGTTTGAGTTGTTTTTAACTGAAATACTTGCTCTGACATATCTTAATATGTTACTGCCATTCACACCAGTAATGATTTTTTTTTTTCTAAGGCAATTTTATAAAAGCTACTTAAATATCCTAAATGAACTAAGGCTTAATCCTGGTTCAATGTACTTGTCTGTGAAACCTGGGCCTATATCTCTTCACTCAATCTTTTCTCGTCAGTTGTGGAACATTTCGTTGCTTCACTTTTCATATAACTGTCTATCTAGGGGACAGATTTTTCCCCTTTTAATTAGTTAAGTGTGTAAGCAAGGTAACTTACAAAACTTCCCTCTGAATATTTAAAAATAAAAGCAATGAAATGAACTTAGAAATGCAATATAATGTAATAAATAATAATCAAAATACTTTATATTCTTGATATTTAAACCACATTCAGAACAGATGTTCTGTTAAAAAAGTAACATGCTAAAAAGTAAAGACTGGAATACTAATCTTACATACTATTTAGGATGGATAGTATGCACAATGGGATGCAAGTGAAGATCTTGGGTGATTTTTCACTTACTATTATGTTTGCATATATGTCATTGTTACCCACATAATTGTATTTTTATTATTATTTTTTAAAGTAAGACGGAACAAGCCTGCATTCCACTGTGCATACTGTCCATCCTAAATAGTATGTAAGATTAGTAATCCAGTCTTTATTTTCCAGTAGAAGTCCTGTGGGAATGCATACATAGTATGCAAAGCCATTCACTTTAGATTGTCATGTTTGTCATTCTGAGTACACATGTGATATGACAAGCATTCATGCGTACTTCTAAGGCAAATGTTAATTTGATCTATTCCACAGGATACTCTGAGAGAACAGTTTTTGGAGAGACTTTTGAACAAATTGCAATCTGCAATAAGTCAGCAACCACTTAACCTTGATTATTTGGAGTTTATGTGCCACCATGAGCTTGTTATACTTGAATCCTTTTCTGGACAGATAGACATTCCCCCAGAGATTTTACACGGACTGCAAAACCTTTATCACATGGTAAGATCTGAGATTGAAGCCACATGTGTGCCAAGTGTGGAAGTGGAAAGAGTCGTTGGTCCAGGTGCTGGATGCCCAAAAATTGTAATTGAGAGAGAAAGACTAAAAGATTTGCTGGATTCACATCTACCTGTTTCTTGCATTGCCAAATGCCTTGGTGTTTCTACAAGAACAGTTCACAGAAGAATGAATGAATATAATCTTTCTGTCAGAGGAACATACAGCACCATCACAGACCCTGAGCTGGATAATGTAATTTCAACTATCAAGTCTCAGACGCCAAATGCTGGTTATCGCATAACTAAGGGACATCTGCTTTCAATGGGAATCCGTGTTCAATGGTGGAGAATCATGGCATCCATGCATAGAGTCGATCCAGTGGGTATCTTTTCACGGCTCACACAACTAGGATGTGTAGTACGGAGAAGCTATTCTGTGCGAGGCCCCCTTTCCTTGGTCCATAATGATACTAATCATAAACTGATAAGGTCTGATTCTGGCCTAATAAAAGTGTTTGTGTAATATGTATTGTACTAGTGGTGGGAAATTAGGTACTAGGACTTTTTTTAATTCTGTCTTTATTTCATTCTTTCTTTCCATCCCATGTAGGTACAATTTTGTTGTATTTGGTGGCTATTCAAGGAAGGTAATTGTTCTTGATATGATTGTTAAATTTTAAAGTTCATTACTGTTTTTAGAGATTACTTCATTTTAAGGGCCCTCAAAATCCACCTCAATTGTACTACAAGGAGGAAAGGAGGTCATATAGATTTGAAGCTAAAGGCTGTGTAACTTTGGCGATTTTCGTTTGTTATATAATTTCAGATTATGTATCTGGACGCTGCTACTAATAATAAAGCTTCAACAGCACTTTCATTTTTCCTGAAATCTGTACACCTCCATGGCTTGCCATCAAGGTATTTTGCTTAGTTTAGAAACATAATTATAAAATTTTGAGTGATTCTGAAGTCCGATTTATGGTAATAAAATCTGCATTAATTATTTTTTATATACTGCACCTGAAAGTCATATTATGCCCCCTTTAATCAGTGACCTTGACAGATTCAGATTTGCATTATTATTAGGAATTTCAAACAGTCCTCATCCATTTTTAAAAACTAATGTCAATAAAATAATTTAATTTAAGTATCGAGCGCCTTTGGAGAGACGTCTGGGTGGCTGTCACAAGCAAGTACTATGATGTTCTGCACACTCTTGAGGAGGATGGGCTGCTGGACATCTCGGACATTTTCCACCTGTTTGGGGTACATTACATCTGTCTTCCTCGCATTAGGGTAGACCTTCATTCCTTCATTGGAGGATGGAACAATCACCCTCTGCGAACAGAAGGACAGCTCTCCCCTGAACAACTATGGCAATTGGGAGATGTGCAAGATCTGGAAGAGGAGGAAAGACTTCAGGTCCCCTCATTTTCTAATTTTTGTATGATTTTTAAAGAGTCATTAAATGGTTTAGGTGAGTCTTATCACTAAAAACAAATCCAACAGTTAAAGGGAAAGTTCATCAATAAATGAAAATTCTGTCATTTACTCACCCTCATGTTGTTCCAAACCTGTATGCGTTTGTTTCTTCTGCTGAACACGACTGCCATAGTATTACTACATTATTCAAAATATCTTGCTATGTGTTCAGCAGAAGAAACAAACTCAAACAGGTTTGGAACAACATGAGGGTGAGTAAATGACAGAATTTTCATTTATTGATGAACTTTCCCTTTAACTGTTGGATTTGTTTTTAGTGATAAGACTCTCCTAAACCATTTAATGACTCTTTAAGTTACAAAACAGCATATGCAATATTTAAACTAGTTCAGTCTTTAAGCATTAGTGAACAATAATGTTACTTTATATTTTTCCATGAATTTATAGGATCTTGAAAATCCAGGCATAGACTGGGAAAGCGCCATACTGGAAGAGACTACTACTGGTGCAGTTGTGGTCCCTGAAATTGAATGCCCGCTTGATGAGCAAGCATTGACCGTGCTGCAGAGAGTTATTGATCCTCTTTCTTACTCTCCTTCACATGGCTGTGACTTGTACATCCAGTTTCTCAATAGTTTAGATCAATAAGGAAGAACTGTACCCATTTATACAAACATTTTATTTGTCTTTGAAAAAAAAAGTCACTTTAAAACAGCTGTGAAAATGAACAGCAACTGAGAAGTGTTCTGTTTCACTTTAAACAAGTTTACAGAGATTTTTGAATGGGTACATTGTCAAGGCACTTGAATTTTTTTATTAACATTATTAACCACAGACACATGCTGAAGTGCAATAAATTGCTGTGAACAATGTTGATTGACTGGTCTGACTATCATGCTTTACACTCTGAAGAATCCTCCTCCATATCTAACAGCATCACTCATAATTCTTTTAAACTCCTGGTACAAGTGCAGGTACTAACAATTGGATACCATACAGAGTGATTTCCAAGTCGTTCCATGCAATCATGATCAAAATTACATGTAATTTTGAACCGTCTCTTTTCATCTGGGAGAATAGGAATGTGGGACTGTCCTGTCATCCACTGGAGCACCTTTTGGACAGAGAGGGGTTGTGTGTCACCCAGAACTGTATCTCCTTCCTCATCAGAAATGGACACATCAACTGCTAGTAAAAAAAATATAAAAAACAAAATTTGTTTTAGATCTTTTAACAAAGCAGTACTGCTTTAATAAAAGAGGTCTAACCTTGATTTAAATGAACAGGTACATTAGGTCATTCTGTTAGAAAAGCACAGCAAAACAGACAATAAAACTAATATTTACCTGCCACTTCAAGCTCTTGCAGGAAGTCTTGAAGGAAGTTAGTCACCTTCCTCTCAATTCTTTCTTTCGACGTTCCCTTTTCACTGTATCGAGGGTGACAGTTCATCATGATGAAGTCTGCATCAGGCTAAAAAAAATAATTGGCAATTACCTTTCTAAATTTAAAGAAAAATACTACTGAAATTGAAATCAAAATATTTAACATACTTTTGTTATGTTTCCTGGAACAAACAGTGGTTTGCATATTTCTGAGTTTTTACTCAATTGATCCACCAGGCCATACAGTTGCATGCCATTTTGAAGTTGCTGCAGAATTGGAATCAGTCTTGTTGTAGAGTGTAAGACAACAGCACTTTAAAGGAAAACCGACCATTTTAGAAACAAATGACAATTTAAAAAATAAAAACTTACCGAATGATGCTTTCTTTCTGCTCATGATTAATCTGACTAGTGTACCCACAACTAACAATGTCATCAGTCAACATCATTAGAGATTCTGTATCTGCAGCATCTTCAACCTGCAAAATTCAACAGTGGAAGAGATGGTCAAGAATCATCTTAAATATGATATGAACCGGACACACACACACACACACACTCTCTCTACATCGAGTCCAAATGATTGCTTACCCTACAGATGAGAAGAGAAGATTCTAGATCCATTACATCCTCCTTGCTCAGACAACTGAAGTTAACTTCACCTGCACAGAGAAAGTTGTAGCACCACTTCCTCAGGAATGCAGGAGGAGGGCCCCCTTGTGCAAGACTGACTGCAAATATTTCTCCAACGATTCTGTTTGAAAAAGTACAACCCAAAGGACCAACTGTAAAACTACATAAGCCTGTCCACCTTTAAAATGCATTAACAAATTAAAAGGGATGGTTCACCTAAAAATGAAAATTCTGTAATCATTTACTCACCCTCAGGTTGGTCTAAACCTGTATAAATTTCTTTAATCTGTTTAACACAAAAGATGATATTTTTAAGAGTGTGGGAAGCTAAACAGTTTAAGCACTATTGACCTCCATAGGAATTTTTTCCTATTATGGAAGTCAATGGTAACCCAAAGTGGCCTGGTTACAAACTTTCTTCAAAACCTATTTTGTGTTCAACAGAACAAAGAAATTTATACAGATTTGGAACAACTTGAGGGGGAGTAGATGATGACAGAATTGTAATGTGTGGATGAACCATCCCTTTAACTTTGATAGAGGAGTTACCCACCTGAAATTCTCTTCATCAAGGTCAGTTAAAGAATATTTAGGATTTTTTCCCTGGCTCCCAGTTCCCTCAAAGAATCGGTTTTCAATCCCTGAAATCATGTCTTAAGCAAAGAGCATTTTTTGTTAATGGCTTCTTGTTATATCAGATTAAAAATCTAGAAAATAAGTAAAAATAACTCACCAGTCAGAAATTCCTTTCTGAGAGCCCCAGTATCAATGCCCGACTCTCCTATAAAGACTACCTTGAGGAGACTGACAGGAGATGCCGTTTTCTTTCTCTTCCATTGAATAATGCCTCTCTCTGGAAGGTCTTCTCTGTCAACACACAACTTAAACTCTGTTGTTGTGTCAACTTGCTCTTTAAGGAACATCAGAACATCTTCAAGGCTGAAAGGACATAATATTAGATCAATTACAGATTTTTAAATACTAATCAGATGGGTATCTGAACTTATTAAAAATATGGTTACTTATGTAGTATTAGTGTATGATGCAATTTGATTAGCAGACTAAACTTTTTTCAATGAAAGAAAAGACAGGGCAATTTACAAAACCTCTTACCTTTTTGGTGTACATGCAGGTGTGTGGACTGGAAAACCTTCATCAGAGCAAGTTGCTGCAGATGTCACTGTACATAAACTATAATGAACCAAATGCAAAAATGAATAAAAACAAAACTTGGATATATAGACAGACTAAATAAAACACAGCAATGCACATCACCTCTCTCCACAGACACTCGCATGGATTGTAATATCATCTTCCAGGAATTCTCTGTAGCAAATTGGACAAGCCACCTGAATGGTTGCCCATAAAAAAGCAGTGCATTACAAACAATGACAGACTTGAACACTGGCCCAAATTGAAAAACATTACGTTTAATACTATATGGCCTGGTTTCAAAGACAGGGTTTAGATTGAGCCAGGATTAGGCCTTAGTTCAGTAAGGGTATTTAAGCAGCTATTATAAACGTGCCCAAGAAAAATAAACATTATTGTGTAAATCTTGAGACAAAATAATGGCACTGACATATTAAGATACATCAGTGCCAGTTGCACTTACCTTACTCTTGTCCTCAACTACCCATACATCTTCAGAGGTCTGCAGGTTTAAAAACAACACTTACATTACTAATCTAACGCCACAAGCACAACATAAAAAGGTTACTTTAGTTGTTCTCACCTGATCCTCATGATCATCATCATCTGAGGACAACTTTCCAAGGCATGTTTTAATGTATATTGCCAACATTTGTAGAGGCATCACCTCTTTACATTGGTAACATGTTGTCTTGGGCTCAGAGGAGAGGTGTCTAATGACTCTTGAAGCGGCACAATATAGAATACGGCTTTCCCACCTGATGACACAGATCTTAATGTTTTTGCAGAATATCCCTCTGCTTCTGGAGGAATTATCACAAGCTTGCGTCTACCACTACCGCCTTAGTGGGGTGGGGGTGGGGGGGGAGAAGAGTTTAGAAACAGAGTTACATGTTGGCCAGGAGGATTACCGTGTCAGACGAGCTAAAGTCCTGCAAACCTGTTGCTTTGTGCAAGAGCCACCCTCCAGAAAGGCCCTCCATCTTTGGAAAGGTTTCAGTCAGGATTCTTGATATCTTGAAAAACGGCACAATGCAAAGCAAACAAACAGCATAAAAGAGGTAAAGGACATAGAAGAGGATTAATGGCAGCTATAGTTTATGGGGCATTACATTACTGTCCTACAACATAATGTCCCAAACTATTTCAGTAAACTGTACCTCTGTGTGGTCACTGTCTTCTGGAATTGACACAGTCCGTCTTCCCATCCCTGCTTGGAGGAGTTCAAGTTCCTCATTTGGCAAAGGGGTTATGGTAGTATTTTTTGGTAGCAAGTAAAAATTAAGAGAGACCGTCTTGCTTAATTTACTCTGTTTAGGGACATTTAGTGTTCTCTTTTTGCCACGCTTGATGTTTGGCCTAAAATATCCTGGAAAAGACCTGTGGATTTATAAAGTGCAAATATGAGTTGATTAGTCAATGTTGATACATTAAGACATGAACATAGTGTGACTTTTCTTACAGTACAGTCAGAGCGATCCAATATCTAAGGCACGCTTTCACAGACAGGGCTTAGATTAATTCAGGATTTTGCAAACATATCTTGGAAATTGACATAACTGCTGTGAATCTTGAGACAAAACAATAGCACTGACATAATTTAAGATATATCAGACCAAGTTGCTTTCAGTTAAAACAGCTCATACATGCATTTTAGTCTGACTAGCTTAAGCCTTGTCTGTGAAACCAGTGGAAAATGTAAAGGCATAGCCATGTTTCTAAACATTAAAACACTGTTTACTAAATTATGTTATGAAAAATTAATTTCAAGTAAAGCTTAAGTGGGACTTCTCAAAGTCGATTCCCTCTGCTGAAGCTAAACAATCTTGACTGACACTGAGCTCATAATGTTTCCTTCAGAACAAAGTGTGAGCATGAACCTAGCCATTTCCTCCTGCACTGTCGCACTTGGCCCTGGTGTCTCAGGTTCTGCTGCCTGCCTGTCAGTGCTCACTGAGTTGAGCAGCAGTGACACCAGGTTCCTTGCTGCTGACTCGATTTGTCCATGACCCTAAATCATTTTAAATCAATGAAAAATTTGCATTTCTTTAGAAAAAGTTTTTTTTTTATCCAGTGACTACTAACAAACAGTTGTTAATCCTAGATAGACAGTTATATGAAAAGTGAAGCAACGAAATGTTCCACAACTGACGAGAAAAGATTGAGTGAAGAGATATAGGCCCAGGTTTCACAGACAAGTACATTGAACCAGGATTAAGCCTTAGTTCATTTAGGATATTTAAGTAGCTTTTATAAAATTGCCTTAGAAAAAAAAAATCATTACTGGTGTGAATCTTGAGACAAAACAATGGCAGTAACATATTAAGATATGTCAGAACAAGTATTTCAGTTAAAAACAACTCAAACATGCATTTTAGTCTGTGAAACCAGCCAATTTATGAGAATCAACAAATTGTTGATTCTGATTTATTGGTCATAGGCAATAAAAACAACAAAAACATAACTCACTTGACGCTGCAGTGTATTGCTATCCTGATTAGTCTGATTAGCCATTTTATATGATCCTCCTGAGTCTCTTCCTTTTGCTCTGTCGGTAATGCAGGGAGTCTTGTGATTGGTTGTCAAGCCAGCCAATCAGAATTTAGCAGCCTCATCTCTGATTGGCTGGAATTCTGGCATATTGTAACGCTGGTTTGTGTTGAGAAACGAGCCCTCGGCGCTCAGCGAGCACTCAGAGCAGGTATCAGGACCGCGAGCAACTGAAACGTTGCACATCCAAATAAACTTCTTTCACATGCAAAACTGATTTGCGCTCGCTCGAAATACTTTCTTATTTGCGAGACAAACATTTCTCCTTAAAACTCAGTTCACGCGCGCGCGAAACACCTTCTTGCGCGCGCAAAAATTTGGCAGCGATACAATTCCATACTGGCATAGACATATACACTAGACGTTGCCTGGGGGTTCTCAGCATGCGTCAAAAGCGCCGCCATCTTGGAACAGGGCTCTTGTCACAGGAAGTGTCATCAGTAACGCTGCTGTCTCCGCCTGTACTTTTGAATTCATGGACAATACCGGACTTTTGTGCTGCGTGTGGGTGTTCAAACGAAAGAAATCTTAAAACCAGACAGCAAGGGATTACATTTCACAAGTGAGAATGTGTTTTATGATATTGAATGTTACGAAATTATATTTCTGGTTGCGTTGGTTTGTCTCAGTCTTTGGTTAATGACCGCAGCTAATCCATGCTAGTTACCCGTTAGTTTTTGACAGTTAGGAAAAGCGACAATGAACAGAATGTATTTATATCAATGTAATGTGATTGTAAGATGTTGGAAATGTGGACAGTTGATTTGATGTCTATTCAATAGTTTCTCCGACTGGCGCTGTGTGTCCGAGTTCAGTCTCCGTCTATTTCCAGACAGCATTCTGGGCTAACGGAGATGAGTCTTAAGTTAAAACAAATAAACAAGTTTAACCAAACACACTAGTTCTGGCTGTTTATTCCGATTGTACCTGATGAGATACGACGTGATTGGGGAAAAACAGAAACTGTTTTTGTAAAAACCGTAAAAAAAAACGGGAACAAACCTTTTCAGCCAGCCTTTACTCTGCTCTGTGTCCCTGGAAATACATGAAATACTCTGGACTTATGGATTTGTTTTGTTTGTTGACTCCGAAGCTCTTAATTAGGACATTAAAAATTGACCCATGCTTTTTTACTTAAAGACTCAACTTTATGTATGTTTCGTAAGATATATTTTATTAGATTGTCCTGGACTTAACACAAGCAGATGCTCTTTTATGAAGTTACTTCACTGAAGCACATATTTAATGAGATTATGCCTGAAAAGGTTTTGGATTTTTTTTTTATCATGTTAATTTAAAAAAAATTGTATAATATGACTTGCTGTTTATTTGTTTTGTTTTTATTGTATTTATATGATATTTGTGTTTTTGTAATTTAATACTAATAATACTAATAATTAAATAAAATACTCTGAATCTGTTTGTAGATTCCCAAGTGATAAACAGAGACGTCAATGATAAACGTTCCTCTCAAATTTGTGATTTGCTTCCACCAGCAAATTGCTTTGTGTATCATATTTAATAAACCAATACAATTTAAATGTTTAACATGTATAGTCACACCATTGTAGGAATTTTGCATGCAGTAGGCTAAGGTAAGTAGCGATAGTTCATTCGAAGTTTACTCAAGTGGAAGAATGTGATTAATAAACTTAGGGCTACTAGCACTATGCATTATATTTTTAAAAAGTAGATAATCTTAATAATCAAAACCTTAAATTTCTCTGGACTCAATGATAAATACATGTCTGACCGTTGGAACGAACAAAAAAAACCCTAGAAAATCGCATTCATGACGATTTATGGTGATTTTATTTCTGTTAGACCTTTGTCTACATTGACGCTGATCCATTAAGGAGTCCCCTGTTCCAAGATGGCGGCGCTATTGACGCATTCGTTCCAATGAAATTCCATAGCCAGGCGACGTCTAGTGTATATGTCTATGGGGGTCTGGTAGGAAGGGATGATGAAATCAGGAAGTGAGCTGGAAGTGGATTGGTAGGCATAGACATAATAAAATACATAGACGCCCCATTGGGCGCCTTGGAACGTTGCAGCGATTCGTCAACGCGTCCGCCATATTGCTGAGGGCAAGACTGCACTGTAAGCAAATGCAAGTAAACTGGCGAGCTGCGGTTTCTCTGGATAAAAACGAAAATTATTTACATTTATCAACCGATTTCAGTGGTTTATGATGTACAAAAAGTTCCATCTCTAGTTACTTAAAACCTCGATAGTAGACTTAAAAAATATATATTTATTTTAATAGTTAAAGCTCAGACTTGTCCTGTATTTGGCTGCTTTATTCTTGAATAAGAATTGTGAAAACGCCCATAATGAGAGAATTTAAATTTTCACATTAAAAAAAAAAAAAAGATTTCTTATTGTGGAAAAGGCATTTTCTGTCTTTTAACCCGTTTTAGCTTTTCTTGTGTTTAGAATTTACCACCGTTGTGAAAATGAAGCAAATCGTCAAAAACAAATCAAACACGCTGGAAAAACCTTCCCTTACAGCTACTTCCCACCGTCTCCTCAACTCTCTGTCTCTGGGAAACCTTCAATGTGTGAGAAAAGTAAGCTAGTTACAGTAATTCACAAAATGTCAGTCACTTATCCAAAACGAGTGCTTGTCTTAAAAGTCGGTTTTAAGAAAATGAAGATGAGAAGCCCCTCCACCCGGGTCTCATTCTACCTGCTCCGAGCGAGCCTAGAACCGGAGTCTTTGGAGATGGGAGTCGGACACTCTACCAAGGAGGATAAAGGCTACAACCTCTTCTGTCTGTCTGCACTGCTAGCTGGCCTCCGTTACAGATGCATATTTAAATTTCAGGAAATTTAGTTTATAAAATAAAGTAATGTATGCTAAAACTATAATATAGACCATTTTAACTCATGTCCCAACTTTAACAGCTTATTAGCTATTTTCTGACTGACTCTGGTGACCAACTACTATCAACATATTTATATGACCAAATACAACCAGAACCAAATGTTCAGCCGTACCTGTGAAAGGTTATTCCCCGAGACGTGTATTCAATTGTGTGGCGATTTGTACAGCCCCAAGCATCACACGAAACAGGCATTTTCCTCAATTCCAGTTATGAGCGTTATGGGAACGTTGACCTGCACAATATGGCGGCGCCGTTGACGTACGATCCAGAGACCAATGAGGCGTCTATGTGTTTTATTATGTCTATGTTGGTAGGGGTGGGCAGAGCGCGGTGTCACTACTCGATCCGTACCGGAAACACGATTTGTTCTGCGTATGCGCGAATTTACTGCCACTTCCTGTCATCGCTAACTTTTTATGACAACGACGTCACTGTCGCGATTTGTACTGTGCGCATGTGCTCTATTTATAGTGACGTGCTAGAGAATGCCATTTGATAACAATATGGATTCTTTTGCGTTTTATATGCATATTCAAGAATTTCTCAAAAGGAGAAATTCCTGACAATCCCACAGAGCGTTAGAAAGTGGAACAGGCGTCTATGAATTTTACTATCAAAGGTAACTATGGCCCTCACAGACAAGGCTTGGATTAAGCCAGGATTAGTCCTAAATTCAATTATGGCATTTAAGTAGATTTACACAAGTATGCCATTAATGTATTGGTATGTGTAATTTTAATTTTTTTTATTTTTGTGTGTGGTTTTAGGAGGAGGTGCCATTGATTCGACAGTGGTGGTGTTTTCAGCTAATGGAGAGGTTTTGCTTAGAAGGGTATGACAGACAGATAACATTTCAGCCTCAGGTTGTATTTAGTCTACGGCTGGACCCGAATATTCCATTTTTCAAAAATCCACAATTTTTACAACCATCTTATATAGCCTAGCTATATTTAAGCTGTTTTTAATAGGATGGACAGTTAATGGAACCCAACATTGTTATACTTATTGGTAACACTTTACTACAAGTTTCATTAGTTAAACATTAATTAATGTATTAACCAACATGAACTAACCATGAGCAATACATCTGTTACTGTATTTACTAGTCCTCGTTAAGATTAATGAAAATACAGTTGTTATTTGTTTGTTCACAATGCATTAACTAATGTTTACAAGATTTTAATAATGCATTAGTAAATGTTGAAATTAACATTGACAAAGATTAATAAATGCTGTATAAGTGCTGTTCATTGTTAGTTAATGTTAACTAATATAGTTAACTAATGAACCTTATTGTAAAGTGTTACCCACCTAATAAATAAATTTTATAATATACTTTCTTCTTAGCCTACTGAAGTGTTCCCTGCAAATGGAGTATTCTGACTAGAGCACACAACTGCATGAGTTTGCATGGACAGAAGTGCATGCCTGAGCTTGTATTTTGGGTTAAGCTGCGTTGCTTTGACATTGAAAAATAGATTAATATAAACAAAATGTATTAGCCTTTTTGCCCATTATTATCAATCTAACTAAATCTACTGCAAAATATAAGGGCTTGTTAAAATTCAAACATGAGTTTTTACTGGGATGGCCTGTTCTTTATTTATTACAATTCATTAATTTATTGTTTGTGCTTTTATTTAAATACCCTTTACTGTGTCCGTAATTACTGGTTGGCTAATTTCTGATTTGGGAGTGATGTTTTTGTCAGAAAAATGTCAGGCTACCTTATTAAAAGTATTGCTCTTAACAGACCTGTGTTTTGCATCACCAGTGCAGTGTCCGTTGTCATATAAGCCCTGCCTGCGTGAGGCGCACCGCAAAAACTAGTTCATTTCACTGTTCTGTAGTTTATTAAACGTTCTGAACATGTCGCGTGTCCATATTGCACCAAATGCACTACCTTGGGTCCGCAGTAACTGTCCCTTGTAACTGACGGTCACAAATATTAGCAACAAAAAACAGAAATAACTCATACATGAGGTGCTTGAGTCACTCATACAATGCAGAGTTAAACTGAGCTCTTAACGCAGCCACAGCATATTTCTACTTGTTACAGTGCCTTTATTGGAGAGAAGAATATGTTCAGCCTCCTTCCTCCGACGCTTCGAATATTTGATGTTGATTGCTATTGAAGTTTTGAAGATTAAAAAATGCTATTCGGACCAGCCCTAATTTATTCACTGTTAGCAAAGTGATACTAGAATGGTGTTATACAAAGAGTTCATATACATTTTCATATTTTCCAAAGACATGAACGGAGATTTGCATTCTGGACAGAAACATCATCCCAACTCCTTCAGGGCACCTTGAGCCGGTCTTTTGGGTGTCTAAATCCACCTCCAAACTGTCACCCAGCAGAAGACTGGTTAAAGAAGACATTGATAAGGTAAATGATTTTAGCAGTTGCATGCATACTGGAAAAATAGTAATAATTTTGAAAATAATTATTTTGTGCCATTTTTGTCTTATCCAGGTGCAACAACCAACTATTGTGAGAGACCTCCATACTGCATGGGGTTCAAGATCACACAGACACGTTTCGTGGTGAGGTGACAGAGCCTGTGTTTCTGAGGATGAACCCTGATGATCAACAAAATGCCCTCAGGAAGGTCCTGGGGGGTGAATCCAGTGTAGAAAAGGATGAATTTTTATTTATATTTCAGTGGGAAGAGGACATGGAATTGTTTTTGTCTCACTGTGCTGATGAAGAAGGCCTGAAAGTCAATGCTATGTTCCTCAATAAGCAATTCCAGTAGATCAGGGAGGGAGGGAGAAAGACAAAGTGAGTTAGTTAGTGAGTGAGTGAGTAAGTGAGGGAGGGAGGGAGGGAGGGAGAAAGACAAAGTGAGTGAGTGAGTGAGTGAGTGAGGGAGGGAGGGAGGGAGGGAGGGAGAAAGACAAAGTGAGTGAGTGAGTGAGTGAGTGAGTGAGTGAGGGAGGGAGGGAGGGAGGGAGGGAGGGAAGGAGAAAGACAAAGTGAGGGAGGGAGGGAGGGAGGGAGGGAGGGAGGGAGAAAGACAAAGTGAGTGAGTGAGGGAGGGAGGGAGGGAAAAAGACTGAGTGAGTGAGTGAGGGAGGGAGGGAGGGAAAAAGACTGAGTGAGTGAGTGAGTGAGTGAGTGAGTGAGGGAGAAAGACTGAGTGAGTGAGTGAATGAGTGAGTGAGGGAGGGAGGGAGGGAGGGAGTGAGAAAGACAAAGTGAGTGAGTGAGTGAGTGAGGGAGAAAGACAAAGTGAGTCAGTAAGTGAGTGAGTGAGTGAGGGAGGGAGGGAGGGAGGGAGGGAGGGAGGGAGGGAGAAAGACAAAGTGAGTGAGGGAGGGAGGGAGGGAAAAAGACTGAGTGAGTGAGTGAGTGAGGGAGGGAGGGAGGGAGGGAGAAAGACTGAGTGAGTGAGTGAATGAGTGAGTGAGTGAGTGAGTGAGTGAGGGAGGGAGGGAGGGAGAAAGACAAAGTGAGTCAGTAAGTGAGTGAGGGAGGGAGGGAGTGAATGAAAGGAAAGAATGCAATTAGTTCATTTATGAATATATAAATTGAATAAATATTTATTTAATAAATAGTGGCCTGTGTGTTCCTTAAATGCAGACATTTGTTAAAGAAAATGAAATGTTAAATATAAACAAAAACACACTTATATACACATCTGTATTTCCCAAATGAGGTCAAGCAAATGTGAACTGCTTTTAGTTTAATTGTATTTAACTTTTCTTTTTATTTAATCAATTTAATTTATACCACATATTAACATTGATATATTTTACCAAAAAAAGTATTTCTGTCAGGGACTGAGTAACATTGGTTCATTCAACTAACTCTCACTGGTTAAACATACAAACCTTTGTTTTTTACTAATTGTTCTGTTTCAAATTAGCTTTATTGAGGCAATAATACAAACAGATGTGTAGTCTTTAAAGAAAAGTGCTCTGATAAAATAAATGTCTGGTCTTCATGAAATAATAATAAAAAAAAAATTAATTTTAGTTTCACAGGTTTGATAATGTTCCATAGGTATAATGCATGATAACGTGAAATACATTATGTAGTAAAGAACTATTTCATGTACGAATCGGTAGTGTCAAATAACAACTGCCGTATTTCAGACAGGAAGTACACGCATTTCGCACATGCGCAGAACAAATCGTGTTTCTGATGCGGATCGAGTAGTGATGAGTAGGCTTCATGAAATACTGAAACAGTTGAAGCAAATGTGCCGCTTTGTGTCGAGGCTTCGAAACTATACCGACACCCGTCTCCAACGGTGACACCTAGTGGTCAATTGCACATGTTATCTGAAATAACTTTGACAACAAGGCATTTAAAAAAATGTGGTGAGCTTTTAACACCCTCAACATATAACTATAATATATAATAATAAAAATAATAATAAGTAGGTTATTTTGGTCATGGAAAATGAAAATTAATAAAACACATCAATCCACAATGGTCTCATTTTTGTTTGTTTTTTTACAGATTTTTTTTTTTTTTTTAAAAATGTCACTATATCGTAAACGCTATCTCAAAATCTTTCTCCCACAAAAACCCACGAGGTGAAGGTGCATTAACTCCTCTTTTAAACTTTGTGGGAGTTGAGACAGATGTGCGATTGGGTGGTTTGTTCCCGCCCCTGTCAATCAAACGCTCAGAAGCTTCGTTTAGCCGTAGTCACGTGACATGGGTGTTTTTGAATCACAGTTCGGAACAGTGTATCAAAACATCTACACTTCGTCTCACTTGGTGGATATCTGGAAGTTTGGTAAGTTCATTTTAAATGTTATAATTATTTTTAGTATTACACTATAGTGTACGTAGCTTTTAGTGTGAAATGACAGTGGAAGTAAATTTAGGTGTTATTCACTGTTTCCCGCTTGTCCCGACATTTTCAAATTTCAATCAAAACTTAGTGAATTACTCGTTTATTTCGAGCAAACCAGACCTGGTGATTGTTAAAACGATGAAAAGATTAATTCAAGATGGTTTGTGTGAGTTTTATTTTGTTTCTGTCGAGTTTGAATATATTTTTTTACGATGGTCTGCGAAGTAAATTTACTGCGTTTGCTAATGGAGTCTGGGAACATTAGGTTTGAAGGATCTTGTGATAACAAAAATGTCTATCTCTGTGGGGATCCTTTCCATAATGTTCGATCCGACTCTGTCAGCAAAAACTGATATAAACTGATTATAATAGACGAACATTGACTGTTCTCAAACACCTAAAAACATTTGCAGTCAGTTTCCTGGATGACGGCTGCCGCGGTCGCGTTCAAAACTGGACCTGTTTGAACAAGTCGTTTAGACACAAAAATGAGAGATTAGCTATTGGTACCAGTTTCGCATTTTACTTCGTTTGAGTTAACTTAGACGGAAGACCCAGTTTTGCGTTGTGATTGTAATGACAAATATTGATTAATTAAAATATGAATAAAGGTATAAATTACCTTTATCATAGTTAATAATAATCTATTAGTCAACAAAGATCGATGCATGCCAAAAAAGTAAGTTAGAATTTTTAGAAGCAGAAGCGGATCATTTTTTACTATAGATATGTTGTTGGAGTGTATGAAATACAGTGATGTGTAGCTTATGCATCCTCAACAAGCAACACACAACTGAATAAAATTTTGCTTTCTTACAGCTCTACAGTGTGAGACGGTTATCTTTGCAGCATGGGAATGAGTTTTCTGTAAGTATTAGCCATTTTAATACAATGTTTCGAATGTTAGTTCACCCAAAAATGAAAAGTATATTAATTGACTGGTATGATATTTCTAACAGGTTCCTGGTGAATGATTTTATATATATATATATATATATTATATATATATATATATATATATATCAAATAGCCAGCACTAGTCAGAAAGAATGGAAGATTAGTGGATGCAGATACATAAAATGTAATGTGTGTTGACAAAGAATAAAAACAGACAAAACATATAGAGCTAAGTACATAAAATTTTAAGAAATTGCTACAGTGGTGGTGAAGATGAACGTACATGCATTATTTAAATTTTTTTTCTTTCATATAAAGATCTTAATTCTCCCATGATTCAGAACAGAGAACTAAACAAAATAACATATAATTATTTACTTGGGGACAAAATATTAATTGCTGTAGTCTATTTAAAAACATTTAATTTAATTTATTTAAAAGATGAACCAATGATTCAATGACTCACTCATAACTACTTCACTTGTTTCATTACTGAATGAATCAATATTTTTGAACACATCTTTTCAATGAATCATTCAATGTCAAATAGTTTAACAGTCACTTGTAGCCAGCTAGTGCCGTAACAGTGTAATCGATACAACCGTTGTTTGACGCGCTAAGTTACTTTTACAATTTGATTTCATCAATTCACACGAATTGGACAAAGCTTTTACGTCTCTGAGCACGTGATGATTTCTTCATTTTAAAATAATGAGTAGCAATGTGTTTTGTGAAATGTAGTGGAGTAAAAAGTACGATCTTACACTGAGGAATGTAGTAAAGTAAAAGTTGCTCAAAATAAAAAATACTTGAGTAAAGTACAGATATGTGAAAAATGTACTTAAGTCCAGTAACGAACTATAAATACTTTGTTACTGTCCACCACTGCTCACCTTCAAGTTATTCCAAACCTGTACAAGTTTCTTTCTACTGCTGAACACAAAATAAGATATTTTAAAGAATGTTTGTAACCAGACAGTTGATATTTTTCCCTACTATGCAAGTCAATGGTTACAGTCAACTGTCGTCTGGTTACCGGCATTCTTCAAAATATCTTGTGTTCAGCAGAAGGTAGAAATTCATACAGGTTTGGAATTGTTTGAGGGTGGGTAAATGATGACAGAATTTTAATTTTAGGGTCAACCATCCCTTTAACAGTCCTTAATACCTGTAAATAAAATGGTTTTAATAGTTAATTGATTGAATAAAACATATTTTTGAAAAGAACATTGATTGGATTGTCTTTTGATTTGCAGGTATTCTGATTATAATAGCATTATAATATTACTTCCTGTAAATGTATATATTGTAATAATTACATAATAATTATAATAACATTATTAGTAATTAAAATGATGAAAATTATAGTAATATTTTGCAGTAATGGATCAATATATATATTACAGTACTATACTGTATTATTAATTACAGCAGAAGCGAAATAAAATTAGAAAATGCTGTAAAAATACAGTAAAATACTGTTTTGTAGAATTACAGCACTCTTGTGTACTGTAAATTAAATTACAGTACGATTACTGTATATGAAAAATACTGTACTGTAAAAATACAGGAAAATTGTTAACAGTGATAGTGCAGCATATTGGGGCTGTAAAGTAAGGAAAATAGCAGTGAAGGTACAGAATATCAAGATAAGTGAGCGGATAACATATGTCGAAGCCATTAAAAGAGTGAAGAATAATGAAACTTCGGATCTAAATGAAAAACCAGACAGTATGGATTGCCACAAAGGAAACAATCAATTTAACGTCAGCAAAGATTTGCTGATAATAGATAAATTCAAGTTTGTAACATACAGTTGTGTTCAAAATTATTCAACCCCCCAATGCTGTAAATGGTTTTAGAGAATTTAGAGTACATTTGTAATTGAATTCAGAATGAAATCCTACAAGGACTTCTTAAAGAAGCATATGCAACTAAAATGACATCAATTGGTTTTGTAAAACAGTAGTAAATGTTTCTTTTGTGAATTCTTCATTGACACAATTATTCAACCCCTTAAAGACTACCACTCTGAAGAACAGAGGTCCATTGAAGTGTTTTCAATCAGGTATTGAAAGCACCTGTGGATGTCAGGGAGCAGCAATAAAGCCTAATAAGCACCAATTAGGCAGCTTTAAAATGACTGTGATACTCAGCTCCTTCTAGACATTTACTGGTGTGGTTACAAACATGGTGAAGTCAAGAGAATGGTCCAGGAAGACAAGAGAAGAGGTGATTACTCTTCACAGGAAGGGCAATGGCTATAAGAAGATTGCAAAGATGTTAAACATACCAAGAGACACCATAGGAAGCATCATTCGCAAATTCAAGGCAAAGGGCACTGTTGAACCGCTATCTGGTCGTGGCAGAAAGAAGATGCTGACTTCGACTGCTGTGCGCTACCTGAAGCGTAGAGTGGAGAAAAGTCCCCGTGTGACTGCTGAGGAACTGAGAAAAGATTTGTCAGATGTAGGTACTGAAGTTTCTGCTCAGACAATACGGCGCACCCTGCGTAATGAAGGCCTCCATGCCAGAACTCCCAGGCGCACCCCCTTGCTGTCTCCAAAGAATAAGAAGAGTCGACTGCAGTATGCCAAAAGTCTTGTGGACAAACCACAGAAGTTTTGGGATAGTGTTCTGTGGACTGATGAAACAAAATTAGAACTGTTTGGGCCCATGGATCAACGCTATGTTTGGAGGAGGAAGAACAAGGCCTATGAAGAAAAGAACACCTTGCCTACTGTGAAGCATGGCGGGGGGTCAATCATGCTTTGGGGCTGTTTTGCTTCTGCAGGTACTGGGAAGCTTCAGCGTGTGCAAGGTACCATGAATTCTCTTCAGTACCAGGAGATATTGGAGGACAATGTGATGCAGTCCGTCACAAACCTGAGACTTGGGAGACGTTGGACCTTTCAACAGGACAATGATCCCAAGCATACCTCCAAGTCCACTAGAGCATGGTTGCAGATTAAAGGCTGGAACATTTTGAAATGGCCATCGCAGTCACCAGACTTAAATCCGATTGAGAACCTCTGCTGGGACTTAAAGAAAGCAGTTGCAGTGCGCAAGCCTAAGAATGTGACTGAACTGGAGGCTTTTGCCCATGATGAATGGGCGAAGATACCCGTAGCTCGCTGCAAGACACTTGTGTCAAGCTATGCTTCACGTTTAAAAGCTGTTATAACTGTAAAAGGATGTTGTACTAAGTATTAAGATTGAATGTCACTTGGGGGTTGAATAAAACTGATAATGATGTGAGCAGAGAAAAGACATCTGTGGTTATTTCATTATAAATGTTATGTTATATTTGTCTGACCTACACGTGCCTCTTTGATTTAATTGTAAGCAGGATGACTGAATGATCAAAATCAATGTCAAACCAGCCAAAACAATCAATTTCAGTGGGGGTTGAATAATTTTGAACACAACTGTATTTTTTATCAGTATTTTCATTCTAGGGGGGAACAGTAGGGGATAAAACATCTCACAAGCCTCTGTTGCCTTTGGCTTGCTTAAGTTGGGGACACTTGCTTGATATTCAGCAGTGTTTTTGATATGCCTGCATTGGCGCTGTTGTATGCGAACTGAGCTAAGCCGGACGATTACATCACTGTTTTCTGCAGTGCTGCTATACCTAAATTAACTAGACTAATAACTACTGATATTTGCAATGGAATGAATCAATAATATATAGAATAAGCTGCACAATGACACCATTTTCGTATTAATGTAAAGCTGCTTTACCACAATTTGCATTGTAAAAAGTGCTATATAAATAAAGATGACTTGACTTGACTTGACAAGCATACTTTGCTTGCTGTGTTAATACAATTTTAAAGATGTAATGCAGGCACACCCTGAACTGCCCCGTCAATCAAAGAAACGTTTCCTCTGAGTGCGTTTCTGTCAAGGGTCAGAGAGTGAAGATGCCCCTGGCTCTCCATCTCATCTTAGGTGAAACATTACCTTGTGCTTTTTATCTGGGCATGACCTGTTGCTAGGTAACCCTGGGTCACAGCTGTATGAGGAAAGTGGAACCTCTTTTTTTATTTATTAGTGAGATGGAGGAGGCAGGATGTAATTTATTAGTTTGATATTGCCAGGCAGCTCAAGTTTGAGGTTATAAAGGGGTAGTGGTCAGAACAAAGGATGCGGATTGTATTTTATGAGCAGTTATGATGGCAATTGTGATATATAATCGAAAGAAACTGTTAAAAGTGAAATCTTAAGCTATGTTGAATGCATCCATTAGTGCTAAGGGAACAAAACTCAATATGTCAGTTTTTGAATAAAAAAATACTCATGTGTTCATCATTGCTTATAGGTTAGGAACCCCAAGATTTCTTAGATAATACAGAATAATCATTTTTGTATATTTATGTATGTGTAATTTTTTTTATTTATTTATTTATTTATTTATTTGCTTTTACAATTTAAATAAAATAATACAAAATAAATGTTCCTTAAATAAATATTATTTATTCACATATCTAGTGTTCTTTTTAATATACTTTTAAAGTGCAACAGTTTTGTTGTTGCGTATCACACTGAATAAATTTGAGGGATGACTTCTTCAAATGTGAAATTGTAACAATACAAGGGAAAATGTGCCATGCTTTTTTCCCTATTGATGTGCACCTGATTTATTTCTGCATGATGATGCGGCTTTAATTTATGTCGCATCTGTTGCAGTTTCACGCGCCTGTCATGAGTGAGCTTCCCCATGTTTACCTCTTTGGACCCTAATGAAAGCTCCTGCCTTATCATGGTCTTGCTGAAACAAAGCAATCATGCTTTGTTAAATTCTGCACGAATGTATGTGTATGAGGCATATTTTTCAAATCGCTCCTTTAAACCATCTCAGATCTAAACAAATGTACCTGCACTTTTTGCATCTGCCACTCCTTCGAGACCAGTAAAAATTGACTCCCTGGCTTCTTCCACAAGGCAATTAAGGGCCATCTGTTCTCATCTTTGTTTCTATGATTGCTCCCATAATATTATGGACGCTGAATGAAAGAATTGGTGAATTCAGAGTGGTGTACACATCGATGTAAACTCCTCACCTTTCAGTGACAACCTACCTTTTTGATATCAATGGGATTTGCATAGATCCAGTGAGAAAGTGGGACAGAGAGAGAGAGAGAGAGAGAGAGAGAGAGAGAGAGCAAACAATTTACAGTTTTTCCCTCTAATCAGCCAATATTGTATAACATGAGACTTTGACCAAAAGTTGATTTTGGTAAAATCTTGCAAAACAATATAATTTTTTTATTTATTTTTTTTTTTTTTTTTTACAGTTTTAGATCTATACGGTAATAAAAAAATAAATTAGAAAAAAAATTCCTTTAAAGCAGGGGTTCACAAACACATTCCTGGAGCCTCCCCAACACTGGATGTTTTCCATGTCTCCTTAATCAAACTCACCTGATTCAGATCATCATCTCATTAGTCGAGACTCCAAGACCTAAAATGGATGTCAAAAAAAAGAGACAATGTAAAATATGTTGGGTAGGTTCCAGGAATGTGTTTAGGAACAAATGATCATGTAAAGCAATTTTTCTTTTTTTTATTATTATTATTTCGTGCGGAGCATGCCCCCCTTCCCTCCATGTTCTCACCTTTTTCCCGCTTACCTGTTTGCATCCCTGTGTACAGAAAGGAGAAATAACAATAAAAGTTGTCACCACTTAGTATTTTAATAATATCCTATCCTGTAATATCTAAATATTTTTAAAAACAGTAGGAGCCTTTCATCAGCACTTGTACTATATTATAGCACAGATAGTTCCGGCCTTGATTCTGATTGGTTGAGCTGTGTTCAAAACCATTGTAAAATTCATGGAAACATACAGCTGACCACATTACATAAGTATCGCTGCTCCACTGAGTGTGTATGTTGCTGCATCTGTCTTAGCAATGTAAACATATGTTTGTTCTCAATAGCTTTAGTTCAATGTTCATTGAAGCTTACTGCATTATGTAGAGGAGTATTGGGAGAGAGATATCAAGTGACTTGGTGTATTACCTTCATTCAGATTTAGCATTTTTATTCAGTTCAGTCGTATGCTCAATAAAAAATGCCATCTTGTTCTTGTAATATTTAATGGGTTTTCACATCACCTGCTGACACTGACAGTGCTAGTCAAAGCATTTGTTTCAACCGTTTCAATATAAAAGTCTTTGTGACTTAGTGACTCCCTCATAAACACAATCTTTGCTGCCATATAATGGTGTAATAAATGTAACTTCTGTTGCTGTTCACGGTCAGGTACTTTTTTTTTCCAGCGGAAGAAAGGCTTATGATTTTACTTTATGAAAGTTGCATTGATACATATTCTTTTGCTTTAATATTTGTATTGTGTGGTAGAGGTTTAATAAAAGGAATAAGCCATGTGATGCTGTGGTTTACAGTGAATTTATAACAGCTTCGTGGGGCTTATTGCTTTATTTTAAGGCATTTCATCCCGTATAACCCCCCTTGGCATTTTTATGCAATATTTATTCTCCCTCTCACCTTATTGTTCATTGTCAAACAGACACGAGGCGATAAAACATGTTTATTAAATTGTTTGCAGTGCAGGTGCTTGGAAAAGATTATTTGAAATTAGTATTAACAGGACAATTTCCTAGAAAACAATACATGAAATTGGCCATGGCATGCAAATAATAACAACAGTTACTCATGTGAAAGAAATAACAAGCAATATCAATGGTGCTAAGGTAGAACCTCTATTAAAGCTATGATGATATTTCAATGAAAACAAACTCATCAAGAGAAAAGACGTCCCATAGAAAGGATTGCTGTGCACAAAGATGGAAGGAGGGAAAAGCATGTGGTGAGTATGATGGACAGATGTGAAGGAGGGAAGGGTACTGGGGAAAGGGGTGAAGAGGGGTAAGAGGCTGCCCTGATAGGTTGGCTGGATATACAGTTGTGTTCAAAATTATTCAACCCCCACTGAAATTGATTGTTTTGGCCGGTTTGACATTGATTTTGATCATTCAGTCATCCTGCTTACAATTAAATCAAAGAGGCACGTGTAGGTCAGACAAATATAACATAACATTTATAATGAAATAACCACAAATGTCTTTTCTCTGCTCACATCATTATCAGTTTTATTCAACCCCCAAGTGACATTCAATCTTAATACTTAGTACAACATCCTTTTACAGTTATAACAGCTTTTAAACGTGAAGCATAGCTTGACACAAGTGTCTTGCAGCGAGCTACGGGTATCTTCGCCCATTCATCATGGGCAAAAGCCTCCAGTTCAGTCACATTCTTAGGCTTGCGCACTGCAACTGCTTTCTTTAAGTCCCAGCAGAGGTTCTCAATCGGATTTAAGTCTGGTGACTGCGATGGCCATTTCAAAATGTTCCAGCCTTTAATCTGCAACCATGCTCTAGTGGACTTGGAGGTATGCTTGGGATCATTGTCCTGTTGAAAGGTCCAACGTCTCCCAAGCCTCAGGTTTGTGACGGACTGCATCACATTGTCCTCCAATATCTCCTGGTACTGAAGAGAATTCATGGTACCTTGCACACGCTGAAGCTTCCCAGTACCTGCAGAAGCAAAACAGCCCCAAAGCATGATTGACCCCCCGCCATGCTTCACAGTAGGCAAGGTGTTCTTTTCTTCATAGGCCTTGTTCTTCCTCCTCCAAACATAGCGTTGATCCATGGGCCCAAACAGTTCTAATTTTGTTTCATCAGTCCACAGAACACTATCCCAAAACTTCTGTGGTTTGTCCACATGACTTTTGGCATACTGCAGTCGACTCTTCTTATTCTTTGGAGACAGCAAGGGGGTGCGCCTGGGAGTTCTGGCATGGAGGCCTTCATTACGCAGGGTGCGCCGTATTGTCTGAGCAGAAACTTCAGTACCTACATCTGACAAATCTTTTCTCAGTTCCTCAGCAGTCACACGGGGACTTTTCTCCACTCTACGCTTCAGGTAGCGCACAGCAGTCGAAGTCAGCATCTTCTTTCTGCCACGACCAGGTAGCGTTTCAACAGTGCCCTTTGCCTTGAATTTGCGAATGATGCTTCCTATGGTGTCTCTTGGTATGTTTAACATCTTTGCAATCTTCTTATAGCCATTGCCCTTCCTGTGAAGAGTAATCACCTCTTCTCTTGTCTTCCTGGACCATTCTCTTGACTTCACCATGTTTGTAACCACACCAGTAAATGTCTAGAAGGAGCTGAGTATCACAGTCATTTTAAAGCTGCCTAATTGGTGCTTATTAGGCTTTATTGCTGCTCCCTGACATCCACAGGTGCTTTCAATACCTGATTGAAAACACTTCAATGGACCTCTGTTCTTCAGAGTGGTAGTCTTTAAGGGGTTGAATAATTGTGTCAATGAAGAATTCACAAAAGAAACATTTACTACTGTATTACAAAACCAATTGATGTCATTTTAGTTGCATATGCTTCTTTAAGAAGTCCTTGTAGGATTTCATTCTGAATTCAATTACAAATGTACTCTAAATTCTCTAAAACCATTTACAGCATTGGGGGGTTGAATAATTTTGAACACAACTGTATAGCAGCCTCACTGTGGCTTTATGCAGGGTGAATTGACTGTCATGTTTGTCCATCTCATATAGCTCTGTTTTAGGCAGAGGACTTTATCACACAAGGAGGCAGAATTTTTCTGTTTAGAATTACCACCAATGTAATTTAGTGTAGGACACGAGTTAATATGTGTCTGAAAAGCCATCTTTCAGCATCCAAAACATGACGTCTATTACATAAATAGCACAGTCCCTTGCAGAATCTGGATATCATGATGCCCAAAAATCACAACAGAATTCTTTTCTTAGAAATTACTGATGGTTTTTCAGTTTCACAGGATGTGAGATTCAGTTTATTTGGAGAGTACAATGTGTCAATTTGTTACATGATGAAAGCTGCAAGCAATGATGAAAGGGCCCTTGCACCCTGTGGCCTTAGGAAAACTGTGAGCAGTGGGCAAGATTCATTTAAGCAGATAAATAGAAGAAAAATATGGGAAAGTCATTTGATGCATCACACTTCCTGCTGCCAGCAGGTGGTGCTTTGACTATAACTGAATATTGCCATGTACAGTCGTGGCCAAAAGTTTTGATAATTACATAAATATTGGAAATTGGAAAAGTTTCTGCTTAAGTTTTTATAATAGCAATTTGCATATACTCCAGAATGTTATGGAGAGTGATCAGATGAATTTCATAGTCCTTCTTTGCCATGAAAATGAACTTAATCCCAAAAAAACCTTTCCACTGCATTTCATTGCTGTCATTAAAGGACCTGCTGAGATCATTTCAGTAATTGTCTTGTTAACTCAGGTGAGAATGTTGAATGAGCACGAGGCTGGAGATCATTATGTCAGGCTGATTGGGTTAGAATGGCAGTGTAACGAATCATCACGCGAGTCGGGATCCATCTGCAGGGTTTATTAATTATAAGAGTGGTTGAACAGGCAAGGATCAATCGACAGCAGATAATAATAGCAGAGATTAGACCGAAACGGTGTGACAATGCAGGCAAGGGTCGAGGCAGGCGGAAAGGGTTCATACAAAGTATCCAGGCAAACAGTCCAAAGGGCAGGCAGCAAGGGTCATAAACGTAACAAACAGTCCAATCAGTAACAGCTAAACAGATAGCAGTAATAAACGCTCGGAATTGCACCGTAAGGAAACAAGACTTTGTGAATGACAGTGGCAAGAGAGTCTCATTAAATAGTCCGCTGATGACCTGCAGCTGGTGTAATCAGTGCCAAGGTACAGGGCTTATGGGAACTGTAGTAAAGTCAGAGAGGGGCGTGAGAGTTAAAACTCTGGTGAGGGTGCCCTCTGCTGGCCAGAGGAGGGGATCGCGGAGTTCGTCCTCATGACAGAGCCCCCTCCCTGTGAGCGACTCCTACCACGTGGAGGCAATCTTCGTCGAGGTCTTCCACGAGGTCGAGGACCGGGTCTTTCTGGATGGGTACGATGGTATTCCTTCACCACGTTGGGGTCCAGAATGTCATTAGCGTTGACCTAGGAACATTCCTCCAGACCATAGCCCTCCCAATCGACCAAGTATTGGAGTACCCTTCCTCGGCGACGGGAGTCCAGCAGTTCTTGGACCCGATAAGCCTCTTCGCCTTCCACCATAATGGGTAAGGGACTCTGATCACTGGACCTCTCCTCCCCCTCCTCACTGGGACCATTGATGGGCTTAAGCAGAGACACATGGAAGGTAGGTGTGATACGGAAATGATTAGGTAATGCAAGTCGAAAAGATACAGGTGTAATCTGGCGTATAATTTGAAATGGACCTACGTACCTTGGGCTTAATTTCTTGGAGGGGAGTTTCAGACGAAGGTCCCGAGTAGATAACCATACCCACTGTCCTGGTTGGTAGTTTGGGTTGACCCCTCGATGACGATCAGCCTGCTCTCTTAGTCGGCGGACGGCACATTGTAAATGGGTATGAGCTCGGTTCCAGATCGCCTCAGAGTTATTTAACCAGTCGTTTACTGCAGGTACTGTGGTTGGTTCCCCTGACCAGGGGAAGAACGGAGGTTGGTATCCCAACACACATTGGAAGGGGGTTAGTCCTGTGGCTTCCTTGCGAAGGGAGTTCTGGGCGTATTCAGTCCACATAAGATAACGCACCCAGTCATTCTGGTTTTGACTACAATAGGATCGCAAGAAGCGGGTTAATTCCTGGTTGAGTCTCTCAACTTGGCCATTAGATTGCGGATGATAGCCTGATGTTAGACTGACGTTGACGTTCAGGGACTGAAAGAATGCGGACCAAAGACGGGAAGTGAATTGAGGGCCCCTGTCTGAAACTACGTCTTCTGGAATACCGTAGAGGTGAAATACCCAATTGCATAGGTGTTCAGCGGTCTGTAGGGCGGTGGGTAGTTTGCTTAGGGGTAGGAGACGACAGGACTTGGAAAAGTGGTCAATAATGGTGAGAATTGTGGTGTTACCGTCTGAGGGAGGCAAGTCTGTGACGAAATCAATGGCTATGTGCGACCAGGGATGTTGTGGGACGGGCAAGGGTTGGAGGAGGCCTGCGGACAATTGCCGGGAAGATCTGTTCATGTTGCAGGTTAGGCAGCGTTTGACAAATTGAGTCACAGAGATGGCCACCAGAATTTATTCTGGACAAGATACTTGGTAGCTGTGATACCTGGTGACCAGAGGTTGGTAAATTATGAATGTGTTCTAGGAGGGAATTGCGGAGTTGTTCTATGACGAAGATTTTCCCTGGAGGACACTCAGGAGGAATTTCAGTTAGGGTGTTGGCCTGCTCAATCTCTGTCATTATATCCCATTGAATCGATTCCCATTGTCGAGATGGGGCGTCTGGTTTTGTGAATCTTCGTACCTGGACGATACGTTGCTGTGAAGGTGAATCGGGAGAAAAACGACGACAATATGTTTTTGGGCAAAATCATATTCTCCGATGAAGCCCCTTTCCGATTGTTTGGGGCATCTGGAAAAATGCTTCACAGGAGAAGAAAAGGTGTGCGCTACCATCAGTCCTGTGTCATTGTCATCAGTAAAGCATCCTGAGACCATTCATGTGTGGGGTTGCTTCTCATCCAAGGGAGTGGGCTCACTCACAATTCTGCCCAAAAACACAGCCATGAATAATGAATGGTACCAAAACACCCTCCAACAGCAACTTCTTCCAACAATCCAACAACAGTTTGTTGAAGAACAATGCATTTTCCAGCACAATGGTGCACCATGCCATAAGGCAAAAGTTATAACTAAGTGGCTCGGGGACCAGAACATTGAAATTTTGGGTCCATGGCCTGGAAACTCCCCAGATCTTAATCCCATTGAGAACTTGTGATCAATCCTCAAGACAAACTCCAAGAAGTGATTATGAAAGAATGGGTTGCTATCAGGCAGTATTTGGCCCAGAAGTTGATTGAGAGCATGCCCAGTCGAATTGCAGAGGTCCTGAAAAAGAACGGCCAACACTGCAAATACTGACTCTTTGCATAAATGTCATGTAATTGTCGATAAAAGCCTTTGAAATGTATGAAATGCTTGTAATTATATTTCAGTACATCACAGAAACAACTGAAACAAAGATCTAAAAGCAGTTTAGCAGCAAACTGTGTGAAAACCAATATTTATTTAATTCTCAAAACTTTTTGCCATGACTGTAGAGGTCTTCAGGCCAGGACTATTATCAAACATGAAGTTTGGAGCAGATCGGACATTGTAAGCCTGAGTTACAAGAACTTCCTGTTTTGTGGTGCTAATTGCAAACATTGGCAAAACGTTGCTGGACAAAACAAACCAGTCTTTGTAAATTAATTCTAAACCTAGAAATAATTTTAGACCATATATATTCATTTTTCATTTAGCAGACGCTTTTATCCAAAGCGACTTACAAGGGGAGCAATTAGGGGTAAGGTGTCTTGCTCAAGGGCACCTTAATCATGGTATCGAAGGTGGAGAGAGTGCTGTTCATTCACAATCCCCACTTTCAATTCCTGCCGGCGTGGGAATTGAACCAGCAACCTTCAGATTACAAGCCCGACTCCCTCACCACTAGGCCATGACTACCCCCATATATTCATAATTCATATTCATTGTAATTGATTATCTACAGTACTGTGCAAAAGTTTTAGGCAGGTGTGAAAAAATGCTGTAAAGTAAGAATGCTTTCAAAAATAGACATGTTAATAGTTTATATTTATCAATTAACAAAATCCAAAGTGAGTGAACAGAAGAAAAATCTACATCAAATCAATATTTGGTGTGACCACCCTTTGCCTTCAAAACAGCATCAATTCTTCTAGGTACACTTGCACACAGTTTTTGAAGGAACTCGGCAGGTAGGTTGGCCCAAACATCTTGGAGAACTAACCACAGTTCCTCTGTGGATTTAGGCAGCCTCAGTTGCTTCTCTCTCTTCATGTAATCCCAGACAGACTCGATGATGTTGAGATCAGGGCTCTGTGGGGGCCATACCATCACTTCCAGGACTCCTTGTTCTTCTTTACACTGAAGATAGTTCTTAATGACTTTCGCTGTATGTTTGGGGTCGTTGTCATGCTGCAGAATAAATTTGGGGCCAATCAGATGCCTCCCTGATGGTATTGCATGATGGATAAGTATCTGCCTGTACTTCTCAGCATTGAGGATACCATTAATTCTGACCAAATCCCCAACTCCATTTGCAGAAATGCAGCCCCAAACTTGCAAGGAACCTCCACCATGCTTCACTGTTGCCTGCAGACACTCATTCGTGTACCGCTCTCCAGCCCTTCGGCGAACAAACTGCCTTCTGCTACAGCCAAATATTTCAAATTTTGACTCATCAGTCCAGAGCACCTGCTGCCATTTTTCTGCACCCCAGTTCCTGTGTTTTTGTGCATAGTTGAGTCGCTTGGCCTTGTTTCCACGTCGGAGGTATGGCTTTTTGGCCGCAAGTCTTCCATGAAGGCCACTTCTGACCAGACTTCTCCGGACAGTAGATGGGTGTACCAGGGTCCCACTGTTTTCTGCCAATTGTGAGCTAATGGCACTGCTCGACATCTTCCGATTGCGAAGGGAAGTAAGCATGATGTGTCTTTCATCTGCTGCAGTAAGTTTCCTTGGCCGACCACTGCGTCTACGGTCCTCAACGTTGCCTGTTTCTTTGTGCTTCTTCAAAAGAGCTTGGACAGCACATCTGGAAACCCCTGTCTGCCTTGAAATTTCTGCCTGGGAGAGACCTTGCTGATGCAGTATAACTACCTTGTGTCTTGTTGCTGTGCTCAGTCTTGCCATGGTGTATGACTTTTGACAGTAAACTGTCTTCAGCAACCTCACCTTGTTAGCTGAGTTTGGCTGTTCCTCACACAGTTTTATTCCTCCTACACAGCTGTTTCTGTTTCAGTTAACCTGTTACCTCCCACCCCTTTTCTGAAAAATCTCAAGAAATGACTTACCCAAACTAAAACAGATGCAGTTCATGAACCCTTTGCACTAAAAGCATAAGTATGGTCTCATTTCAAAGCAGACACTTTGCAGTTTATTGTAAAGGTATAATTAATAATTGTCATAATGAAAAAAACTAGTTATAAATAGCTTCAAAATTTTGTACAGTTATTAGAAATGTATTTTTATGGAAAATCTTTATGAAAATAAAATTGATGTCAGCCCCTCTGCTATCTGGAAATGCACTCCAGCTGAAGCCACATGTCTGACCATGTTATGTTTCAAATCTGAAGATGATGCGTTTAAAACTCTGAGTTTTATTGAATGTTTTATAAGATCATGTCATGTGATTTTATTTTGAGAAAACTCTAAAATGCTAACTAATGTTTATAGCCTTCTTCCAAGCACCCATTCAGTGTATTGTCTATTGTTTTGTGTTGCAAAACTATCCCAATCAATTCCAATGCACCATTTGCACAATTCACACCTCTCCGGCCTGGTTATGGCTCTAATTATTCATTTCTTTTGTCTCTATTATAAATGCTGACGATGTTCTATTCAAGCAGACTTAATCCCATCATTTCTTTCATCAAACTTCTCACTTCACCTTCTCTGAAACTGTATCAAATGCCCTTCATGGAAAAAAGAATCATTTCAGTGAGTTTTACTTTTGAAAATGATTTGTTATAACAGATAGGTGGCAGCACGACAGGTGCATGTACTAGCATGTAGCTTAGCACACCATCTAAACATCACACTTTATGAGATTAAAACTAAGTTTTTGCTTCAAATTTACTTTATATTGCAAGTCGAGTGTTTTAAATAAACTTCTGTGATGTGATGTCGGTCTGGGTCTAAAAATCGGACCGAAAATACATTATTTTATAGTATTCTGCACAATGAGAAAAGCTATCGCGATTAGCATTGCATTATAAATATAAAGTATTTTGAAAATACCTGACATGGCACGAAGGACACATAGACCATACATCGTCACAATCGTGTATTTATTGTCTTCAAAAGTGTTTATATTATACGTTATCTGCATGTTATAGCGATCTCTGGAAGACTGTGTTAGTTTCTGGTCACATGGTGTGCCTGTTCCTCGTGTGTGTCATTTGTGGACTAAGTGTGCAACGCAGCGCCCTCCTGCTGCAAGTATGAATCAGAAACACAGTACATCACAGTGTGCAGCGCTCGTGGTGATTACAACGGCGCTTTTTGGTAAAAAAGGAGTAAATATTACTCCTCTGTATAAAAATTAGACATAAACATATGAGAATCCATCAATATTTCTCCAAATGTGCATGCATTTGAGCTAAAAGCGCAGCGGGATGTTGTTTTGTCGAGTGTTTTGATGATGATCTCACAGGAGTTTTTTATAAGTGGATGTGGCTGACGCTCATATTTCAAAGAAAAGGTATCGACTCCGTTTTTCACATTCATAACTCCTGACGCATATTAACAAATTACGTTCACTATACGATATTGAGAGTAAAGCAGTGATTAAAAATTTAATCTTGAGTTTTAGATCATTTTAATGACGTATAGTTTGTCATGGTAATTACATTGCACGTAACAGTAAATTTGAGTTAATTTAAAAAAAAAACGCTGCGGGGCGTGCACGGGGGAACTCCGACTAACAGGTTAATGATTGTGTTTCAACCTACATATTGAATTGATGATCATTAGCACCTGTTTGGTATAATTGTTTAATCATACACCTAACTATATGCCTACAAAATCCCTGACTTTGTGCAAGTGTACCTTGAAGAATTGATGCTGTTTTGAAGGTAAAGGGTGGTCACACCAAATATGGATTTGATTTAGATTTTTCTTCTGTTCACTCACTTTGCATTTTGTTAATTGATAAATATAATCTATTACCAAGTTTATTTTTGAAAGCATTCTTACTTTACAGCATTTTTTCACACCTGCCTAAAACTTTTGCACAGTACTGTATATATACCTAATTCCCTTTGTGGTTGATTCATATTCATAATTAATCATAACGTCTTATGATTCAGTTGTGAATATATTTCATCCATTTGAGCAATTTACTACATAAGATACAGTTATCAGTGCCAATATCACTCCAATTCAACACAAGTGTTCTATAAAACAACCACTATGAATGTCACATGTGCACTGCTGCAGTCTCACTCTGCCAGGTATCATTAAACACACTTTTACCCTCCCCTTCCCACATAAACAAACCCACCCAAAAACACAAGAAAAATATTACATATAATAATAAAACCATACTTACCTCATCCAGTGGCCGTCGAGACCCCCGCCACTCCTGAAGCGATGTCCGTTTGTCTATCAAAATATTAACCCATTCAGCGTCACTGGCACAAACCTGCGTCCCGGTGTGCAAATACACAGTCTTTAATCACAAACAGCTCACAATGTATCCATTCACGTTTTTGCCCTCATTCACATAACGTTTATCCATCTACTCCTTAAATCAAAGTCTGTCCATTTTCTTCGCTCCAGGTGATTCACATCAATCAATCAGCATACTTGAGGAAGCTTGTCCTCATGTCCCCTACAGTACATAGTCTTGCGTCCAACCCGGCAGCCTCCGCATCCGTGTTGGCCTGAATTCTCTAACTCTCTGAGGCTGGGGTATACCTTTGGCCCCTTCCAAGATACTCCCAGAACGGCCAAAAGTCACTGATGCATGAATGTCCCCAGCAATTGGTGCTGGTCCGTAATTCACCGAAGTTGTTGATCCCGAAGAACTCTCTAGTACAATCTCTGAGCCCGGAACTCTCTGGTACAATCTCTGAGCATCCTATCCACTATCCACTTCTGTTAAACCAGAAGGGGGGGACTGTGATTACAACTGGAGCACTTTCCATTTCGGCAGCAGTTATTGTCTCTGGAGCAATAAAAGGAGCAGATTCAATCTCCACCAATGCTGCTGAAACACCATGTATTTCAGACACTCAAGGGAGTCCATTTACAGGGGCTATATCCAAAGCTCCTGGAACAGTCATCGTGGCCATTATTAATGGGGGAGCAAAAATCCCACCCAAGGTGAGTTCTTGTACAAGCAAATCATGAGCAACTCCTGAAGTCATTAGCGGTGGAGGGGGTCTCTCCGGTCCACCATCTTGAAGAA
This sequence comes from Opsariichthys bidens, assembly GCA_037194245.1. Classification (NCBI taxonomy): domain Eukaryota; kingdom Metazoa; phylum Chordata; class Actinopteri; order Cypriniformes; family Xenocyprididae; genus Opsariichthys; species Opsariichthys bidens. The sequence continues at coordinate 22,862,172 of CM074292.1, forward strand.
CAGGTGCACCTTTCAAAGAGGAAGAAACATGAGGCTTGAGTCTTCTTGAGACTTCTGAAACCCTCTTCATGACCATATATGGACCTTTATACCGTTTTAATTTGGGACACACACCCCTTTTTCTACCTTTATCCCTGAACCAAACTTTCTCCCCCACATGATAACATTGATGGTTTACCTTCAAATCAACTGCCTAACTGCCCCCATCACAGTTGAAAGGCTCTCTGTCAACCTTGAAACATACTCATTAGGGGTCTGAAATCTTTCTTGGGCACCCACATCAAACATCACATCAACAGGAAGAACCCAAACAATATCCGATAGGGTGTAAACCCTGTAGCAGACTGCACACTGCTTCTGTATGCCATCATAATGTACGGTAAGAGGGTGTCCCAATTCTGTTGATCTACAAAGAGAGACAACATAGAGAGAAGAGTTCGATTCCTTAATCTGCATGAATTTACAGCACTGCTCCATATCTACATACCCACTCCTCTACCAAACATTTGGCTACTGTTTGAGTTTCTTGATTCTGTAATGGAAATGCCTCTATCCATTTAGAAAAGTAATCCCCAATTACTAAAATATACTTATTTCTCTGACTTGTTTCTGGTAGAGGACCTACAATGTCCAATGCTATTCGTTCATAGGGGTAAGAAGCAACAGAACTCACCAAGGGAGCACAAGGTGCCTGTCTTACTGATTTATGTGAAGCACAATCAACACACTCTTTACACCATCTTTCAGTGTCCTTATACAATCCCAGCCAATAAAAGCGATCTCTCACCTGCCCTTGCAACTTCTGTACCCCTAAATGACTGCTAGTGGGAACATTATGTAGCATCCCCAAGATTATTGGCACCATTGACTTGGGAAGGACCACCTGTATTCTACCTGATCCACTCCTTCCTTGTGGGGGAACCCGCACTAACCGCCCATCCTGTACTCTAAGCTGATCCCACACAGTAGCATATTTTTTGAGGGAAGGATAATTTTGTATGTTTTATATCCACCCTTCAGGACGCCCCTTCACCTGCAACAACAATTTCCAAATCCTCTCGTTGAGTTTGTTCCAATTCTTCCTCTCCTCCCAATGGGATATCGACAATCCCTTCATTCCCTGCCAGATTTCTTCGATCACTACCGCAAGCACAGACCATTATTACTCCTACATCACCAGCTGGCCTATCTACTCCTTACTCCCTAGTGGGGCTACTCAATCCCTCACCTACAGCCACTGGAATTCGTGAAAGGGCATCTTCATTGCCATGTTGCCGTCCTGGCCGATGCACAATTTTTTACTGAAAGTTAGCCAATTGTTCCACCCACCTTGCCAACTGTCCCTCTAATCCTTGAAAATTATGAAGCCATCTTAACGAGTTGTGATCTGTCCTTTAAACAAATTCCCTTCCCAAGAGATAATGCATAAAATAGTTCACAAAAGTAACCATGTCAAGGAATTCCTTCTTAGTAGTGTCATATCTACGCTCGGCCTTGGAAAGGGCACGGCTTGGATAAGCCACCACCCTTTCCAATCCCTCTTCCTCCTGTGAGAGAACTGTGCCAATCCCAAAATCGCTAGCATCAGTGTCCAAAATGAAAACTTTTTTTGGTCAGGATATGCTAATATAGGGGCTGAAATAAGATGAGTTTTTAACTCCACAAAAGCCCTTTGACATGCTTCATCCCATTTAAATCTTTTTCCTTTTTCTGTCAAGTGATGTAAAGGCTGGGCTATTTCTGCAAACCCCCGCACAAACCTGCGGTAGTAAGAAGTCAACCCTAAGAAGCTCCTCACTTTTGATTAATAGGTGCAGGCCAAGCCCTGACAGCTTCTACGTTCCCTGGGTCGGCTTTTACTCCCTCCGCTGAGATGACATGACCTAAATACTGAACTTCTGTGGAGAATAAATTACAATTTAAATTTACACATTTCAAATGAGCTGCCTTCAATTTACTCACAACCTCCCCTAACCTACTAAAATGCTCTCCAAAAGTGCGGCCAAATACAATAATATCATCAAGGTAGACCAAACATGTGTTCCACTGCAGATCAGCCAGGAATAAGTCCATTAGCCTTTGGAAGGTACTTGGACCATTTAAATTCAAATAGCCCTTGCCTGGTAATAAATGCAGTCTTGGTCTTATCCTTAGGTGCTACCTCTACCTCCCAATATCCACTTGCTAAATCAAGGGTTTTAAACCATTTTGCATTGGCCAGACTATCCAAAGCATCATCAGTTCGGGGGAAGGGGTATGCGTCCTTGCGAGTGACATTGTTCAATTTCCGATAATCAACACAAAAACGCAGCCCCCCCCCATCCCTTTTCCATACAGGAACTATAGGCGCTGCCCATGGGCTACAAGAAGGTTGAATAATACCTCGATCTTGCATCTGTTTAAGATTCTCAGCCACTTGTTGTTGTAGGTGAAGCAGAACCCTTCAGGGAGCCATCTTAATGGGCTGTGCATCCCCAGTATCAATCTCATGGAGGGTCAAGTGAGTCCTCCCCAAGTCAGCATCACTCACGCTAAACACAATCAAATTCTGACTAAAGAGTTGTCTAATAGCTTGAAGCTGCCCTTGTTCAAATCCCCTATTATATAGGCCCAATTCCACAATCAAATCTTCTAACAACTACGGCTTATCCCTACACTTCCCCAACTCTTCACCACCCACTTCTGCATCTGTAACCAGGGTTCCCAAAGCCATTCCTTGCTTAAGTATGAGTGGGTCATCTGCTACATTAATAACTCTCAGTGGCAGTCTACCATTATCCACCTTACACACAATTCTAGCAACTCCCATCTCCTTCCCAGATCAATAACCGCTTTAAATTTTTGTCTCCTAATATTGGCCAATAAAAAATCTACAATCAAGACATGATTATCGAATTGGCATGTTGCCTCCCACCTCCCTAAAATTTCCATCTGACTCCCATCCGCCACTGCTACCCGACCCTCATAATCTAATAAATCTGCCCCACCCCCTGTGGCTTCCCGCCAAAAATTCTGATGTACAATGGAAACCTGTATCAACAAGAAGGTTACATTCAACTCCCCCCACCATTACTTTTAAATACACCCCCATCCCACTCCCCTCACTGGGAACTGTAGATCTAAGGCCTGACATTTGGAGGGGGGCTGGCATTTGGCCTTCTGAACTAGCTCCCTCTAGTTTCCCTGTACATATGGACAATCTCTCCTCAGATGTCTATTACAGTCACACTCCCAACACACCCTTTCAGCCATTTTATCCACATTTGCCCCTGCCCTACTCAGGTCCCTGCATTGCTCTACTGTCCACTCCTCTCTATGCCACCTGCATATTTTGAACAGTAACCTGAAGAGTTTTAACCTCCTTCCTTAAACCCTCTACAACCTCCAATGAGGTATGAAATTGGGGACCAGGGGAAGAGCCAGCTGTCAAACCACAGACTCTGGCATCTGCATAGGAAGAGTTTTGTTCTAATTCCCTTATAAGCTCAAGTTCACCAGTTACATTAATAGCTTCCTCTAAAGTCTTTAATTTGGCGGTTCAGAGTTGAACCAATGTCAGTACGACCAATGTTTGTTATGAACTGATCTTTTGCTAAAAGATATTGTGTAGCAAAATCTACAGAAGGGTTATTTTTGTTATTATTATTTATTATTTTTTTTTACTTTTACTTATACAGGGAGTGCAGAATTATTAGGCAAATGAGTATTTTGACCACATCATCCTCGTTATGCATGTTGTCCTACTCCAAGCTGTATAGGCTGGAAAGCCTACTACCAATTAAGCATATTAGGTGAAGTGCATCTCTGTAATGAGAAGGGGTGTGGTCTAATGACATCAACACCCTATATCAGGTGTGCATAATTATTAGGCAACTTCCTTTCCTTTGGGTCAAAAGAAGAACTTGACAGGCTCAGAAAAGTCAAAAATAGTGAGATATATTGCAGAGGGATGCAGAAGTCTTAAAATAGCCAAGCTTCTGAAGCGTGATCATCGAACAATCAAGCGTTTGATTCAAAATAGTCAACAGGGTCGCAAGAAGCATGTGGAAAAACCAAGGCGCAAAATAACTGCCCGTGAACTGAGAAAAGTCAAGCGTGCAGCTGCCAAGATGCCACTTGCCACCAGTTTGGCCATATTTCAGAGCTGCAACATCACTGGAGTGCCCAAAAGCACAAGGTGTGCAATACTCAGAGACATGGCCAAGGTAAGAAAGGCAGAAAGTCGACCACCACTGAACAAGACACACAAGCTGAAACGTCAAGACTGGGCCAAGAAATATCTCAAGACTGATTTTTCTAAGGTTTTATGGACTGATGAAATGAGAGTGAGTCTTGATGGGCCAGATGGATGGGCCCGTGGCTGGATTGGTAAAGGGCAGAGAGCTCCAGTCCGACTCAGACGCCAGCAAGGTGGAGGTGGAGTACTGGTTTGGGCTGGTATCATCAAAGATGAGCTTGTGGGGCCTTTTCGGGTTGAGGATGGAGTCAAGCTCAACTCCCAGTCCTACTGCCAGTTTCTGGAAGACATCTTCGTCAAGCAGTGGTACAGGAAGAAGTCTACATCCTTCAAGAAAAACATGATTTTCATGCAGGACAATGCTCCATCACACGTGTCCAAGTACTCCACAGCGTGGCTGGCAAGAAAGGGTATAAAAGAAGAAAATCTAATGATATGGCCTCCTTGTTCACCTGATCTGAACCCCATTGAGAACCTGTGGTCCATCATCAAATGTGCGATTTACAAGGAGGGAAAACAGTACACCTCTCTGAACAGTGTCTGGGAGGCTGTGGTTGCTGCTGCACGCAATGTTGATGGTGAACAGATCAAAACACTGACAGAATCCATGGATGGCAGGCTTTTGAGTGTCCTTGCAAAGAAAGGTGGCTATATTGGTCACTGATTTGTTTTTGTTTGGTTTTTGAATGTCAGAAATGTATATTTGTGAATATTGAGATGTTATATTGGTTTCACTGGTAAAAATAAATAATTGAAATGGGTATAAATTTGTTTTTTGTTAAGGTGCCTAATAATTATGCACAGTAATAGTCACCTGCACACACAGATATCCCCCTAAAATAGCTAAAACTAAAAACTAAAACTTCCAAAAATATTCAGCTTTGATATTAATGAGTTTTTTGTGTTCATTGAGAACATGGTTGTTGTTCAATAATAAAATTAATCCTCAAAAACACAACTTGCCTAATAATTCTGCACTCCCTGTATAGTGCTTTTTACAATGCAAATTTTGGCAAAGCAGCTTAACATTAATAATTGGCAAATCATTTTTGGCTGCACAGCAGCTTCCAAAGAAAATGGTGTCATTGTCCAGCTTATACTATATATTATTGATTCATTCTGTTGCAAAGATAAATAGTTATTAGTCTAGTTATATTATGTGCAAATTTTTGTGTGGAACTGTGGAACATCTCTTCCGGTTGAAAGGGCACGCTTGCGCGTTAGGCTGCTGCTCCTCTCTCCCTTTTATTTTTTAGTAGTTTATTTCTATGAGCCAGTGTCTTTTTATTCATCCTTGATATGGAATTATGCTTTGCATGCTGGATTACTGCTTTTATCTCTGAGTGCTGTTTACTGGAATATACTCTACAGTTGCCTGGCCCAGGGCATACACTGTTTACACCGCTGTGAGGCTGCTGTTGGTGTGGACCCTTCCCGAATGGATCTCAGGTTCACTGCTCGCCAGTTGTTGAACATGAATGGACACTTAGATATGGTGAATGACATACGTGCACTCTGCAGTCATGTTGGAATTCTGCGAACTAAGCATTACATACATTGCTCTTCAAGGCGTAGTTTTTTTATGCTCAACATCTAAAGATGTCGCCAATCCGAGATTTCTGCGCAAACCCCATAGACTGCAGTTAAGACCAACAGGGGTTAATTTTAACAACTTATCAGCACTCCTGCCTAGGTAGGGGGAGACACATCTAGCAGGGACAGCAGAGCGGGCTCTGCTGAGGGAAAGACATGGGCTTACAGAGGAAGGCTACCGTGGACATTACACATATGGGATCGCCGTAAGGGTCACAACATATAGAACCCAGCAGAGGCAGTATGCGTGCTTAAGCCTAGCAACTGACACTCCGCAATGTCCGAAGCCGCAAGGGGTGGAGGAGGACTCAACAGGGTTCGCCAACTGGGGAACTCTACTAGAGCAAATAGACGCACGTATCCGGCCCAGCGGGCGGGAGTGGCCTATACAAGCGGACACTAGAAAGGGTTCTTCGTGCTACCGGCCAGTAGGGGCGAGTACACGGGAAGATACTGATTCCACACAAAGTCTATAGAATCTAGCGGACATGTTGGGTGTCGCCCAGCCCGGAGCTCTTCATATATCTGTCAGCGAAGTGCCGTGAGCCAGCGCCCAGGAAGAAGCTACTCCTCTAATGGAGTGAGCCCTCAACCCGAGCGGGCAAGGCACGCCTTGGAACTGATAAGCCAAAGCGATGGCGTCCACTACCCAGTTCTGTCCACGTACAGACACAGAGCGCGGACGGGACCGAGCAAACCCAGGGCTGGGTAGGAACCGTGGGCACATATCCGGGCCAGGGTCTCAAGATAATGTGAGAGTCGGCACGAATTCTAGGCACGATTCGTCGACCGAAAAAGCGTACAGGTCCCCTACCCTCTTGATGGAGGCCAGTGCAGTCAGGAGAACTGTTTTAAGTGACAGAATTTTTAACTCGGCTGACTGCAAAGGCTCGAAGGGAGGTCCCTGGAGAGCTGTAAGTACCAGGGACAAGTCCCAAGAGGGTATAGAGAGTGGGCGAGGTGGATTCAGTCTCCTCACCCCCCTCAGGAACCTGACGATTAGGTCATGCCTTCCCAGAGACTTACCCTCAACTGCATTGTGATGTGCAGGAAGGAAAGCACTGACCTGATCAAGCAGGATCGGGGGTTCTCTGGTGAGAAGAACACCATTTGACGAACAGGTTCCACTTCAATGCATAGAGGTGTCTCGTAGAAGGCGCTCTAGCGGAAGTGATGGTGTCTACCACCGACTGGGGTAGGCCACCTAGAACCTCCGCGTCCCGTCCAGGGATTCGACATGGAGATTCCAGAGGTCCGGATGTGAGTGCCAGAGGGTGCCCCGTCTCTGAGTCAGAAGGTTGTTCCTCAGAGGAATGGGACAAGGAGGTGCTATTGCGAGGTGCATGAGTTCTGAAAACCAGGTCCGATTGGGCCAATACGGCGCAACTGACAGGACCTTCCCCTCGTCCTCCCTGACGTTGCACAATGTCTGTGCAAGAAGGCTCACTGGGGGAAATGCATACTTGCAGAGGGTTAGGGTTAGGGTTAGAGTAAGGGTAGGGTTAAGGTTAGGGTTAGATAGGTAGATAAATAGATAGGGTAGGGTTAGGTTTATTGTAAAGGTAAAAGTATGGGCAGGATTACGGTTAGGGTTAGATAGGTAGAATTGGGTTAGGGTTAGGTTAGGTTTAGATTTAGGGTTAGGGTAAGGGTTATGGGAAGGGTAAAGGTAAGGGTAAGACTGGGTTAGGGTTAGTATTAGAGTAAGAGTAGGGTTAAGGTTAGGGTTAGATTGGTAGATAAATAGATAGGGTAGGGTTAGGGTGAGGGTTAGAGTTAGGGTTATGGTTAGGGTTATATAGGTAGTTTAGGGTTAGGGATAGGGTTAGGGATAGGATTAGGGTTAGGTTAGGGTTAGGGTAAGGTTTAGGGTTAGGGTTATGTAGGTAGTTTAGGGTTAGGGTTAGGGTTAGGATTAGGGTTACGGTAAGGGTAATGATTAGGGTCAGATAGGTAGATTAGGGTTAGGGATAGGGTTAGAGTTAGGGTTAGGGTTAGGTATAGGGTTAGAGTAAGGGTAGGGTTAGGGTTAGGTTTATTGTAAAGGTAAAAGTATGGGCAGGGTTACGGTTAGGGTTAGATAGGTAGAATAGGGTTAGGGTTAGCTTAGGTTTAGATTTAGGGTTAGGGTAAGGGTTATGGGAAGGGTAAGGGTAAGAGTGGGTTAGGGTTAGTATTAGAGTAAGGGTAGGGTTAAGGTTAGGGTTAGATAGGTAGATAAATAGATAGGGTAGGGTTAGCGTGAGGGTTAGAGTTAGGGTTATGGTTAGGGTTATATAGGTAGTTTAGGGTTAGGGTTAGGGTTATATAGGTAGTTTAGGGTTAGGGATAGGGTTAGGGTTAGGTTATGGTTAAGCTTAGGGTTAGGGTTAGGTTTAGGGTAAGGGTAGGGTTAGGGATAGGGTTAGAGTTAGGAGAAGGGTTATGGTTAGGGTTATACAGGTAGAATAGGGTTAGGGTTAGGGTAAGGGTAAGGGTAGGGTTAGGGTTAGAGTTAGGGTTATGGATAGGGTTATATATGTAGATTAGGGTCACGGTTAGGGTTAGGGTTATGGTTAGGGTTAGATAGGTGGATAAGGGTTAGGGTTATGGTTAGGGTTGTGGAAAAGGTAGGGTTACGGTTAGGTTTAGGGTCATGGTTAGGGTGATATAGGTAGATTAGGGTTAGGCTTAGGGTTATGTTTAGAGTTATATAGGTACATTAGGGTTAGGGTTATGGTAAAGGTTAGGGTTAGGGTAAGGGTTAGAGTTAGGGTTAGGTTTAAGGGTTATGGTTAGGGTAAGATAGGTACATTATGATTAGAGTTAGAGTAAGGGTAGGGGTACGGTTAGGGTTAGATAGGTAGATAGATAGGGTATGGTTAGGGTTTGGTTTAGCGTTAGGGTAAAGGTAAGGGTTATGGTTAGGTTTATGTAGGTAAATTAGGGTTTGGGTTAGGGTAAGGGTAGGCTTATGCTTAGGCTTAGGGCTAGGGTTAGAGTTAGGGTTAGAAAAGCAGATAAATAGATAGGGTAGGGTTATGGTTATTGTTTGGGTTATATTGGTAGATTAGGGTTAGGGTCAGGGTAAGGGTAGGGTTAGGGTTAGAGTTAGTGTTAGGGTAAGGATTGTGGTTAGGATTTGATAGGTAGATTAGGGTGATGGGTTAGGGTTAGGGTTAGAGTTAGGGTTAGGGTATGATAGGGGTATGGGTTAGCGTTGGGGTTAGGTTTGGGGTTAGGGTTAGGGGTTAGTGGTTAGGGTTAGGGGTTAGGGTTTGGGTATGATTGGGGTATGTATGTATAATATAAATATCTCAATTATAATACATATGTATATGAATAATCTCACTATAATAAAGGACAGGACTACAATTCTTCATGGCTCTCAACCATCTCTTAGGCCTCATTCAATCCTCTGGGATATAAAGTGTTGAGCCTGTTTATCCAAAGCCCTTCTACTCTTAGTCTGTCCTTTAGACTCCACTGAGGATTAGTTTGTAGTACAGCTGCTTTAAGAGAAGGGAGACCATATACTAAAAAATGTTGGATCAGAAATCTGTGTTTGTGTATTTTATGGATGATGTTATGAGTGTGCTGATATATTCTCGCTCTCACCTCATTTTTGGTCTGTCCGACATACTGTTTTTTGCATTTCGTGCAGAAAATTAGGTAGACACAATTCCGGGTGTCTGTCTGGGTGTTCTGTCAACCTGATAAATTTGTTTAATTATAAATTATAAATTATGGACTTTAAGGAAGTTTCTGAGGACGGATCTTAAAAATCTTCTAATGTATCCTCTATCTTTCAGTGCTTTAAAGAGTACTTTTACGGCTTTTTTGAACTCATTGTCTTCCGAGCAGATTCAATGAAATCTTAAAAGCTGGGATTTGAGTATCCCTTTAAAAGTATGCCCGGGATGAAAACTGCTTTTATGTAAAAGACAATGAGTGTCCGTCTCTTTAAAGTAGACACGGTAGTCCAGTGTGTTGTTTTCCTCAAATTTAGTGCCTTTATAGGTTACCACATCCAGAAAGTTCACTTCTCTACTGTTCAACTCGTACTTTACTGTGATGGATGTCTGATGTGTGTTAAGATGCTTAATAAATTGGATAAACTCTTGTCTCGAATGCTCCCAGACACCCCAGATGTCATCTAAAAATCTGTAAAAGGCGAACGGTTTCACCGTGGCTGTCGCCAGCGCACTCTCTTCCCAGTGCGCCATGAAGATGTTTGCGTATGAGGGTGCGAATTTCTTTCCCATGGCAGTACCCTTGGTTTGGAGGAAAAATTTTGAATCAAACTGGAAGTCATTTTTGGTCAAATTAATCTCTAATAGTTTCAAGATGTACTAATCGGGTCTACTGCCATGGGGAAACTTATTCATGCACTCTCTTACGGCCGACAATCCTGCCTCAAACTCGATATTCGTGTAGAGGCTGTCAACATCGATAGTAAAGAGCAGGGCGTGGTACTCGATGAATTCTGCCGTATTGTATGTTTCGCTATTACAATCCGATACAATGGGCCTACCGGGTGGCACTTTGCTCCATCATGATCTTATGGACTTGTGTCGGCAGTTTAGAGAGAGGAGGTGCCCAGTCTGAACCGAGCGTGAAAGGTATTTTTTCTTTCGTCTTTTTCTCAAAGAAGGCCTCTAATTTGATCCTCCTGTGATATTTTTGTAAATCTTTTAATAAATCAATCTTAAGTGTTTTCTGATTTTTAGGTGCTGGTACGAATGACAGCCCTTTCAATAAAAGTGATTAATGTGATTTTGTGAGATGGAATGAAGCGGTCAGATTAACTATGCGTTTATCAGTGCTATTTATTTGCCTGATGGACCTGGCCAATTTAAATGGTGGGCCCAGTGTTCAAGGATGGCCTTGGCGGTCCCTGTGGTCCAGTGGATTAAATCCTGTTCCACTTTGAACCTGTCGTGTGGGAGTTTTTCTATGTACATTAATGTTTCTCTTATGTACTCATTTTTGAAACATTGGAGTCCCCTATTTTTACATATTTCTTTCTGAGGATTAAACTCCAGTCTTGGTTTTTTCTGGTTGTGTTTATGTGTCTATTCACTGTGTTAAGAGGCCCGGGTCTCTCCTGTGCCTCAGAGAAGGCTTGATTCAGCCTGCGGGTTACTCGATTTAATCCCTCTGCATCGGTCTCAGTCTCTTCCTCTAACACTCTCTGTCCTTCTTTTAAAAAACGTGAGAGTGCTGAGCAAGGACCCGGGGTTCCCTCTGACTCCTCCGAGTCTTCAGAAATGAGCCTGGTGAGAGACAGTTTTGAGATCGGTGGTCTATAATCCGTGTTCTTTTTCTTCTCTGTATGTTTCTGGGGGTTACGTTATCATCTATCACGATCGCGTCTTCTTTCTGATTTAAGACGCTTTCTGTGTTAACCGCCTCCACCTGAGCGCCGTCCTCAAGCCCCGTCTCTCGCTCAGGCCCATTCCCCGTTTCCAACTCTACCAGCACCTCAGTGGCACCCCTTCTGGGAGCTCTCTGCTCCAGGGGCTCTTGGTGTCTGGCGGGTGTGGATGTGGGTGTGAGTGGTCGAGGCTCCTCAGGAGGGTGTTCCTCCGCATCGAACGACCAGTCACCCCTACTGACAGGGGTGCGTGAGGGGTCTGGTACGTTCAGCGGTGAGGTCTGTGTGTTCACCGTGATCCTCCCCTGTCTCGTTGTCTGTTGTACTACTGTCTCTGTTTGTCTATTAGTGTCTGTTTGTCTGATAGTGTCTGCATGTGTCTGTGCTTCAATGTTCATCTGTGCCACATAGAGGGCCTCCACTTTTTCCAGCACCTCTTCGCTCAGTCTCTCACGAAAGTTTTTTTTTGGCCCAGTTCGAAGCCACCTCAAATGCTTTTTTCCAATCTGCTGGATTGGTTCTTTCCTCTAATTCTGATAGAATTTCATTTATGTGGGTCTCGTAGTGTTCCTCTAAAATTATCTGGGTGTTATGCAGCCAGTTTCTGGCATTACCTTCTAACAGCTCCTCCGTTTTTTTGGAGGGGGCAGCTGGTTTAATGGTATCAATCAGGAACTGTGCTATTTTTCAGAACCCAGTAGGTGTGTTATCTTTGATTTTGGTCATTACATTCTGCAGATGGTGTACTGCACGTATTAGCTTGTAAGTTAGTTTCATGGCGAGCTTTAACCTGGGCGAGGGGGGTGTATAATCAGGATTTCTATTCATATTTGAGTCTTTTTGACGCCTTCCCCCCGTTGTTATTTCTGGGGAGGAAGCGGTTCTCTCTATTTCTTTGTATGTTGTGTATGTTGTGTGATTCTTTATTATAAGTCATGTTCGTGTTTGTGTCTCTTTGGTTCCTGCTCCCCGTGGCCATTGGTGTTCTAGACCCTCTAGCTGTTGGTCGAGCAGCGTTATAGTAAACGTCACGTCTTGCTCTGATGTTTGGTCTGGGGTCTAATGATTCAAAGTCCCGATCGTCATAATCTGAGCGTGGGTCTGGTCTAAATCTGTCCCCAGTGCTGTATGTGTGTTGGTCATTTGAGTATTGATAGAACCTATCGGTGTCCGCATTGTGTCTCTGCTGGTTGTAAAACCTGTTGAAATTGCTTCTTGTAAGATTCTCAGGGATATTTCTGTCAAATCTAGATGAAGCTCTCTCCTGTAGGGGTAGTCGTGGCCTAATGGTGAGGGAGTTGGGCTTGTAATCAGAAGGTTGCGGGTTCGATTCCCACGCCGGCAGGAATTGAAGGTGGGAATTGTGAATAAACAACACTCTCTCCACCTTCAATACCATGACTAAAGTGCCCTTGAGCAAGGCACCTAACCCCCAATTGCTCCCCGGGCGCTGTCGCAATAGCTGCCCACTGCTCCGGGTGTGTGTTCACTGTGTGTGTATGTGTGTGTTCACTACTCACTGCTGTGTGTGTGCACTTGGGATGGGTTAAATGCAGAGCACCAATTTCGAGTATGGGTCACGACTTTCACGACTTTTCACTTTCACTTTTCACTGTTGCGGATGCTCGGGTTCCATCAAAATGCTAACCGTGTTTTTATTTTTGTTATGACCCTTTCTGTTTTTTTATTTTTTTATTTTGTCTGATTTGTTTGAAGCACCAACTGGTCCGGTCTCCTAAGTATTGTGTTTCTTTCATCCCACTGATCATAGATCTTGTCTCTATACTCATCTTCAGGACAGATCTGTAATGATTCTCGTCGTGTATTATTCATTATATCTGTGTTGTTATATCTGAGGTCACGGTTGGTGTTTATAGGGTCAAGTTCAGTGTATCTGTTGTCACATCTGGTATAAGTGTTGTCATATTCGGTAGATTTGTCATATCTGGTGTTTATTTCTTTTTGAACAAAGTCAAAGATTGTAGGCAGGCGGCATTCGCCCCCGCCTGTGTTTCCAGACCCCCTGTGTGTAAGAGTGGTCTGTGTACGTGTGTTAAGGGGAGCTCTCCCGTTCCATCCACAACGGGCATTCTGCTGGAAATCCCTGTATCCAGGGTCCCTGTACTCCCACCGTCTTGAACCTTGGGGATTATAGTACTTTGCTGTGCTACATAGGATGTAGCGTAAAATTCCCTTCCCCTAAAAGCTGGAGGATTATTTAATCGGATACGTATGTGAGGGGTTTCCCCCCTCTGTCTGTATCTCTGATAATCATACATCACAGCTTTATGAAAAGTAAGAAGTCCGTAAAAAATAAGAAATAAAAATAAAAGATAAGAAAAAAAGTTTTTTTTTCAAAAAAATAAAATTGTAAGATGAAAAAAAGTGAAAAAAAGGAATTCCTCTATTTGAAACAAATGCTTTCTCTGTGCCTCTGCGACGTTTCGAAGTATAATCACTTCTTCTTCAGGCTAGCTACAGTAAAAGCGTGGTAGAGTATCTTTTTCTATCAATCTGTAACAGTAAACACAAGGGTCAGATGTTGACGGCTCGAGCGATTCAGAACGAATGGCTGTGAGGTCGCTTCTGCAGCAATATATTTGCCGCGGTGACGTCATCTTCCCACGACTCCCCCCTTAGCTGATTTATCACAAAAACATGGATAAATATATGTTTATACAGTTGTGTTCAAAATTATTCAACCCCCACTGAAATTGATTGTTTTGGCCGGTTTGACATTGATTTTGATCATTCAGTCATCCTGCTTACAATTAAATCAAAGAGGCACGTGTAGGTCAGACAAATATAACATAACATTTATAATGAAATAACCACAAATGTCTTTTCTCTGCTCACATCATTATCAGTTTTATTCAACCCCCAAGTGACATTCAATCTTAATACTTAGTACAACATCCTTTTACAGTTATAACAGCTTTTAAACGTGAAGCATAGCTTGACACAAGTGTCTTGCAGCGAGCTACGGGTATCTTCGCCCATTCATCATGGGCAAAAGCCTCCAGTTCAGTCACATTCTTAGGCTTGCGCACTGCAACTGCTTTCTTTAAGTCCCACCAGAGGTTCTCAATCGGATTTAAGTCTGGTGACTGCGATGGCCATTTCAAAATGTTCCAGCCTTTAATCTGCAACCATGCTCTAGTGGACTTGGAGGTATGCTTGGGATCATTGTCCTGTTGAAAGGTCCAACGTCTCCCAAGCCTCAGGTTTGTGACGGACTGCATCACATTGTCCTCCAATATCTCCTGGTACTGAAGAGAATTCATGGTACCTTGCACACGCTGAAGCTTCCCAGTACCTGCAGAAGCAAAACAGCCCCAAAGCATGATTGACCCCCCGCCATGCTTCACAGTAGGCAAGGTGTTCTTTTCTTCATAGGCCTTGTTCTTCCTCCTCCAAACATAGCGTTGATCCATGGGCCCAAACAGTTCTAATTTTGTTTCATCAGTCCACAGAACACTATCCCAAAACTTCTGTGGTTTGTCCACATGACTTTTGGCATACTGCAGTCGACTCTTCTTATTCTTTGGAGACAGCAAGGGGGTGCGCCTGGGAGTTCTGGCATGGAGGCCTTCATTACGCAGGGTGCGCCGTATTGTCTGAGCAGAAACTTCAGTACCTACATCTGACAAATCTTTTCTCAGTTCCTCAGCAGTCACACGGGGACTTTTCTCCACTCTACGCTTCAGGTAGCGCACAGCAGTCGAAGTCAGCATCTTCTTTCTGCCACGACCAGGTAGCGTTTCAACAGTGCCCTTTGCCTTGAATTTGCGAATGATGCTTCCTATGGTGTCTCTTGGTATGTTTAACATCTTTGCGATCTTCCATTGCCCTTCCTGTGAAGAGTAATCACCTCTTCTCTTGTCTTCCTGGACCATTCTCTTGACTTCACCATGTTTGTAACCACACCAGTAAATGTCTAGAAGGAGCTGAGTATCACAGTCATTTTAAAGCTGCCTAATTGGTGCTTATTAGGCTTTATTGCTGCTCCCTGACATCCACAGGTGCTTTCAATACCTGATTGAAAACACTTCAATGGACCTCTGTTCTTCAGAGTTGTAGTCTTTAAGGGGTTGAATAATTGTGTCAATGAAGAATTCACAAAAGAAACATTTACTACTGTATTACAAAACCAATTGATGTCATTTTAGTTGCATATGCTTCTTTAAGAAGTCCTTGTAGGATTTCATTCTGAATTCAATTACAAATGTACTCTAAATTCTCTAAAACCATTTACAGCATTGGGGGGTTGAATAATTTTGAACACAACTGTACATATGAATTTCGGTAATCAGGGTATCAAAAAATTCCTCTATTCATTCTACATTACATCATGTGTTTTTTATGTTTCTATAACGCTGTCCTGGATCGCGATCTCGAAAACCATGAATAAATATATGTTTATAAATATGAATTTCGGTAATCAGAGTGTCAGAAAATTCCTCTATTCATTCGACACCACATCATGTGCTTTTTGTGTTTCCAGGGCACTGCCCCTGATCGCGATCCTGAAAATACTGTTTCTCCCAATGTCAAGTTGCTGAAAACTCGACTGGAACATTATATGGATCATGGATACTGTTTTTCAATGGTTTATCGTCGAATATACGTCCACTAAATGATTGTGTTGAAATGTAAACATGCTGTTTTCTTTTGTGGTATGATGTTTCTATGTTCCAGTGATTGCATCTAGGGAGGTTTGTGCTTTTAATCTATATGGGGTGTATATATTTTTTTATTTTAATTGTATTGTATGTATAGTTTTTGTTGTTTTTGTTTTATGTTTTATGTTTTTGTTTTGCTATATAAAAATCCTTTAATTGCTGTTAGGAATTCATAACACAGTACATCATGAGATTGCATCCTTCCTGTAAATGTATTGGTTCTGTTTTATCTCCAATAAATCTCTGGATGAACTTCTACGGGATTATCATGAGTGTTTTTGAGTGTGGAACGGGCCCACCCCGGACCGAACCAAGAGAGTCCAGAGGCGAGGCACGGGCTTGGTTAGGATTAGAAAAAATCCAAGAGCTGAAGCAACGTCCAGCTCTGGTAATGCGCAGTCCTTCGATACTCCTTCTGGCTGCTCTCTCGCCTCGGCAGAGGCCCGCCCCCACGGCCCAAGCCCACCACACCATCACCGATATATTTGACCTTTTTATTAATGGACCACAGATAGTGAGATTGTTTTTTTGTTTTGTTTTTTAAAAAATGAACGAGTATCATTTTTAATTGTAGGTGTTATTAATTACGTTTTTATAGGTATTTATTAATCTAACCTTCTTACTGAGGGTAGGTTTTATATTATGAATATTTATGGATAATGCTGCTTAATTTATTAGGGGTATAAAGAGTAGGTTTAGGTGGAATAGGGGTAAAGTTATGTGTCTGAGGGGTAAAACAGGTAGGTTTAGGAATGGTGTAGTTATGTCCATAAGGGGTAAAATGGGTATGTTTTGGGTATGGTAGGGGTATGTATGTATAATATAAGTATCTCAATTATAACTAGGTTAGAGTTAGGGTTAGGTTAGGTTAGGTTAGGGTTAGGGTTGGGGGTTAGGGTTAGGGTTAAGGTTAGGGTTAGGGTAAGGGTAGGCTTAGGGTGAGGGTAAGGTGAGGGTTAGGGAAAGGGTAGTTTTACGGTTAGGGTTAGGGTAAGGTGAGGGTTAGGGAAAGGGCAGTTTTACGGTTATGTTTAGGGTTATGGTTAGGGTTATATAAGTAGATTAGGGTTAGGGTAAGGTGAGGGTTAGGGAAAGGGTAGTTTTACGGTTAGGGTTAGGGTTAGGGTAAGGTGAGGGTAAGGGAAAGGGCAGTTTTACGGTTATGTTTAGGGTTATGGTTAGGGTTATATAAAAAGATTAGGGTTAGGGTTATGGTTAGGTTTATAAAGGTAGATAAGGGTTATGGTTAGGGTTAGGGTTATGGTAAGGGTAGGGTTAGGGTTACATAGGTAGATAAATAGATAGGGTTAGGGTTAAGGTTAGGTAAGAATTAGGGTTATAGTTAGGTTTATATAGGTAGAAAAGGGTTAGGGTTAGGGTTAAGGTAAGGGTTAGGGTTATATAGGTATAGAAATAGATAGGGTTAGTGTTAGGGTAAAGTAGGGTTGGGGTTAGTGGGTTAGGGTTAGGGTTAGGGTTAGGGTTAGGGTTAGGGTTAGGGATGGGGTAAGGGTAGGGTTAGGGGTAGGGTAAGGCTTATGTTAGGGTTATATAGGTATGCATTATGGTTAAGGATATATAGGTAAATTAGGGTTAGGGTTAGGGATGGGGTAAGGGTAGGTTTAGGGTTAGGGGTAGGGGTAGGGCAGGGTAAGGTGAGGGGTAGTTTTACGCTTATGGTTAGGTTTTTATAGGTAGATTAGGGTTAGGGTTATGGTAAGGGTAGGGTTAGGGTTATGGTTAGGGTTTGGGTTATTGTTAGGGTTATATAAGTAGATTAGGGTTAGGGTTAGCGTTATGGTTAGGTTTACATAGGTAGATTAGGGTTAGGTTTAGGGTTTTGGTTAGGGTTAGTGTTAGCTAGGTAGATAAATTTATAGGGTAGGGTTAGAGTTAGGGTTAGGGTTAACTAGGGTTAGGGTTAGAATTATATTAGGGTTAGATAGGTAGATAAAAAAAATAGGGTAGGTTTAGGATTAGGGTTCTGGTAAGTTGAGGTTTAGGGAAAGGGTAGTTTTACTGTTATGGTTAGGGTTTGGGTTTGGGATATGGTAAGGGTTAGGGTTTCATAGGTATATAAATAGACAGGGTTAGTGTTAGGGTAAGGTGGGGTTAGGGTTAAGGTAAGGTGAGGGTTAGGGAAAGGGCACTTTTACGGTTATGTTTAGGGTTAGGGTTATGGTTAGGGTTATATAAGTAGATTAGGGTTAGGGTAAGGTGAGGGTTAGGGAAAGGGTAGTTTTACGGTTATGGTTGGGGTTAGGGTTATATAAGTAGATTAGGGTTAGGGTTATGGTTAGGTTTATGTAGGTAGATTAGGGTTATGGTTATGGTAAGGGTAGGGTTAGGGTTACATAGGTAGACAAATAGATAGGATTAGGATTAGGTAAGGGTTAGGATTATAGTTAGGTTTATATAGGTAGATTAGGGTTAGGGTTACATAGGTATTTAAATAGATAGGGTTGGTGTTAGGGTAAGGTAGGGTTAGGGTTAGGCTTAGGGTTTGGGTTAGAGTTAGGGTCAGGGTTAGGGTTAGATTAAGGTTTATGTTAGGGTTAGATAGGTAAGAGTTATGGTTAAGGTTGTATAGGTAAATTAGGGTTAGGGATAGGGTAAGGGTAGGGTTAGGGTTAAGGGTAGGGTAGGGTAAGGTGAGGGTTAGGGAAAGGGTAGTTTTACGGTTATAGTTAGGGTTAGGGTTATGTTAGGGTTATATAAATAGATTAGGGTTAGGGTTAGGCTTAGCGTTATGGTTAGCTTTTTTTAGGTAGATTAGGATCAGGGTTATGTTTATGGTAAGGGTAGGGCTAGTATTAGGGTTTGGGTTAGGGTTAGGACTAGGGTTAGGTTTAGGCTTATAGTTAGAGTTAGGGTTAGTGTTAGGGAAAGGTTTATGTTAGGGTTAGATACGTAAGGGTTAGGGTTTGGGTCAGGATTAGGGTTAGGTTTGTATAGGTAGATTAGGGTTAGGGTTAGATTTAGGGTTTGGGTTAGGGTCAGGATTAGGGTTAGAGTTAGGGTTAGGTTAAGTCTTATGTTAGGGTTAGATAGGTAAGCGTTATGCTTAAGGATATATAGGTAAATCAGGGTTAGGGTTAGCGTAAGTTGTAAGGGTAAGGTTAGGGTTAGGGAAAGGGTAGTTTTACGGTTATGGTTAGGGTTAGGGTTATGGTTAGGGTTATATAAGTAGATTAGCGTTAGGGTTACGGTTACAGTTGGGGTTAGAGTAAGGGTAGGGTTAGCGTTATGGTTAGGGTTAGAGTAACGTTATGGTTATGATTAGGGATGGGGTTAGGGTTAGGGAAAGGGCAGGGTTAGGGTTAACTAGGGTTAGGGTTAGAATTATATTAGGGTTAGATAGGTAGATAAAAAAAATAGGGTAGGGTTAGGGTTAGCGTAAGGGTAAGGGTTATGTTTGGGGTTAGATTGGTAGATTAGGTTGAGGGTTGGGGTTATTTTTAGTGTATTTTTTATTTTTTTAGTATTTTTAGACAGTGTTAGAGTTAGGGTTAGGGTAAGGGTTATGTTAGGGTTAGATAGGTATGCGTTATGGTTAAGGTTATATAGGTAAATTAGGGTTAGGGATGGGGTAAGGGTAGGTTTAGGGTTAGGGGTAGGGCAGGGTAAGGTGAGGGTTAGGGAAAGGGTAGTTTTACACTTATGGTCAGGGTTAGGGTTATGGTTATATAAGTAGATTAGGGTTAGGGTTAGCGTTATGGTTGGTTTTTATAGGTAGATTAGGGTTAGGGTAAGGGTAGGGTTAGGGTTAGGGTTTGCCTTAGGGTTTGGGTTAGGGTCAGGATTAGGTTTAGGGTTAGGGTTTGGGTTATGGTTAGGGTTATATAAGTAGATTAGGTTTAGGGTTAGGGTTAGCGTTATGGTTAGGTTTATATAGGTAGATTAGGTTTGGGGTAGGGTTAGGTTTAGGGTTTGGGTTAGGGTTAGTGTTAGGATTAGATTTAGGATTGGGGTTAGGGTTAGCTAGGTAGATAAATTTATAGGGTAGGGTTAGAGTTAGGGTTAGGGTTAGCGTTAGGGTTAGGGTTGTGGTTAGGGTTAGATAGGTAGATAAATAGATAAGGTAGGGATAGACTTATGGTTACGGGTAGGGTAAGGGTAAGCGTTATAGTTAGGGTTTTATACGTAGATTAGGGTTAGGGCAAAGGTAGGTTTAGGGTTAGGGTTAGGATAAGGGTTAGGGTTAGGGTTAGAGTTAAATTTAGGGTTAGATTTAGGGTTAGGGTAAGGCTTATGTTAGGGTTAGATAGGTAGATTAGGGTTAGAGTTACTATTAGGCTTAGGGTTAGAGTAAGGGTAGGATTACGTTAGGGTTAGATAGGTTAATAAATTGATAGGGTAGGGTTAGGGTTAAGGTAAGGGTAAGCGTTATGTTAGGGTTATATAGGTAAATTAGGGTTAGGGTTAGGGATGGGGTAAGGGTAGGTTTAGGGTTAGGGGTAGGGCAGGGTAAGGTGAGGGTTAGGGAAAGGGTAGTTTTACACTTATGGTCAGGGATAGGGTTATGGTTATATAAGTAGATTAGGGTTAGGGTTAGCGTTATGGTTGGTTTTTATAGGTAGATTAGGGTTAGGGTTAGGGTAAGGGTAGGGTTAGGGTTAGGGTTTGCCTTAGGGTTAGGGTCAGGATTAGGTTTAGGGTTAGGGTTATGGTTAGGGTTTGGGTTATGGTTAGGGTTATATAAGTAGATTAGGTTTAGGGTTAGGGTTAACGTTATGGTTAGGTTTATATAGGTAGATTAGGGTTAGGGTAGGGTTAGGTTTAGGGTTTTGGTTAGGGTTAGTGTTAGGATTAGATTTAGGATTGGGGTTAGGGTTAGGGTTAGCTAGGTAGATAAATTTATAGGGTAGGGTTAGAGTTAGGGTTAGCGTTAGGGTTAGGGTTGTGGTTAGGGTTAGATAGGTAGATAAATAGATAAGGTAGGGATAGACTTATGGTTACGGGCAGGGTAAGGGTAAGCGTTATAGTTAGGGTTTTATACGTAGATTAGGGTTAGGGCAAAGGTAGGTTTAGGGTTAGGGTTAGGATAAGGGTTAGGGTTAGAGTTAAATTTAGGATTAGATTTAGGGTTAGGGTAAGGCTTATGTTAGGGTTAGAGTTACTATTAGGGTTAGGGTTAGAGTAAGGGTAGGATTACGTTAGGGTTAGATAGGTTAATAAATTAATTAATAATAAATTGGTTAGAGTTATATAGAGAGATTAGGGTTAGGTTTAGGGTAGGGTTAGGCTTAGGCTTAGGGTTTTGATTAAGGTTAGGGTTAGGGTTAGTGTTAGGAATAGATTTAGGATTAGAGTTAGGGTTAGAAAGGTAGATAAATATATAGGGTAGGGTTGGGGTTAGGATTAGGGTTAGCGTTAGTGTTAGGGTTGTGGGTAGGGTTGGATAGGTAGATAAATAGATAAGGTAGGGATAGACTTATGGTTAGGGTTAGGGTAAGGGTAAGCGTTATGGTTAGGCTTATATACGTAGATTAGGGTCAGGGTAAAGGTAGGTTTAGAGTTAGGGTTGGGGATAGGGTTAGGGTTAGAGTTAGGGTTAGGGTAAGGCTTATGTTAGGGTTAGATAGGTAGATTAGGATTAGGGTTAGGGTTAGAGTAAGGGTAGGGTTACGTTAGGGTTAGGGTTAGGGTTAGGTTTAAGGTTAGTGTTAGGATTAGGGTTAGGGTTAGGATTATTTTAGGGTTATATATGTATATAAAAAGATAGGGTAGGGTTAGGGTTATATAGGTAACTTACGGTTATGGTTAGGGTTAGGGTTACAGGTGGGGTTAGAGTAAGGGAAGGGTTAGGCTTATGGTTAGGGTTAGGTTAACGTTTTGGTTATGATTAGGGTTGGGGTTAGGGTTAGGGTTAGGGTTATATAGGTAGATTAGGGTTGGGGAAAGGGTAGGGTTATGTTTTGGATTAAAGTTATGATTATGGTTAGGGTTATATATGTAGATTGGGGTTAGGGTTAGGCTTAAGGTTGGAGTTAGGTTTAGGGTTTAGGGTTAGGGTAAGTGTTATGGTTGGGGTTAGATAGGTATTTATTTATTTATTTATTTATTTATTTATTTATTTATTTATTTATTTATTTATTTATTTGTTTATTTATTTGTCAGGGACAATGTACAAAATACATTAATCTTACGAAAATATGTTTTGTACCAGAGTTAGCAAATGCTAGTTTCCATCTGCAGTCCCCGGGCAGGTGCACACAACAATATTAAAACATTACAAGTAACTGTTAGTAGCACTAACAAATACATACAGTATTAGTTAAACTTAATAATAAAAAAGAGAACCATCACAACCTAAAATACATACAACATAGTAAAAAACAGTTACTTCAAATGCTGACACAGCTGGTTATCGAGGATGTATTTCTTTAAGTTTCAAGAGAAATTATTCAGATCTACAGACAACTTTAGACTGTCTGGGAGTTGATTCCATTGTTTTATGGTTATAAATGAAAAGGCTGTTTGTGCAAAGGCAGAGGATCTTTTCGGGACAGCACAATTTCTGTGAGCAGTGGAGCGTGATGTTCTAATCGTTTGTTCAGAATAAAGTTTTATGAATTTTTTCATTGAGGGTGGAGCAATATTATTAACAATTTTAAAAACGGTTCTTAAATTTGTATATCGAATTAGGGAATCAAAACTTAATATCTTATATTATTTACTAAGAATATTACAGTGATGATAGCGAGGTGCTTTTCTATCAAGCACCTTTAACGCCTGATTATAGACCGATCGGAGCGGTTTAAGTGTGGATTAGGGTTGGGGTTAGAGTACGGTTAGGGGTATGGTTAGGGTTAGATAGGTAGATAAATAAATAGGGTACGGTTAGGGTAAGGTTTAACATTGGGGTAAAGGTAAGGGTTATGGTTAGGGTTATATAGATAAATTAGGGTTAGGGTTAGGGTCAGGGTTAAGGTTAGAGTTGGGGTAAGAGTTAGAGTTAGGATTAGGGTTAGGGTTAGGTTTACATAGGTCGAAAATTAGATAGGGTTAGATTTAGGGTTAGGGTTAGGTTTATATAGGTAGATTATGGTAATGGTTAGGGTTAGGTTTATATAGATAGATTAGGGTTAGGGTTAAAGTAAGGGTAACTAGATAACTAGATAGGGTATGGTTATGGTTAGGTTTAGCGTTAGAGTGAAGGTAAGGGTTATGGTTAGAGTTATATAGGTAAATTAGGGTTACGGTTAGGGTTAGAGTTAGGTTAAGGGTTAGGGTTAAGGTTAAATAGGTAGATAAATAGATAGCGTTAGGGTAAGGTAGGGTTAGGGTTAGGGTTGTGGTCAGTTTTAGATAGGTAGATACATAGATAAGGTAGGGTTAGACTTATGATTATGGTTATGGTTAGGGTTAGGTTAGCGTAAGGGTTAGGGAAAGGGTACTTTTATGGTTAGGGTTAGGGTTCGGTTTAGAGTAAGGGTAGGGTTATGGTTAGGGTTTGATAGGTAGATAAATAGATAAGGTAGGGTTAGAGTTATGGTTATGGTTAGGGTAAGGGTAAGCGTTATGGTTAGGGTTATATAGGTAGATTAAGGTTAGGGTTAGGATTAGGGTTAGGGTAAAGGTAGGGTTAGGGTTAGTGTTAGGTTTAGAGTTAGGGTTAGGATTAGTGTAAGGCTTTTGTTAGGGTTACATAGGTAAGGGTTATGGTTAAGGTTGTATAGGTAAATTAGGGTAGGGTTAGGGTAAGTTAAAAGTAGGGTTAGGGTTAGGGTAAGGTGATGGTTAGGGAGAGGCTAATTTTATGGTTATGGTTAGGGTTAGGGTTAGAGTTAGGGTTATGGTTAAGTTTATATAGGTAGATTAGGGTTGGGTTAGGGAAAGGGTAGGGTTATAGTTAGGGTTAGGGTTATGGTTAGGGTTAGGTTTAGCGTTAGGGTGAAGGTAAGCGTTATGGTTAGTATTATATAGGTAGATTAGGGTTAGGGTAAAGTTAGGGTTAGGGTTAGGATTTGGGTTAACGTTACGGTTATACTTAGGGTTAGGGTAAGGCTTATGTTAGGGTTAGATAGGTAGATTAGGGTTAGAATTAGGGTTAGGGCAAGGTTATGTTTATGGTTATGTTGCGGTTAGGTTTAGGGTTAAGGGTTATTGTTGGGGTTAGATAGGTAGATTAGGCTTAGGGTTAGAGTAAGGGTGGCAGTACGGTTAGGGTTAGATAGGTGGATAAATAGATAGGGTATGGTTAGGGTTAGGTTTAGCGTTAGGGTAAAGGTACGGGTTATGGTTAGGGTTATATATGTAAATTAGGCTTAGGGTTAGGGTTAGGGTAAGGTGAGGATTAGGGTTAGGATTAGGGTTAGTTAGGGTTAGGGTTAGAGTTAGGGTTAGGGTTAGGGAAAGGTTTATGTTAGGGTTAGATACGTAAGGGTTAGGGTTATAGTTAGGTTTATATAGGTAGATTCGGGTTAGGGTTAGGGTTATGGTAAGGGTAGGGTTAGGGTTAGGCTTAGGGTTTGGGTTAGGGTAGGGTTAGGATTAGGTTTAGGGTAGGGTTAGGTTTAGGATTAGGGTTTTGGTTAGGGTTAGGGTTAGTGTTAGGATTAGATTTAGGATTAGGGTTGGGGTTAGATAGGTAGATAAATATATAGGGTAGGGTTAGAGTTTGGATTAGGGTTAGTGTTAGGGTTGTGGTTAGAGTTAGATAGGTAGATAAATAGATAAGGTAGGGATAGACTTATGGTTAGGGTTAGGGTAAGGGTAAGATTTATGGTTAGTGTTATATACGTAGATTAGGCTTAGAGTAAAGGTAGCTTTAGGGTTAGGGTTAGGGTTAGGGTTAGCGTTATGGTTAGGTTTTTATAGGTAGATTAGGGTTAGGGTTATGGTAAGGGTAGGGTTAGGGTTAGGCTTAGGGTTTGGGTTAGGGTCAGGATTAGGGTTAGGGTTCAGGTTAGGATTTGGGTTATGGTTAGGGTTATATAAGTAGATTAGGTTTAGGGTTAGGGTTAGCATTATGGTTAGGTTTATATAGGTAGATTAGGGTTAGGGTTAGGCTAGGGTTAGGCTTAGGCTTAGGGTTTTGGTTAGGGTTAGGGTTAGATTTAGGATTGGGTTTAGGGTTAGGGTAAGGGTTACATAGGTAGATAAATATATGGGGTAGGGTTAGAGTGAGGGTTAGGTTTAGCGTTAGGGTTAGGGTTGTGGTTAGGGTTAGATAGGTAGATAAATAGAAAAGGCATGGATAGACTTATGGTTAGGGGTAGGATAAGGGTAAGCATTATAGTTAGGGTTATATACGTAGATTAGGGTTAGGGTAAAGGTAGGTTTAGGGTTAGAGTTAGGATAAGGGTTAGGGTTAGGGTTAGGGTAAGGCTTATGTTAGGGTTAGATAGGTAGATTAGAGTTAGGGTTACGATTAGGGTTAGGGTTAGAGTAAGGGTAGGGTTATGTTAGGGTTAGATAGGGTAATAAATTGATAGGGTAGGGTTAGGGTTTGGGTTAGATTTAGGGTTAGGGTTAGGGTTAGGGTAAGGCTTATGTTAGGGTTAGATAGTCAAGTCAAGTCAAGTCATCTTTATTTATATAGCGCTTTTTACAATGCAAATTGTGGCAAAGCAGCTTTACATTAATAAGGAAATGGTGTCATTGTGCAGCTTATTCTATATATTATTGATTCATTCCGTTGCAAATATCAGTAGTTATTAGTCTACTTAATTTAGGTATATCAGCACTGCAGAAAACAGTGACGTAATCGTCCGGCTCAGCTCAGTTTGTATACAACGGCGCCAATGCAGGCATATCAAAAACACTGCTGAATATCAAGCAAGTGTCCCCAACTTAAGCAAGCCAAAGGCAACAGCGGCAAGGAACCAAAACTCCAACAAATGGAGAAAAAAAACCTCGGGAGAAACCAGGCTTAGTCGGGGGGCCAGTTCTCCTCTGGCCAACAGTGAACACTTGTCCGATACTCAGGCAGAGTTACAGGTCATTAAACCGATTTGGAATCGCAACAGTCAAAATATTTAATCTAGTTTAAGATCTTTTTGATCACGCCGGTATGGGACGGTTTGTTGGGATATGTGCCACTGGCTGATGAGTCGGTAAGGTCTTAACAAAGGATGAGCTAGTTACACAGTCTCCACCGACACCACAGGGCCACATTGCTGCCGCACACAGGCACAGGTTCCCCGTCCGACCCGGACACGGCCCAGATCCAGCCAATCACGTTAATTGGTAAACCTCGGGATAAGCAGAGAGACAAAAAATTAGCGTAGACGCCATTCTTCTTCTGACGTACCGAGTACATCTGGTGTTATAGGAAGTGTTCCCGGTTCCGGCTGACCTGATCTATGCAGCCTAACAATCCTTTAACGGATATGAAGACAAAAGTTTATAGTGCATCATGTGTATGCCAGGTTAAATAGATGCGTTTTTAGTCTAGATTTAAACTGACAGAGTGTGTCTGCTTCCCGAACAATGCTAGGAAGATTGTTCCAGAGTTTAGGTGCCAAATAGGAAAAGGATCTACCGCCTGCGGTTGATTTTGATATTCTAGGTATTAACAACTGGCCAGATTTCTGAGATTGTAATAGACGCGAAGGACTATAATACATTAAGAGCTCACTCAGGTACTGGGGAGCTAAGCCATTTAGTGCGTTGTAAGTAATTAGCAAGATTTTAAAATCTATACGATGTTTAATAGGGAGCCAGTGCAGTTTTGACAGAACCGGGCTAATATGTTCATATTTCCTGGTTCTAGTAAGGACTCTAGCTGCTGCGTTTTGGACCAGCTGTAATTTGTTTATCACGCGAGCAGGGCAACCACCCAATAGAGCGTTACAGTAATCTAGTCTCGAGGTCATAAACGCATGAACTAGCTGTTCCGCATTAGTCATTGAGAGCATATGTCGCAATTTAGATATATTTTTAAGATGGAAGAATGCGGTTTTACATATGCTAGAAATGTGGCTTTCAAATGAAAGATTGGTATCAAAGAGCACACCCAGGTTCCTAACTGACGAAGACGACTTAACAGAGCAGCCATCAAGTGTTAGACAGTATTCTAGGTTTTTATGTGCTGAAGTTTTTGGTCCAATAATTAGAATCTCTGTTTTTTCTGAATTTAGTAGTAGGAAATTTCTAGTCATCCAATTTTTTATATCAGCTACGCATTCTGTTAATTTTGAGAATTGGTAGGTTTCGTCAGGGCGCGAGGAAATATAGAGCTGAGTATCATCAGCTTAACAGTGAAAGCTAATGCCATGCTTCCTAATGACATCTCCCAAGGGTAGCATGTACAGAGTGAAAAGCAAAGGTCCGAGAACTGAGCCTTGTGGTACTCAATATTTAACTTGTGATCGAAATGACATCTCTTCGTTTACTACTACAAACTGATAACGGTCAGATAAGTATGATTTGAACCATGCCAATGCAATTCCACTAATTCCAGCATAATTTTCTAGTCTATTCAAAAGAATATTGTGGTCGATTGTGTCAAAAGCAGCACTGAGGTCTAGTAACACTAATAGAGAGATACAACCATGATCTAATGATAAGAGCAAATCATTTGTAACTCTAATGAGAGCAGTCTCAGTACTATGGTACGGTCTAAATCCTGACTGGAAATCCTCACAAATACCATTTCTTTCCAAGTAGGAACTAAGCTGAGATGATACTGCCTTTTCTAGTATTTTTGACAGAAAAGGTAGATTGGAAATCGGTCTGTAATTGACTAATTCACCAGGATCAAGTTGTGGTTTTTTAATAAGAGGTTTGATAATAGCCTGCTTAAAAATTTTTGGTACGTAACCTAGTGATAAAGATGAATTAATGATCTTAAGAAGAGGATCTATGACCTCTGGAAGCATCTCTTTCAATAGCTTAGTCGGTATAGGGTCTAACATACATGTTGTAGATTTTGATGATTTAACAAGTTTAGACAATTCTTCCTTTCCTATAGCAGCGAATGAATGGAATTTTTCCTCACGGATACAACAACCCACTGTCTGATGTGATACTGTAGTAGACAGTTGCATGGCTATAATTTTCTCTCTAATGTTGTCAATCTTGCAAGTAAAGAAGTTCATAAAGTCATTACTGCTGTGCTGTTTGGAAACATCAGAAGTTGAGGCTGTATTTCTTGTTAATTTAGCCACTGTATTAAATAAATACTTAGGGTTGTGTTTATTTTCTTCTAAAAGATTTTAAAAATAAGCAGATCTAGCGGTTTTTACAGCCTTTCTGTACTCCATCATTTTCTCTCTCCATGAAATCCGAAAAACTTCTAGTTTTGAATTCTTCCAGCTGCGCTCCAGTTTTCTGGCTGCTCTCTTAAGGGCCCGAGTGTGCTCGTTATACCATGGCGTTGGACTAATATCCTTAATCTTTTTTAAGCGCAGAGGAGCGACAGAGTCTAGAGTGTTCGAAAAGAGAGCGTCAATAGTTTCTGTTGCAACATCGAGTTCGTCTAAGCTGTCTGGTTTGCTAAGTTGATGAAACTGATCAGGAAGATTATTTATAAAGCAATTTTTAGTGGTAGAAGTGATGGTTCTAACATATTTATGGCAGACAGGTGGTTTTCCAGCCTTGGATAAATGTAGCACGCATGAGACTAGATAATGATCTGACCCTACTACCAATTAAGCATATTAGGTGATGTGCATCTCTGTAATGAGAAGGGGTGTGGTCTAATGACATTAACACCCTATATCAGGTGTGCAGAATTTCAACGGCATCAATATTGATTCCATGTGACAATATTAGATCTAGAGTATGATTACGACAATGAGTTGGTCCTGACACGTGTTGTCTAACTCCAATAGAGCTTAGAATATCTGTTAATGCCAATCCCAAAGTGTCTTTTTCATTATCTACATGTATATTAAAATCACCAACAATAAGGACTTTATCCACAGCCAGTACTAACTCCGATAGAAAATCAGCAAATTCTTTGACAAAATCTGTATGGTGCCCTGGTGGCCTGTATACAGTAGCCAACACAAATTTCAAATGAGAGTTGTCACTAACATTATATAAACTTACATAGAGCACCATCACTTCAAAAGAGATATATTTGAAAGACTTTTGAATAATACTGAAGATATTACTATAGATTACAGCAACACCTCCCCCTTTACCTTTCTGACGAGGTTCGTGTCGATAATAGTAACCTTGAGGGCTAGACTCATTTAAAGTAATGTAATCGTCTGGTTTTAGCCAGGTTTCTGTCAAACACAGCACATCTAGGTTATTTTCTGTGATAATATCATTTACAATAAGTGCTTTTGAAGAAAGGGATCGAATATTCAGCAACCCAAGCTTTATCATTTTGTTATCTTTATAGTCTCTGTTTACTACTTGTTGAACATCAATTAAATTATCACCCATAAATGGGTTTGGAAGTTTTCTGTATTTATTAGTTCGGGGTACAGACACAGTCTCTATCTGATGATATCTAGGTGAAAGAGTCTCTATGTGTTGAGATTTATCTGAATTCTGTGATGTGAGACAGCTAGCAGACGGTCGAGAGGGAGATAGGGAGATAGGTAGATTAGGGTTAGGATTAGGGTTAGGGTTAGAGTAAGGGTTAGGGTTAGGGAAAGGTTTATGTTTGGGTTAGATACGTAAGGGTTAGGGTTATAGTTAGGTTTATATAGGTAGATTCGGGTTAGGGTTAGGGTTATGGTAAGGGTAGGGTTAGGGTTAGGCTTAGGGTTTGGGTTAGGGTAGGGTTAGTGTTAGGATTAGATTTAGGATTAGGGTTAGGGTTACATAGGTAGATAAATATATTGGGTAGGGTTAGAATTTGGATTAGGGTTAGTGTTAGGGTTGTGGTTAGAGTTAGATAGGTAGATAAATAGATAAGGTAGGGATAGACTTATGGTTAGGGTTAGGGTAAAGGTAGGTTCAGGGTTAGGGTTAGGGTTAGGATTAGGGTTAGGGTTAGGGTTAGAGTAAGGGTAGGGTTACGTTAGGGTTAGATAGGTTAATAAATTGATAGGGTCAGGGTTAGGGTTAGGGTTGGGGTTAGGGTTAGGGTTAGAGTTAAGGTTAGGGTTAGGATTAGGGTTAGGGAAAGTGTAGGGTTAGGTTTAGGATTATTTTAGCGTTATATAGGTATATAAAAAGATAGGGTAGGGTTAGGGTTAGGGTAAGGGTAAGGGTTATGGTTAGGGTTAGATAGATAGATTAGGTTGAGAGTTAGGGTTAGTGTTAGGGATAGTGTTAGAGTTAGGGTTAGGATTACGTTAGGATTAGATAGGTAGATAAATAGATAAGGTAGGGTTAGACTTATGGTTAGGGTTAGGGTAAGGTTATGGTTATGGTTATGGTTAGGGCAGAGTTAGGGTTAGCGTAAGGGTTATGATTGGCGTTAGATAGGTAGATTAGGCTTAGGGTTAGAGTAAGGGTAGGGGTATGGTTAGGCTTATGGTTAGGGTTAGAGTAACGTTTTGGTTATGATTAGGGTTGGGGTTGGGGTTGGGATTAGCTTTATATAGGTACGTTAGGGTTGGGGAAAGGGTAGGGTTACATTTAAGATTAGGGTTAGGGTTATTGTTAGGCTTAAACAGGTAGATTAGGGATAGGGTTAGGCTTAAGGTTGGAATTAGGGTTAGGGTTGTGGTTGGGGTTAGATAGATAGATTAGGGTTAGGGTTAGAGTAAGGTTAGGGGTACGGTTAGGGTTAGACAGGTAGGGTTAGGGTTAGGGTTAGGGATAGGGTAAGGGTAGGGTTAGGGTTAGAGTTAGGGTTAGGGTTACGGTTAGGGTTATATATGTAGATTAGGGTCAGATTTAGGGTTAAGGTTAGGGTTAGGGTTAGGCTTATGTTAGGGTTAGATAGGTAAGGGTTATGCTTAAGGTTCTATAGTTAAATTAGGGTTAGGGTTAGTGAAAGGTGTTGGTTAGAGAAAGGGTATTTTTACAGTTATGGTTAGGGTTAGGGTTATGGCTAGGGTTAGGGTTATGGTTAGGGTTATATGAGTAGATAAGGGTTAAGGTTAGGGTTAGGGTAAGGGTTGGGGTTACATAGGTAGATAAATAGATAGGGTTAGTGTTATGGTAAGGTAGGGTTAGGGTTAGGGTTAGGCTTATAAGGTTTGGGTTAGGGTTGGGGTTAGGGTTAGTGTTAGAGTTAGGAATAGCGTTAGGGTTAGGTTTAGAGTAAGGGTAGGGTTATGGTTATGGTTAGATAGTTAGATAAACAGATAAGGTAGGGTTAGAATTATGGTTATGGTTAGGTTAAGCGTAAGCGTTATGGTTAGGGTTATATACGTAGATTAGGGTTAGGGTTGGGGTTAGGGTTGGGGTAAAGGTAAGGTCAGGGTTAGGATTAGGGCTAGGGTTAGTGTTAGGTTTAGAGTTAGGATTAGTGTAATGCTTTTGTTAGGGTTGCATAGGTAAGGGTTATGGTTAAGGTTATATAGGTAAATTAGGGTTAGGGTTAGGGTAAGGGTAAGTTAAGGGTAGGGTTAGGGTTAGGGTAAGTTGATGGTTAGGGAAAGGGTAGTTTTATGGTTATGGTTAGGGTTGGGGTTAGGGTTGGGGTAAAGGTAAAGGTAGGGTTAGGGTTAGGATTAGGGCTAGGGTTAGTGTTAGGTTTAAAGTTAGGGTTAGGATTAGTGTAATGCTTTTGTTAGGGTTGCATAGGTAAGGGTTATGGTTAAGGTTATACAGGGAGTGCAGAATTATTAGGCAAATGAGTATTTTGACCACATCATCCTCGTTATGCATGTTGTCTTACTCCAAGCTGTATAGGCTGGAAAGCCTACTACCAATTAAGCATATTAGGTGATGTGCATCTCTGTAATGAGAAGGGGTGTGGTCTAATGACATTAACACCCTATATCAGGTGTGCATAATTATTAGGCAACTTCCTTTCCTTTGGCAAAATGGGTCAAAAGAAGGACTTGACAGGCTCAGAAAAGTCAAAAATAGTGAGATATATTGCAGAGGGATGCAGAAGTCTTAAAATAGCCAAGCTTCTGAAGCGTGATCATCGAACAATCAAGCGTTTCATTCAAAATAGTCAACAGGGTCGCAAGAAGCGTGTGGAAAAACCAAGGCGCAAAATAACTGCCCGTGAACTGAGAAAAGTCAAGCATGCAGCTGCCAAGATGCCACTTGCCACCAGTTTGGCCATATTTCAGAGCTGCAACATCACTGGAGTGCCCAAAAGCACAAGGTGTGCAATACTCAGAGACATGGCCAAGGTAAGAAAGGCAGAAAGTCGACCACCACTAAACAAGACACACAAGCTGAAACGTCAAGACTGGGCCAAGAAATATCTTAAGACTGATTTTTCTAAGGTTTTATGGACTGATGAAATGAGAGTGAGTCTTGATGGGCCCGTGGCTGGATTGGTAAAGGGCAGAGAGCTCCAGTCCGACTCAGACGCCAGCAAGGTGGAGGTGGAGTACTGGTTTGGGCTGGCATCATCAAAGATGAGCTTGTGGGGCCTTTTCGGGTTGAGGATGGAGTCAAGCTCAACTCCCAGTCCTACTGCCAGTTTCTGGAAGACACCTTCTTCAAGCAGTGGTACAGGAAGAAGTCTACATCCTTCAAGAAAAACATGATTTTCATGCAGGACAATGCTCCATCACACGCGTCCAAGTACTCCACACCGTGGCTGGCAAGAAAGGGTATAAAAGAAGAAAATCTAATGATATGGCCTCCTTGTTCACCTGATCTGAACCCCATTGAGAACCTGTGGTCCATCATCAAATGTGCGATTTACAAGGAGGGAAAACAGTACACCTCTCTGAACAGTGTCTGGAAGGCTGTGGTTGCTGCTGCACGCAATGTTGATGGTGAACAGATCAAAACACTGACAGAATCCATGGATTGCAGGCTTTTGAGTGTCCTTGCAAAGAAAGGTGGCTATATTGGTCACTGATTTGTTTTTGTTTGGTTTTTGAATGTCAGAAATGTATATTTGTGAATGTTGAGATGTTATATTGGTTTCACTGGTAAAAATAAATAATTGAAATGGGTATAAATTTGTTTTTTTTTAAGGTGCCTAATAATTATGCACAGTAATAGTCACCTGCACACACAGATATCCCCCTAAAATAGCTAAAACTAAAAACTAAAACTTCCAAAAATATTCAGCTTTGATATTAATGAGTTTTTTGTGTTCATTGAGAACATGGTTGTTGTTCAATAATAAAATTAATCCTCAAAAATACAACTTGCCTAATAATTCTGCACTCCCTGTATAGGTAAATTAGGGTTAGGGTTAGGGTTAGGGTAAGGCTAGGGTTAGGGTTAGGGTTAGGGTTGGGGAAAGGGTTAGGGTTAGGGTTAGAATAAGGGTAGTGTTACTGTTAGGGTTAGGTTGATAAATAGATAGGGTAGGGTTAGGTTAAGGTTAATTGTAAGAGTTACTTGTAGGGTATAAATTATTCATATATATATATATATATAATAATAATGTCTAATGCTCCTCTTATTTATTCATGCAATCACAATATCATAAAAAATGAATGACTTTAAAAAGTCATTGTGTGAGCAAGGGTTCTTCAATCATTATATTTTTAACACATCCTTTTGTTCTGACTTCATTCAAATTGATAAACAAACAGGAATAACGTGATCAGGGTACTTGTAAACTTTGACTTGCCAGACTTAAAACCGTTAAAAACCTTATTTGACTGTAGTAGGCTACTTACCGTGGTGGAATCACGATGGTTTCTGGGATCGTCGCACACAGTGTGACGCATTGTACAAAATTGCGCCAAAATATCAATGATAATGAAAAAGTACAGTCTTAATATTTTATATCCTTGCTCGAACATTTAAAAGAATCAGCATGAATGTCTAAGTGAAGGAAACACGGGAATATGTAGCCATTACATTAAAACACATCACTTCCCAGAATGCATCCACCTCTTTGCAAGGCCATATGATGACCATATAATATTAATACAAACATTTCTGCAGTATGCTATTTAATTTACCACAACTTCATAATCAGTACTGAGAAAGAAATATCCATATAGTATAATAGTCATAATATCCATACAGAATTCTAGGACAGAGTCCTGGTGTTGTTTACCCATAGCGACGGTTGCTATATGTTGCTGGATGAGAGACACAACCAAATAAAAAAAGAAAGGAAAAAAAGTACAATTATAAAATATCTCACCTAAATGAAGACATGAGGGACTTGTATTCAAATCTATCGGAGGCCCCTCTACGGTGCACCGCAACGAAGAGGGGTACCATGTGGGGGAAGGGCGATCTCAGTCAGGCGGTGGGGGAAGGGCGGGCTGCTTGACCTTGTAAAAGTGTTTTAAAAACGCATGGCCACAACAGATTTATACATCATTGGAGAAGCACTTCTGATTAACTCTCTATCTATCTGTCAGTCTGGAGTTCATCTCACTCCACTGAAGTCTCCGCGCTGCTGTGGGGGAAGGGCGATCTCAGTCAGGCGGTGGGGGAAGGGCGGGCTGGGCGAGAGCAATCAGAGGCTGGTGGGGGAGGGGTGCGAGTCACAGCAGACTGTCAGCTGCTATTTCTCTTAACCCTCAATTATGGTTTGAGTTAGGTGAGCAGGGGTTTGACATCCAATGGCTTTTAAAATCAAAGTTAGAACAAAATAAATCTGTACAATCAGACATGTAAACATGCTAGCTTGATTCATGATTCTTTTAAACACTTTTTGTACTATATGTAACTGCTCTCTTGCTCTCTCTCTCTCTCATAATATTTGCTGTAACTGTCCTCCTCTATCTCCAGAATTTCAGCAGGAAACTTACAGACTCATATTCTCTCATGCAGTTACAGAAGCAGCATTTTGACTGTACCACTTCTGCACGAGATGAGAACACATTTTAAGAGTTTCTTGGGTCAAGAAAACACTCGCTCTGTCTGGATGTGCTTAAATACACAGCAAAGATACTTTCCTCTCACATATCACACAAATATATAAATATAAATCCCACATATAATCACACATAAATATAAAGCTGCTAGACCTTGTAAAAGTGTTTTAAAAACGCATGACCACAACAGATTTATACATCATTGGAGAAGCACTTCTGATTAACTCTCTATCTATCTGTCAGTCTGGAGTTCATCTCACTCCACCGAAGTCTCCGTGCTGCTGTGGGAGAAGGGCGATCTCAGTCAGGCGGTGGGGAAGGCGGACTGAGCGAGAGCGATCAGAGGCTGGTGGGGGAGGGGTGTCAAAGCAGACCGTCAGCTCTCAATTAGGTTTGGGTTCATCTCTCTTAACCCTCAATCAGGGTTTGGGTTAGGTGAGCAGGGGTTTGACATCCAATGGCTTTTAAAATCAAAGTTGGAACAAAATAAATCTGTACAATCAGACATGTAAACGTGCTAGCTTGATTCATAATTCTTTTAAATACTTTTTGTATTATATGTAACTGCTCTCTTGCTCTCTCTC
This sequence comes from Opsariichthys bidens, assembly GCA_037194245.1. NCBI lineage: Eukaryota > Metazoa > Chordata > Actinopteri > Cypriniformes > Xenocyprididae > Opsariichthys > Opsariichthys bidens. The sequence continues at coordinate 22,897,412 of CM074292.1, forward strand.
TCTCTCTCTCTCTCTCTCTCTATATATATATATATATATATATATATATATTCAAGGACATTTTTGTTTGTTTAAATCACAGTACTGGTTCTTCAAACTTAAAAAAAAAAGAAAAAAACAGTCGTGGAGTAAGTCTTTCTAGAGAGAACATCTCTCTGGAACAGACATCTTATTTTCTACTAATTCATTTATTTAACATTTCGAGGGTCTAAATAAAACTTTAAAGTTTAAAAGTTCATACAAGTTCATATCTTATATTTTGTTTTGTGCAATGCAACAGCACATGTGTTTTCTCTTCATTGCACAACCAAATAAAGTGCATCTATGCAATTTTGCATTATCTCTTCAAAATAGCATATATGTTAACTCCATGCATAGCAGAATGAATTAATGCTGGTACACTTAGTCGTTTTTCTGAGAAATGGTGCACGCTCAGAAAAACGACTAAGTGTCAAAATTCCTCCATGTGAACCATGCAGTGTGTTTCTCTGCTCAAGCCGGAGAGAATGAGAGGTAGGCGGCTTGAAGTTATAAGGAAGTTCCCCTCTTGTGAATGCGCTCCATATGAATCATACAGTCAATTGACTGCTGTATGGCAGACGTAACATCAAATTAAGTCAAAGAGGAAAGTTATAAGTTTTATAACGGAATGATTTAGTTCTTATATGCTCTGCAAAGCAACAAGTTCATTTCTTATATTTTGCTCTGTGCAATGCAACAGCACATGTGTTTTCTCTTCATTGCACAACCAAATAAAGTGCATCAATGCAATTTTGCATTATCTCTTCAAAATAGCATATATGTTAACTCCATGCACAGCAGAATGAATTAATGCTGATACACTTAGCCGTTTTTATGGATTATGGAATTTATGGAATATGGATTTCTGAATGACCAATGTAACATCAGAAAGAGTCAATGAGTAGGTATAGAAATTTCAAGATTCATGACTGAAACATGTCCAATGGGTAAAATATTTGCTACTCTATAGCTAATGAATCACAAGAAGGACACAATTGGGTAGGGACAGAAAGTTCAAGATCAAGGACTGAAATATGTTCAGTAGGTCAAAAATTAGCTGAACTATCACCATAAGGAGTCAATAGGTAGAACTAAAAAGTTCAAAATAGATGACTCTTAGGCCATATATTAATATTTTAGGTCAAATATGGACTCTGAATGGCTGATGTAACAACAGAAAGAGTCAATGAGTGTGTATATAAATTTCAAGATTGATGACAGAAACAGGTACAGTGGATCAAATATTGACTACTCTATGGCTAATTTATCACCAGAAGGAGTCAATTGGATAAAAATACAAAGTTCAAAATCGACGACTCTTGGGCCCGATATTTGCCCATTTGGTCAAATATGGACTTTGGAATTACTGGCATGACATCAGAAAGAGGATCAAATATGGACTTCTGATTGGCTGATGTATCATCATTCGGATTCTATGAGTATGTATAGAAAGTTCAAGATCAAGCTCTGAAAAATGTTCAATGGGTCAAATATTGGCTACTCTGTGGCTAATGTATCACCACAAAAAATCAATTGGGTAGAAAGAGAAAGTTCAAAATTGATGACCCTTGGGCCCGATATTAGTCCATTTGGTCAAATATGGATTTCTGAATGACCGATGTAACATCAGAAAGAGTCAATGAGTAGGTATAGAAATTTCAAGATCCTTGACTGAAACTTGTCCAATCGGCACAATATTGGCTACTCTATGGCTAATGTATCACAAGAAGGAGTCAATTAGGTAGGAACAGAAAGTTCAAGATCAAGGACTGAAATATGTTACGAAGGTCAAAAATTGGCTGAACTATCACCAGAAGGAGTCAATGGGTAGCAATAGAAAGTTCATGATCAAGGACTGAAATATATTCAGTAGGTCAAATATTGGCTGAACTTTCAACACAAGGAGTCAATGGGTAGAACTTAAAAGTTCAAAATTGATGACTCCTGGATGAGATATAAGTCTATTTGATCAAAAAATGAACGACTTCTGAATGACTGATGTAAAATCAGAAGTAGTCAATGAGTATGTATTAAAAGTTCAAGATCAAGGAGTGAAAGATGTTCAGTAAGTCAAAATTAGCCTACTGATTGGCTGATCCATCACCGGAATGAGTCTAATGGGCAGAAATAGAAAGTTCAAAATCGACGAATCTTGGGGCGGATATGAGTCCATTTGGTCAAATATTGACTTCTGAATGGTCGATGTAACATCAGAAGGAGTCAATGAGTATGTATAAAAAGTTCAAGATCAAGAACTGAAACATGTTCAATATGTCAAATATTTGCTATTCAAAGGCTAATCTATCAACAGAAGGAATCAATTGTGTAGAAATATAAGTTCAAAATCGATGACCCTTAGGCCAGATATTAGTACATTTGGTCAAATATGGACTTCTAAATAACTGACATAACATCAGAAAGAGTCAATTAGTAGGCATAGAAATTTCAAGATCCACAACTGAAACAAGTTCAATGGGTCAAATATTGGCTACTCTAAGACTAATTGATCACCAGAGGGAAAAATTTATTCAAAATTGATGACTCTTGGGCCCGATATAAGTCCATTCGTTCAAATATGGACTTCTGATTGGCTGATGTATCATCATTCCGATTCTATGAGTATGTATAAAAAGTTCAAGATCAAGGACTGAAACATGTTCAATGGGTCAAATATTGGCTACTCTAAGGCTAATTTATCACCAGAAGGGGTAATTTATCACCAGTCAATGGGTAGAACTAAAAAGTTCAAAATCGACGACTCTTCGGCCTGTTGGATCTTGAAATTTTCATACCTACTCATTGACTCCTTCTGTTGGTACAACTGCCATTCAGAAGTCTATGTCTATTTTTGACATAAAATACTAAAATCTAGCCCAAGATTCATCAATTTTGAAGTTTTTATTTCTTTTTTTTTATTATTATCTTTTATTGGAAAAGCATATTGAATTATACATATTGTTAGGCATATGAAGTACAATCCTTTGCTTTAACATTTTTAACTTTCTAACACCGGAACAACAGAACTCAAAAGAGCGGGTGGCGGGGAAAACCAAATTACTTCCATATTATTTATATTGTTCATTTAAACTATCAAATCAGTGCACACTTAGTAAAAAGCAGCAATGTTTACAGAAAATCAGATCTAACCGGTTTAACATATTCCGTCCATTTGGACTACATCTTATAGAAAGTGTCCCTCTGCACTTTCAGTGAAAAGGATAGTTTTTCCATTATGTAGATCTCGTACACAATGTTTATCCAGTCCTCTGTTGTTGGTGGTTCTGGATTAAGCCATCTCCTTGTTAAGGCCTTTTTACTTGCTGCCAATAAGATGTACAAAAGTTTCTTGTCCTTCGAGTCCATTTTATCCGATGATATATTACAGAGATATAGGGTGTCAAAAGCCAATGGAAAAACAAATGCAAAAATATTCTGTATATGCTCATGAATTCTAGACCAATACTGAGAGATAACTTTGCAGTCCCAAAAAATGTGGAAATGGTTAGCACCACCCCCTCCACATCTCCAACAAGAATCACCATTGCCCCGATACCACTTCTGTACAGGGGTGATGAAAAATCTCATTATATTTTTCCAACAAAATTCACGCCATACATTAGATCCCGTTGTAGCCCATTGTATCTCGCATACATGTTCCCAACATTCCTCAGTGATTATCAATTTACCCTCTTTTTCCCACTTCTCTTTAACATAGTGAGTGTTATCTTTTTTGCTCTTCAAGATTGTTAACTCCATGCACAGCAGAATGAATAATGCTGATACACTTAGTTGTTTTTCTGAAAAATGGTGCACGCTCAGAAAAACGACTAAGTGTCAAAATTACTCAGTTTCAACAATGCGGTGTGTTTCTCTGCTCAAGCCGGAGAGAGTGCGAGGTACGCGGTTTGAAGTTGTAGGGATGTTCCCCTCATGTGAATGCGCTCCAAATGAACCATGCAGTCAATTTACTGCTGTACGGCAGATGTAAAATCAAATTAAGTCACAGTGGAAAGTTGTAAGTTTTAAATGGAATGAGTTAATTGTTATATGCTATGCAAAGCAACAAGTTCATATCTTATATTTTGTTCAGTGCAATGCAACAGCACATGTGTTTTCTCTTCATTGCACAACGAAATAAAGTGCATCAATGCAAGTTTGCATTCTCTCATCAAAATAGCACATATGTTAACGCCATGCACAGCAGAATGAATTAATGCTAATACACAGTCGTTTTTCTGAAAAAAATTTGCTCTGTGCAATGCAACAGCACATGTGTTTTCTCTTCATTGCACAACGAAATAAAGTGCATCAATGCAATTTTGCATTATCTCTTCAAAATAGCATATATGTTAACTCCATGCACAGCAGAAAGAAATAATGCTGATACACTTAGTCGTTTTTCTGAAAAATGGTGCACGCTCAGAAAAACGACTAAGTGTCAAAATTACTCCGTTCTGTGCAATGCAACAGCACATGTGTTTTCTCTTCATTGCACAACGAAATAAAGTGCATCAATGCAAGTTTGCATTATCTCTTCAAAATAGCACATATGTTAACTCCATGCACAGCAGAATGAATTAATGCTGATACACTTAGTCGTTTTTCTGAAAAAAAATTTGCTCTCTGCAATGCGACAGCACATGTGTTTTCTCTTCATTGCACAACGAAATAAAGTGCATCAAAGCAAGTTTGCATTCTCTCTTCAAAATAACACATATGTTAACGCCATGCACAGCAGAATGAATTAATGCTAATACACAGTCGTTTTTCTGAAAAAAATTTGCTCTGTGCAATGCAACAGCACGTGTTTTCTCTTCATTGCACAATGAAATAAAGTGCATCAATGCAAGTTTGCATTATCTCTTCAAAATAGCATATATGTTAACTCCATGCACAGCAGAATGAATAATGCTGATACACTTAGTCGTTTTTCTGAAAAATGGTGCATGCTCAGAAAAACGACTAAGTGTCAAAATTACTCCGTTCTGTGCAATGCAACAGCACATGTGTTTTCTCTTCATTGCACAACGAAATAAAGTGCATCAATGTAATTTTGCATTATCTCTTCAAAACAGCATATATGTTAACTCCATGCACAGCAGAATGAATAATTATGATACAATTAGTCGTTTTTCTGAAAAATGGTGCACGCTCAGTAAAACGACTAAGTGTCAAAATTACTCCGTTCTGTGCAATGCAGCAGCACATGTGTTTTCTCTTCATTGCACAACGAAATAAAGTGCATCAATGCAAGTTTGCATTCTCTCTTCAAAATAGCACATATGTTAACGCCATGCACAGCAGAATGAATTAATGCTAATACACAGTCGTTTTTCTGAAAAAAATTTGCTCTGTGCAATGCAACAGCACGTGTTTTCTATTCATTGCACAACGAAATAAAGTGCATCAATGCAAGTTTGCATTATCTCTTCAAAATAGCACATATGTTAACTCCATGCACAGCAGAATGAATTAATGCTGATACACTTGGTCGTTTTTCTGAAAAAAATTTGCTCTGTGCAATGCAACAGCGCGTTTTCTCTTCATTACACAACGAAATAAAATGCATCAATGCAAGTTTGCATTATCTCTTCAAAATAGCATATATGTTAACTCCATGCACAGCAGAATGAATAATGCTGATACACTTAGTCGTTTTTCTGAAACATGGTGCACGTTCAGAAAAACGACTGAGTGTCAAAATTACTCCGTTCTGTGCAATGCAACAGCACATGTGTTTTCTCTTCATTGCACAAGGAAATAAAGTGCATCAATGCAAGTTTGCATTATCTCTTCAAAATAGCACATATGTTTACTCCATGCACCACAGAATGAATTAATGCTGATACACTTAGTCGTTTTTCTGAAAAAATTTTGCTCTGTGCAATGCAACAGCACATGTGTTTTCTCTTCATTGCACAACGAAATAAAGTGCATCAATGCAAGTTTGCATTATCTCTTCAAAATAGCACATATGTTAACTCCATGCACAGCAGAATGAATTAATGCTGATACACTAGGTCGTTTTTCTGAAAAATGGTGCACGCTCAGAAAAACGAAGAAGTGTCAAAATTACTCCGTTCTGTGCAATGCATCAGCACATGTGTTTTCTCTTCATTGCGCAACGAAATAAAGTGTATCAATGCAAGTTTGCATTATCTCTTCAAAATAACACATATGTTAACTCCATGCACAGCAGAATGAATTAATGCTAATACACAGTCGTTTTTCTGAAAAAAAAAATTGCTCTGTGCAATGCAACAGCACATGTGTTTTCTCTTCATTGCACAACGAAATAAAGTGCATCAATGCAATTTTGCATTATCTCTTCAAAATAGCATATATGTTAACTCCATGCACAGCAGAATGAAATAATGCTGATACACTTAGTCGTTTTTCTGAAAAATGGTGCACGCTCAGAAAAACGACTAAGTGTCAAAATTACACCGTTCTGTGCAATGCAACAGCACATGTGTTTTCTCTTCATTGCACAACGAAATGAAGTGCATCAATGTAATTTTGCATTATCTCTTCAAAATAGCATATATGTTAACTCCATGCACAGCAGAATGAATAATTATGATACAATTAGTCGTTTTTCTGAAAAATGGTGCACGCTCAGAAAAACGACTGAGTGTCAAAATTACTCCGTTCTGTGCAATGCAACAGCACATGTGTTTTCTCTTCATTGCACAAGGAAATAAAGTGCATCAATGCAAGTTTGCATTATCTCTTCAAAATAGCACATATGTTTACTCCATGCACCACAGAATGAATTAATGCTGATACACTTAGTCGTTTTTCTGAAAAAATTTTGCTCAGTGCAATGCAACAGCACATGTGTTTTCTCTTCATTGCACAACGAAATAAAGTGCATCAATGCAAGTTTGCATTATCTCTTCAAAATAGCACATATCTTAACTCCATGCACAGCAGAATGAATTAATGCTGATACACTTAGTCGTTTTTCTGAAAAAAAATTTGCTCTCTGCAATGCGACAGCACATGTGTTTTCTCTTCATTGCACAACGAAATAAAGTGCATCAAAGCAAGTTTGCATTCTCTCTTCAAAATAACACATATGTTAACGCCATGCACAGCAGAATGAATTAATGCTAATACACAGTCGTTTTTCTGAAAAAAATTTGCTCTGTGCAATGCAACAGCACGTGTTTTCTCTTCATTGCACAATGAAATAAAGTGCATCAATGCAAGTTTGCATTATCTCTTCAAAATAGCATATATGTTAACTCCATGCACAGCAGAATGAATAATGCTGATACACTTAGTCGTTTTTCTGAAAAATGGTGCACGCTCAGAAAAACGACTAAGTGTCAAAATTACTCCGTTCTGTGCAATGCAGCAGCACATGTGTTTTCTCTTCATTGCACAACGAAATAAAGTGCATCAATGCAAGTTTGCATTCTCTCTTCAAAATAGCACATATGTTAACGCCATGCACAGCAGAATGAATTAATGCTAATACACAGTCGTTTTTCTGAAAAAAATTTGCTCTGTGCAATGCAACAGCACGTGTTTTCTATTCATTGCACAACGAAATAAAGTGCATCAATGCAAGTTTGCATTATCTCTTCAAAATAGCACATATGTTAACTCCATGCACAGCAGAATGAATTAATGCTGATACACTTGGTCGTTTTTCTGAAAAAAATTTGCTCTGTGCAATGCAACAGCGCGTTTTCTCTTCATTACACAACGAAATAAAATGCATCAATGCAAGTTTGCATTATCTCTTCAAAATAGCATATATGTTAACTCCATGCACAGCAGAATGAATAATGCTGATACACTTAGTCGTTTTTCTGAAACATGGTGCACGTTCAGAAAAACGACTGAGTGTCAAAATTACTCCGTTCTGTGCAATGCAACAGCACATGTGTTTTCTCTTCATTGCACAAGGAAATAAAGTGCATCAATGCAAGTTTGCATTATCTCTTCAAAATAGCACATATGTTTACTCCATGCACCACAGAATGAATTAATGCTGATACACTTAGTCGTTTTTCTGAAAAAATTTTGCTCTGTGCAATGCAACAGCACATGTGTTTTCTCTTCATTGCACAACGAAATAAAGTGCATCAATGCAAGTTTGCATTATCTCTTCAAAATAGCACATATGTTAACTCCATGCACAGCAGAATGAATTAATGCTGATACACTAGGTCGTTTTTCTGAAAAATGGTGCACGCTCAGAAAAACGACAAAGTGTCAAAATTACTCCGTTCTGTGCAATGCATCAGCACATGTGTTTTCTCTTCATTGCGCAACGAAATAAAGTGTATCAATGCAAGTTTGCATTATCTCTTCAAAATAACACATATGTTAACTCCATGCACAGCAGAATGAATTAATGCTAATACACAGTCGTTTTTCTGAAAAAAAAAATTGCTCTGTGCAATGCAACAGCACATGTGTTTTCTCTTCATTGCACAACGAAATAAAGTGCATCAATGCAATTTTGCATTATCTCTTCAAAATAGCATATATGTTAACTCCATGCACAGCAGAATGAAATAATGCTGATACACTTAGTCGTTTTTCTGAAAAATGGTGCACGCTCAGAAAAACGACTAAGTGTCAAAATTACACCGTTCTGTGCAATGCAACAGCACATGTGTTTTCTCTTCATTGCACAACGAAATGAAGTGCATCAATGTAATTTTGCATTATCTCTTCAAAATAGCATATATGTTAACTCCATGCACAGCAGAATGAATAATTATGATACAATTAGTCGTTTTTCTGAAAAATGGTGCACGCTCAGAAAAACGACTAAGTGTCAAAATTACTCCGTTCTGTGCAATGCAACAGCACATGTGTTTTCTCTTCATTGCACAAGGAAATAAAGTGCATCAATGCAAGTTTGCATTATCTCTTCAAAATAGCACATATGTTTACTCCATGCACCACAGAATGAATTAATGCTGATACACTTAGTCGTTTTTCTGAAAAAATTTTGCTCAGTGCAATGCAACAGCACATGTGTTTTCTCTTCATTGCACAACGAAATAAAGTGCATCAATGCAAGTTTGCATTATCTCTTCAAAATAGCACATATGTTAACTCCATGCACAGCAGAATGAATTAATGCTGATACACTTAGTCGTTTTTCTGAAAAAAATTTGCTCTGTGCAATGCAACAGCACATGTGTTTTCTCTTCATTGCACAACGAAATAAAGTGCATTAATGCAAGTTTGCATTATCTCTTCAAAATAGCACATATGTTTACTCCATGCACAACAGAATGAATTAATGCTGATACACTTAGTCGTTTTTCTGAAAAAATTTTGCTCTGTGCAATGCAACAGCACGTGTTTTCTCTTCATTGCACAATGAAATAAAGTGCATCAATGCAAGTTTGCATTATCTCTTCAAAATAGCATATATGTTAACTCCATGCACAGCAGAATGAATAATGCTGATACACTTAGTCGTTTTTCTGAAAAATGGTGCACGTTCAGAAAAACGACTAAGTGTCAAAATTACTCCGTTCTGTGCAATGCAACAGCACATGTGTTTTCTCTTCATTGCACAACGAAATAAAGTGCATCAATGTAATTTTGCATTATCTCTTCAAAATAGCATATATGTTAACTCCATGCACAGCAGAATGAATAATTATGATACAATTAGTCGTTTTTCTGAAAAATGGTGCACGCTCAGTAAAACGACTAAGTGTCAAAATTACTCCGTTCTGTGCAATGCAGCAGCACATGTGTTTTCTCTTCATTGCACAACGAAATAAAGTGCATCAATGCAAGTTTGCATTATCTCTTCAAAATAACACATATGTTAACTCCATGCACAGCAGAATGAATTAATGCTAATACACAGTCGTTTTTCTGAAAAAAAAAATTGCTCTGTGCAATGCAACAGCACATGTGTTTTCTCTTCATTGCACAACGAAATAAAGTGCATCAATGCAATTTTGCATTATCTCTTCAAAATAGCATATATGTTAACTCCATGCACAGCAGAATGAAATAATGCTGATACACTTAGTCGTTTTTCTGAAAAATGGTGCACGCTCAGAAAAACGACTAAGTGTCAAAATTACACCGTTCTGTGCAATGCAACAGCACATGTGTTTTCTCTTCATTGCACAACGAAATGAAGTGCATCAATGTAATTTTGCATTATCTCTTCAAAATAGCATATATGTTAACTCCATGCACAGCAGAATGAATAATTATGATACAATTAGTCGTTTTTCTGAAAAATGGTGCACGCTCAAAAAAACGACTAAGTGTCAAAATTACACCGTTCTGTGCAATGCAACAGCACATGTGTTTTCTCTTCATTGCACAAGGAAATAAAGTGCATCAATGCAAGTTTGCATTATCTCTTCAAAATAGCACATATGTTTACTCCATGCACCACAGAATGAATTAATGCTGATACACTTAGTCGTTTTTCTGAAAAAATTTTGCTCAGTGCAATGCAACAGCACATGTGTTTTCTCTTCATTGCACAACGAAATAAAGTGCATCAATGCAAGTTTGCATTATCTCTTCAAAATAGCACATATCTTAACTCCATGCACAGCAGAATGAATTAATGCTGATACACTTAGTCGTTTTTCTGAAAAAAAATTTGCTGTCTGCAATGCGACAGCACATGTGTTTTCTCTTCATTGCACAACGAAATAAAGTGCATCAAAGCAAGTTTGCATTCTCTCTTCAAAATAACACATATGTTAACGCCATGCACAGCAGAATGAATTAATGCTAATACACAGTCGTTTTTCTGAAAAAAATTTGCTCTGTGCAATGCAACAGCACGTGTTTTCTCTTCATTGCACAATGAAATAAAGTGCATCAATGCAAGTTTGCATTATCTCTTCAAAATAGCATATATGTTAACTCCATGCACAGCAGAATGAATAATGCTGATACACTTAGTCGTTTTTCTGAAAAATGGTGCACGCTCAGAAAAACGACTAAGTGTCAAAATTACTCCGTTCTGTGCAATGCAGCAGCACATGTGTTTTCTCTTCATTGCACAACGAAATAAAGTGCATCAATGCAAGTTTGCATTCTCTCTTCAAAATAGCACATATGTTAACGCCATGCACAGCAGAATGAATTAATGCTAATACACAGTCGTTTTTCTGAAAAAAATTTGCTCTGTGCAATGCAACAGCACGTGTTTTCTATTCATTGCACAACGAAATAAAGTGCATCAATGCAAGTTTGCATTATCTCTTCAAAATAGCACATATGTTAACTCCATGCACAGCAGAATGAATTAATGCTGATACACTTGGTCGTTTTTCTGAAAAAAATTTGCTCTGTGCAATGCAACAGCGCGTTTTCTCTTCATTACACAACGAAATAAAATGCATCAATGCAAGTTTGCATTATCTCTTCAAAATAGCATATATGTTAACTCCATGCACAGCAGAATGAATAATGCTGATACACTTAGTCGTTTTTCTGAAACATGGTGCACGTTCAGAAAAACGACTGAGTGTCAAAATTACTCCGTTCTGTGCAATGCAACAGCACATGTGTTTTCTCTTCATTGCACAAGGAAATAAAGTGCATCAATGCAAGTTTGCATTATCTCTTCAAAATAGCACATATGTTTACTCCATGCACCACAGAATGAATTAATGCTGATACACTTAGTCGTTTTTCTGAAAAAATTTTGCTCTGTGCAATGCAACAGCACATGTGTTTTCTCTTCATTGCACAACGAAATAAAGGGCATCAATGCAAGTTTGCATTATCTCTTCAAAATAGCACATATGTTAACTCCATGCACAGCAGAATGAATTAATGCTGATACACTAGGTCGTTTTTCTGAAAAATGGTGCACGCTCAGAAAAACGACAAAGTGTCAAAATTACTCCGTTCTGTGCAATGCATCAGCACATGTGTTTTCTCTTCATTGCGCAACGAAATAAAGTGTATCAATGCAAGTTTGCATTATCTCTTCAAAATAACACATATGTTAACTCCATGCACAGCAGAATGAATTAATGCTAATACACAGTCGTTTTTCTGAAAAAAAAAATTGCTCTGTGCAATGCAACAGCACATGTGTTTTCTCTTCATTGCACAACGAAATAAAGTGCATCAATGCAATTTTGCATTATCTCTTCAAAATAGCATATATGTTAACTCCATGCACAGCAGAATGAAATAATGCTGATACACTTAGTCGTTTTTCTGAAAAATGGTGCACGCTCAGAAAAACGACTAAGTGTCAAAATTACACCGTTCTGTGCAATGCAACAGCACATGTGTTTTCTCTTCATTGCACAACGAAATGAAGTGCATCAATGTAATTTTGCATTATCTCTTCAAAATAGCATATATGTTAACTCCATGCACAGCAGAATGAATAATTATGATACAATTAGTCGTTTTTCTGAAAAATGGTGCACGCTCAGAAAAATGACTGAGTGTCAAAATTACTCCGTTCTGTGCAATGCAACAGCACATGTGTTTTCTCTTCATTGCACAAGGAAATAAAGTGCATCAATGCAAGTTTGCATTATCTCTTCAAAATAGCACATATGTTTACTCCATGCACCACAGAATGAATTAATGCTGATACACTTAGTCGTTTTTCTGAAAAAATTTTGCTCAGTGCAATGCAACAGCACATGTGTTTTCTCTTCATTGCACAACGAAATAAAGTGCATCAATGCAAGTTTGCATTATCTCTTCAAAATAGCACATATGTTAACTCCATGCACAGCAGAATGAATTAATGCTGATACACTTAGTCGTTTTTCTGAAAAAAATTTGCTCTGTGCAATGCAACAGCACATGTGTTTTCTCTTCATTGCACAACGAAATAAAGTGCATTAATGCAAGTTTGCATTATCTCTTCAAAATAGCACATATGTTTACTCCATGCACAACAGAATGAATTAATGCTGATACACTTAGTCGTTTTTCTGAAAAAATTTTGCTCTGTGCAATGCAACAGCACGTGTTTTCTCTTCATTGCACAATGAAATAAAGTGCATCAATGCAAGTTTGCATTATCTCTTCAAAATAGCATATATGTTAACTCCATGCACAGCAGAATGAATAATGCTGATACACTTAGTCGTTTTTCTGAAAAATGGTGCACGTTCAGAAAAACGACTAAGTGTCAAAATTACTCCGTTCTGTGCAATGCAACAGCACATGTGTTTTCTCTTCATTGCACAACGAAATAAAGTGCATCAATGTAATTTTGCATTATCTCTTCAAAATAGCATATATGTTAACTCCATGCACAGCAGAATGAATAATTATGATACAATTAGTCGTTTTTCTGAAAAATGGTGCACGCTCAGTAAAACGACTAAGTGTCAAAATTACTCCGTTCTGTGCAATGCAGCAGCACATGTGTTTTCTCTTCATTGCACAACGAAATAAAGTGCATCAATGCAAGTTTGCATTCTCTCTTCAAAATAGCACATATGTTAACGCCATGCACAGCAGAATGAATTAATGCTAATACACAGTCGTTTTTCTGAAAAAAATTTGCTCTGTGCAATGCAACAGCACGTGTTTTCTATTCATTGCACAACGAAATAAAGTGCATCAATGCAAGTTTGCATTATCTCTTCAAACTAGCACATATGTTAACTCCATGCACAGCAGAATGAATTAATGCTGATACACTTAGTCGTTTTTCTGAAAAAAATTTGCTCTGTGCAATGCAACAGCGCGTTTTCTCTTCATTACACAACGAAATAAAATGCATCAATGCAAGTTTGCATTATCTCTTCAAAATAGCATATATGTTAACTCCATGCACAGCAGAATGAATAATGCTGATACACTTAGTCGTTTTTCTGAAAAATGGTGCACGTTCAGAAAAACGACTGAGTGTCAAAATTATTCCGTTCTGTGCAATGCAACAGCACATGTGTTTTCTCTTCATTGCACAAGGAAATAAAGTGCATCAATGCAAGTTTGCATTATCTCTTCAAAATACCACATATGTTTACTCCATGCACCACAGAATGAATTAATGCTGATACACTTAGTCGTTTTTCTGAAAAAATTTTGCTCTGTGCAATGCAACAGCACATGTGTTTTCTCTTCATTGCACAACGAAATAAAGTGCATCAATGCAATTTTGCATTATCTCTTCAAAATAGCATATATGTTAACTCCATGCACAGCAGAATGAATAATTATGATACAATTAGTCGTTTTTCTGAAAAATGGTGCACGCTCAGTAAAACGACTAAGTGTCAAAATTACTCCGTTCTGTGCAATGCAGCAGCACATGTGTTTTCTCTTCATTGCACAACGAAATAAAGTGCATCAATGCAAGTTTGCATTATCTCTTCAAAATAGCACATATGTTTACTCCATGCACCACAGAATGAATTAATGCTGATACACTTAGTCGTTTTTCTGAAAAAATTTTTCTCAGTGCAATGCAACAGCTCATGTGTTTTCTCTTCATTGCACAACGAAATAAAGTGCATCAATGCAAGTTTGCATTATCTCTTCAAAATAGCACATATGTTAACTCCATGCACAGCAGAATGAATTAATGCTGATACACTTAGTCATTTTTCTGAAAAAAATTTGCTCTGTGCAATGCAACAGCACATGTGTTTTCTCTTCATTGCACAACGAAATAAAGTGCATTAATGCAAGTTTGCATTATCTCTTCAAAATAGCACATATGTTAACTCCATGCACAGCAGAATGAATTAATGCTGATACACTTAGTCGTTTTTCTGAAAAATGGTGCACGCTCAGAAAAACGACAAAGTGTCAAAATTACTCCGTTCTGTGCAATGCATCAGCACATGTGTTTTCTCTTCATTGCGCAACGAAATAAAGTGTATCAATGCAAGTTTGCATTATCTCTTCAAAATTACACATATGTTAACTCCATGCACAGCAGAATGAATTAATGCTAATACACAGTCGTTTTTCTGAAAAAAAAATTGCTCTGTGCAATGCAACAGCACATGTGTTTTCTCTTCATTGCACAACGAAATAAAGTGCATCAATGCAATTTTGCATTATCTCTTCAAAATAGCATATATGTTAACTCCATGCACAGCAGAATGAAATAATGCTGATACACTTAGTCGTTTTTCTGAAAAATGGTGCACGCTCAGTAAAACGACTAAGTGTCAAAATTACTCCGTTTCAACCATGCGGTGTGTTTCTCTGCTCAAGCCGGAGAGAGTGCGAGGTAGGCGGCTTGAAGTTGTAGTGATGTTCCCCTCTTGTGAATGCGCTCCAAATTAACCATGAAGTCAATTGACTGCTGTATGGCAGACGTAACATAAAATTAAGTCACAGAGGAAAGTTGTAAGTTTTAAATGGAATGAGTTATTTGTTATATGCTATGCAAAGCAACAATTTCATATCTTATATTTTGCTCTGTGCAATGCAACAGCACATGTTTTCTCTTCATTACACAACGAAATAAAGTGCATCAATGCAAGTTCGCATTATCTCTTCAAAATAGCATATATGTTAACTCCATGCACAGTGAATGAATAATGCTGATACACTTAGTCGTTTTTCTGAAAAATGGTGCACGTTCAGAAAAACGACTAAGTGTCAAAATTACTCCGTTCTGTGCATTGCAACAGCACATGTGTTTTCTCTTCATTGCACAACGAAATAAAGTGCATCAATGCAAGTTTGCATTATCTCTTCAAAATAGCACATATGTTAACTCCATGCACAGCAGAATGAATTAATGCTGATACACTTAGTCGTTTTTCTGAAAAAATTTTGCTCTGTGCAATGCAACAGCACATGTGTTTTCTCTTCATTGCACAACGAAATAAAGTGCATCAATGCAAGTTTGCATTATCTCTTCAAAATAGCATATATGTTAACGCCATGCACAGCAGAATGAATTAATGCTAATACACAGTCGTTTTTCTGAAAAAAATATGCTCTGTGCAATGCAACAGCACGTGTTTTCTCTTCATTGCACAACGAAATAAAGTGCATCAATGCAAGTTTGCATTATCTCTTCAAAATAGCACAAATGTTAACCCCATGCACAGCAGAATGAATTAATGCTGATACACTCAGTCGTTTTTTTGAAAATAATTTTGCTCTGTGCGATGCAACAGCACATGTGTTTTCTCTTCATTGCACAACGAAATAAAGTGCATCAATGCAAGTTTGCATTATCTCTTCAAAATAGCATATATGTTAACTCCATGCACAGCAGAATGAATAATGTTGATACACTTAGTCGTTTTTCTGAAAAATGGTGCACGCTCAGAAAAACGACTAAGTGTCAAAATTACTCCGTTCTGTGCAATGCAACAGCACATGTTTTCTCTTCAATGCACAACGAAATAAAGTGCATCAATGCAAGTTTGCATTATCTCTTCAAAATAGCACATATGTTTACTCCATGCACAACAGAATGAATTAATGCTGATACACTTAGTCGTTTTTCTGAAAAATGGTGCACGCTCAGAAAAACGACTAAGTGTCAAAATTACTCCGTTTCAACCATGCGGTGTGTTTCTCTGCTCAAGCCGGAGAGAGTGCGAGGTAGGCGGCTTGAAGTTGTAGGGATTTTCCCCTCATGTGAATGCGCTCCAAATGAACCATGAAGTCAATTGACTGCTGTATGGCAGACGTAACATAAAATTAAGTCACAGAGGAAAGTTGTGAGTTTTAAATGGAATGAGTTATTTGTTATATGCTATGCAAAGCAACAAGTTCATATCTTATATTTTGCTCTGTGCAATGCAACAGCACGTGTTTTCTCTTCATTACACAACGAAATAAAGTGCATCAATGTAATTTTGCATTATCTCTTCAAAATAGCATATATGTTAACTCCATGCACAGCAGAATGAAATAATGCTGATACACTTAGTCGTTTTTCTGAAAAATGGTGCACGCTCAGTAAAACGACTAAGTGTCAAAATTACTCCGTTTCAACCATGCGGTGTGTTTCTCTGCTCAAGCCGGAGAGAGTGCGAGGTAGGCGGCTTGAAGTTGTAGTGATGTTCCCCTCTTGTGAATGCGCTCCAAATTAACCATGAAGTCAATTGACTGCTGTATGGCAGACGTAACATAAAATTAAGTCACAGAGGAAAGTTGTAAGTTTTAAATGGAATGAGTTATTTGTTATATGCTATGCAAAGCAACAAGTTCATATCTTATATTTTGCTCTGTGCAATGCAACAGCACATGTTTTCTCTTCATTACACAACGAAATAAAGTGCATCAATGCAAGTTCGCATTATCTCTTCAAAATAGCATATATGTTAACTCCATGCACAGTGAATGAATAATGCTGATACACTTAGTCGTTTTTCTGAAAAATGGTGCACGTTCAGAAAAACGACTAAGTGTCAAAATTACTCCGTTCTGTGCATTGCAACAGCACATGCGTTTTCTCTTCATTGCACAACGAAATAAAGTGCATCAATGCAAGTTTGCATTATCTCTTCAAAATAGCACATATGTTAACTCCATGCACAGCAGAATGAATTAATGCTGATACACTTAGTCGTTTTTCTGAAAAAATTTTGCTCTGTGCAATGCAACAGCACATGTGTTTTCTCTTCATTGCACAACGAAATAAAGTGCATCAATGCAAGTTTGCATTATCTCTTCAAAATAGCATATATGTTAACGCCATGCACAGCAGAATGAATTAATGCTAATACACAGTCGTTTTTCTGAAAAAAATATGCTCTGTGCAATGCAACAGCACGTGTTTTCTCTTCATTGCACAACGAAATAAAGTGCATCAATGCAAGTTTGCATTATCTCTTCAAAATAGCACAAATGTTAACCCCATGCACAGCAGAATGAATTAATGCTGATACACTCAGTCGTTTTTTTGAAAATAATTTTGCTCTGTGCGATGCAACAGCACATGTGTTTTCTCTTCATTGCACAACGAAATAAAGTGCATCAATGCAAGTTTGCATTATCTCTTCAAAATAGCATATATGTTAACTCCATGCACAGCAGAATGAATAATGTTGATACACTTAGTCGTTTTTCTGAAAAATGGTGCACGCTCAGAAAAACGACTAAGTGTCAAAATTACTCCGTTCTGTGCAATGCAACAGCACATGTTTTCTCTTCAATGCACAACGAAATAAAGTGCATCAATGCAAGTTTGCATTATCTCTTCAAAATAGCACATATGTTTACTCCATGCACAACAGAATGAATTAATGCTGATACACTTAGTCGTTTTTCTGAAAAATGGTGCACGCTCAGAAAAACGACTAAGTGTCAAAATTACTCCGTTTCAACCATGCGGTGTGTTTCTCTGCTCAAGCCGGAGAGAGTGCGAGGTAGGCGGCTTGAAGTTGTAGGGATTTTCCCCTCATGTGAATGCGCTCCAAATGAACCATGAAGTCAATTGACTGCTGTATGGCAGACGTAACATAAAATTAAGTCACAGAGGAAAGTTGTGAGTTTTAAATGGAATGAGTTATTTGTTATATGCTATGCAAAGCAACAAGTTCATATCTTATATTTTGCTCTGTGCAATGCAACAGCACGTGTTTTCTCTTCATTACACAACGAAATAAAGTGCATCAATGCAAGTTTGCATTATCTCTTCAAAATAGCATATATGTTAACTCCATGCACAGCAGAATGAATAATGCTGATACACTTAGTTGTTTTTCTGAAAAATGGTGCACGTTCAGAAAAACGACTAAGTGTCAAAATTACTCCGTTCTGTGCAATGCAACAGCACATGTGTTTTCTCTTCATTGCACAACGAAATAAAGTGCATCAATGTAATTTTGCATTATCTCTTCAAAATAGCATATATGTTAACTCCATGCACAGCAGAATGAATAATTATAATACAATTAGTCGTTTTTCTGAAAAATGGCGCATGCTCAGTAAAACGACTAAGTGTCAAAATTACTCCGTTTCAACCATGCGGTGTGTGTTTCTCTGCTCAAGCCGGAGAGAGTGCGAGGTAGGCGGCTTGAAGTTGTAGGGATGTTCCCCTCAAGTGAATGCGCTCCAAATGAACCATGAAGTCAATTGACTGCTGAATGGCAGACGCAACATTAAATTAAGTCACAGAGGAAAGTTGTAAGTTTTAAATGGAATGAGTTACTTGTTATATGCTATGCAAAGCAACAAGTTCATATCTTATATTTTGCTCTGTGCAATGCAACAGCACATGTGTTTTCTCTTCATTGCACAACCAAATAAAGTGCATCAATGCAAGTTTGCATTATCTCTTCAAAATAGCGTATACGTTAACTCCATGCACAGCAGAATGAATAATGCTGATACACTTAGTCGTTTTTCTGAAAAATGGTGCACAATCAGAAAAACGACTTGAGTGTCAAAATTACTCTGTTCCCATTCAGTCGGTCACTTCGACGTACGTCGGATGACCGACGAATAGGAATCTCGCTAGAGAGGCCAATCTACTTCGAGTGTAACTAAAACGAGCCAATGCATATTGGCATGCAATCATATGCATCAGCTGCTCACTCCGCGCAGCGCGGGTATATAATGAGCAGCAGGTGCGTTGCATTTAGCGCAAAAGCTGTTTTCACAGCTACAAGAGTGAGTGCACACGACAGGCTGCACTTTTTCCTGTCTGTGTGCCGCGGTCTTCCCCTGCGTGCTTCGGCACTTGAGAGAGTAATCCCTAAAAGAGCTCGCACGAGTAGTTTGCGTCTTTTTGAAGATGTCATACTACTTGTGTGTTTCTGAATGCGGTCGTTACCTGGCGTCTCGGGATGGTCACCAGCGCTGCGTCGTGTGTTTGGGCTTAGAGCACGCGGAGGCAGCGTTTGTGGATGAGTCATGCACCCACTGCGGGAACATGACCATCGCGGAGTTGCGGTCTAGGCTCCGCCTCCTGCAAGGGGGCGGGGTCCCAGTGCCGCCGCCTCGAATGAATCCTCCTCAGAGGGTTTCTTCGGGCGGTGGCACTGGTAATTTGAGGGTTACGGTGAGTGCGCTTCCCTCGGGGAACCAACCCCCTGGGAACCCTCACTCCTCCCGCACTCTGCAGCCAGTAGAGCTGCTGGAGGAACGTGGTGGACCGCCCCCGAGGTGTGTACCATCCGTATCCTTCGGGGCTCCCCAGGACGACCAGATGTCGATCGCTGCATCGGAGGGTGAGCCTGATACTTTCGAGGATGACGATTCGGCGCAGCTGCCTCCTTCGGGAAGGGTAGCTGTGCCCGAGTCGGACCCGGAAATGATGGCTATGCTTTCCCGGGCCGCCAACAGGATCGGGCTCGTGTGGAACCCTCCACCGTGTCCCGAGCCCTCGAGGCTGGACGATTGGTTTCTCGGGGTGGCAAGGGCTGGTTCTCAGCCCCCCACCCCAGTTCCTTTCTTCCCGGAGGTGCATGAAGAGATCACTGGCTCGTGGAAGGCACCTTTTACTGCCCGAAACCGTGCCAGTGGGACCTCCTCCCTCACCACCCTTGATGGCGGTACGGCAGAGGGATATTCGCGCATACCCCCTTTGGAGCGGGCCGTTGCTATGCAACTGTGCCCTAATTCCACGTGGCGGGGGGAGCCGTTTCTCCCTTCCCGGGCCTGTAAGCACTCGTCGGACCTGACCGGCAGGGCTTACCAGGCCTGCGGGGAAGCCGCTTCCGCCTTACACGCTATGGCGTTGTTGCAGGTCCATCAGGCCAAGGCACTGAAGGACCTGCACGAGGGTGGTCACGATCCACAAGTTTTTCAGGAACTTCGTGCCGCAACGGACCTCAGGCTTCGTGCGACGAAGGTCACTGCGCGGTCAGTGGGTCGTGTGATGTCCACGTTGGTGGTCCAGGAACGCCATCTCTGGCTGTGCCTGGCTGACATGAGGGATACCGACAAGGTCAGGTTTCTTGATGCCCCCGTGTCCCAGGCCGGCCTCTTCGGCGACGCGCGGTCGAGAACTTCGCCCAACAGTTCTCGGCTGTACAGAAGCAGTCTGAGGCCATCAAGCACATCCTGCCGAGGCGGTCAGCTGCTGCACCTCCACCGCCCGCAGCGCCTCGGGCTGCTCGTCGCCGAGGGCACTCCCCCGCGGCCGCCCCCGCTCCCCAACAGCAGCAGCCGGCGTCCAAGCGGCGCCGTGGAGCCGGTCGTGGTCGGGGTGCCCAGCCTGTCCAGGCCCCCGCCAAGAAGGGCGGCAAAGCCAGGAGCAAGAGGCCCTAGGACAGGCGACCTGGAGATGGAGGGGACTGCTCTGCAGGAGAGGGTGACCGCACCACTCCTTCCCCCGGAGGAGGGCCGGGTGGAGAATCCTGTTTTGTGTTTGTTTTATGTTCCGCCGCTGGCTCAACAGCCGGCGGTACCCAAATTATCAATAAAAGAGCAGTTTCACCCATCTCCGGGTCCGAAGAGGACTCGGAGAGTAGTGGGAGGGCCAGAACCTCACCACTCTCTTCCTCCTCTTCTATCGCCAGCGGACAGCAGCGTGCAGCAGGCAGCCAAGGCTCCGCCTGCTCCCACTGTCCTCCCGTGGAACCAGGTAAGTGTTGCACAGCACACTCTGACCCCGCCTCGGGCCGCCTCACAAAGAGAGCCTCCCAGGCCGCGTCCCTGCGTTCCACCTCGCTGCCCCATGGCGGGTACGCCTGCGGTCCCTTTGGTCCCGCTTGTACGGTCTCTGCGAGCCTGGTTAGCACTCCCCAGTCCGTCTCGCTGGCTCATTCGGACCATCAGGCTCGGCTATGCGATTCAGTTCGCCCGGCGTCCCCCGAGGTTCAGGGGCGTCCACTTCACTTCAGTGAAAGCTGCCGATGCTCCTGTCTTGCGTGCGGAGATCGCGGTCCTACTGGCGAAGGACGCGATAGAGCCGGTCCCTCTAGCCGATATGAAGTCGGGGTTCTACAGCCCCTACTTCATTGTACCCAAGAAAAGCGGTGGGTTACGACCGATCTTGGACCTGCGAGTTTTGAATCGGAGCCTTCACAAGCTACCGTTCAAAATGCTCACGCAGAGACGCATTTTCGAGTGCATCCGTCCCCGAGATTGGTTTGCAGCGATCGACCTGAAGGACGCGTACTTTCATGTCTCGATCCTTCCGCGACACAGGCCATTCCTGCGATTTGCGTTCGAAGGTCGAGCATATCAGTACAGAGTCTTACCCTTCGGGCTGGCCCTGTCTCCCCGCGTCTTCACGAAGGTCGTGGAGGGAGCCCTTGTTCCCATGAGAGAACAGGGTGTTCGCATCCTCAACTATCTAGACGACTGGCTCATTTTGGCTCAGTCGCAGGATCAGTTGTGCGAACACAGGGATTTGGTGCTCAGACATCTCAACCAGCTGGGTCTTCAGGTCAACTGGGAGAAGAGCAAACTCGCCCCCGTGCAGAGGATCTCTTTTCTCGGTATGGAGTTGGACTCGGTCGAACAGACAGCACGCCTCACAGAGGAACGTGCTCAGTCGGTGTTGAACTGCCTGAATACGTTCAACGGCAGGACGGCGGTCCCACTGAAATTCTTTCAGAGGCTCCTGGGGCATATGGCGGCCGCAGCGGCAGTAACTCCGCTCGGTCTGCTTCATATGAGACCGCTTCAGCACTGGCTCCACGGCCGAGTCCCGAGATGGGCGTGGCAACGCGGCACTTTCCGGGTGGCAATCACTCCAGAGTGCCGCCATACCTTCAGCCCGTGGTCGGACCCCTTGTTTCTTCGGGCCGGAGTGCCCCTAGAGCAGGTGTCCCGGCATGCTGTGGTTTACACGGATGCCTCGACCACCGGCTGGGGCGCCACGTACAACGGGCATGCAGTGTCAGGGGTGTGGACGGGCCCCCAACTGCAGTGGCACATCAATTGCCTCGAGTTGTTGGCAGTACGGCTCGCCTTGAGCCGCCTCAAGGGGCCGCTTCAGGGCAGGCATGTGCTGGTCCGTACGGACAACACTGCGACCGTTGCGTACATCAACCGTCAAGGTGGTCTACGCTCCCGTCGCATGTCACAACTCGCCCGCCATCTCCTCCTCTGGAGTCAGAAGCATCTGAGGTCGCTTCGTGCCGTTCACATCCCCGGTGTGCTCAACCGTGCGGCCGACGAGCTCTCACGAGCTGCGCTGCCGGGAGAGTGGCGACTCCACCCCCAGGCGGTCCAGCTGATCTGGAGAGAGTTCGGAGAGGCTCAGGTAGACCTGTTTGCCTCTCCAGAAACCTCTCACTGCCGGTTGTTTTACTCCCTGTCCGAGGGAACACTCGGGACAGACGCACTGGCTCACAGCTGGCCCCCGGGGCCTCCGCAAATATGCGTTTCCCCCAGTGAGCCTACTTGCACAGACACTGTGCAAAGTCAGGGAGGACGAGGAGCAGGTCATGTTAGTTGCGCCCTATTGGCCCAACCGGACCTGGTTCCCGGAACTTTCTCTCCTCGCGACAGCCCCTCCCTGGCCCATTCCTCTGAGGAAGGACCTTCTTTCTCAGAGACGGGGCACCCTCTGGCACCCGCGTCCAGACCTCTGGAAACTCCATGTCTGGTCCCTGGACGGGACGCGGAGGTTCTAGGTGACTTACCCTCCGAGGTACTTAACACCATCGCTTCGGCACGTGCACCGTCTACAAGACGTGCTTACGCCCTGAAGTGGAACCTGTTCGTCGAGTGGTGTTCTTCTCACCGAGAAGACCCCCGAAGATGCTCGATCGGAGTCGTGCTTTCCTTCTTGCAGCAAGGGTTGGAGCGTAGGCTGTCCCCCTCCACCCTCAAAGTCCACGCTGCTGCTATTTCGGCATACCACGACCACATAGATGGCAAATCCGTTGGTAAGCACGACCTGGTCGTCAGGTTCCTTAGGGGGGCGAGACGGTTAAATCCTCCTCGTCCCCCCTCCATACCCTCTTGGGACTTGGCTCTGGTGCTGAGAGCTCTCCAGAATGCTCCCTTTGAGCCTTTGCAGTCAGCAGACTTAAAGATTCTATCTATGAAGACTTTGCTGCTGGCTGCATTGGCCTCCATCAAGAGGGTAGGGGACCTGCAGTCTTTTTCGGTCGACGAATCGTGCCTAGAGTTCGGGCCGGGTGACAGCCACGTGGTAATGAGACCCCGGCCTGGTTATGTGCCCAAGGTTCCTACCACTCCTTTCAGGGACCAGGTGGTGAGCCTGCAAGCGCTGCCCTCGGAGGAGGCAGACCCAGCCCTGGCTTTGCTCTGTCCAGTTCGCGCTTTGCGACTGTACGTAGACAGAACTCAAGGCTTCAGGACCTCAGACCAGCTCTTTGTCTGTTACGGAGGCCAGCAGAAGGGAAAGGCTGTCTCCAAGCAGAGGATGGCCCACTGGATAGGGGATGCCATCGCCCTGGCTTACCAAGCTCAGGGCGTGCCCTGCCCGCTCAGGTTGCATGCACACTCCACGAGAGGTGTTGCATCCTCCTGGGTGCTTGCTCGTGGCGCCTCACTAACAGACATCTGTAGAGCTGCGGGCTGGGCGACACCTAACACGTTCGCTAGGTTTTATAGCCTTCGTGTTGAGTCGGTCTCCTCCCGTGTGCTCGCCTCAGGTCAGAGGCACGGAGAGGCCCCGGCTTAGTGTCGGCTTGCTGCATTCACAAGTGCTTATTTCTCCAGAGAGTCCCTACAAGACAGACCCTGTTGAGTCCTCCGATCTCCCTTCGGCAGCCGACGTGGCGGAGCGTCTGGCGCCAGGCCTATGCTCCGCTGCATCCTTGAGAACCGGATTTAGGCTGGGTTCCATATGAGTGACCCTACGGGGATCCCATATGTCTAGTTCCACGGTTGCTCCTAATCGAAGCCCGTGTCTTTCCCTCTGGGAGAACCCACCTCTCGAGTGGAGTCACCCCAGTTCTTCCATATGACAACCCCACGGTTAGTCCACTTTTCTTCCACATAACTCCTTCGGGGAAGGATGTGGCTTCCGCAGCGCCCCTTTTACACGAAGGGTACGCTTCCCAGTGTTATCCAATAGTCTCACTGAATGGGTTTGGGAACAGCAGTGATTGACACCCTCTGTGTTAGCCCTGGCCCACCGTCCTCAGGCAAGGGGGTTCGGGTGGCTTACAACAGAGCGCTGGAAGAGGGCAACTCCTGTGGCACTTTGGTAGGGATTCCTATTCGTCGGTCATCCGACGTACGTCGAAGTGACCGACTGAATGGGAACGTCTCGGTTACATAGGTAACCCTCGTTCCCTGAAGGAGGGAACGGAGACGTACGTCCCGTTGCCACAGTTGCTGTACCCCGCTGCGCTGCCGCCTATCTGGTTCGGCTCCTCAGCGAAAACCTAAAGATGCAACGCACCTGCTGCTCATTATATACCCGCGCTGCGCGGAGTGAGCAGCTGATGCATATGATTGCATGCCAATATGCATTGGCTCGTTTTAGTTACACTCGAAATAGATTGGCCTCTCTAGCGAGATTCCTATTCGTCGGTCATCCGAAGTACGTCTCCGTTCCCTCCTTCAGGGAACGAGGGTTACCTATGTAACCGAGACGTTCTGTGCAATGCAACAGCACATGTGTTTTCTCTTCATTGCACAACGAAATGAAGTGCATCAATGCAAGTTTGCATTATCTCTTCAAAATAGCACATATGTTTACTCCATGCACAGCAGAATGAATTAATGCTGATACACTTAGTCGTTTTTCTGAAAAAATTTTGCTCTGTGCAATGCAACAGCACATGTGTTTTCTCTTCATTGCACAACGAAATGAAGTGCATCAATGCAAGTTTGCATTATCTCTTCAAAATAGCACATATGTTAACTCCATGCACAGCAGAATGAATTAATGCTGATACACTTAGTCGTTTTTCTGAAAAAATTTTGCTCTGTGCAATGCAACAGCACATGTGTTTTCTCTTCATTGCACAACGAAATAAAGTGCATCAATGCAAGTTTGCATTATCTCTTCAAAATAGCACATATGTTAACGCCATGCACAGCAGAATGAATTAATGCTAATACACAGTCGTTTTTCTGAAAAAATATGCTCTGTGCAATGCAACAGCACGTGTTTTCTCTTCATTGCACAACGAAATAAAGTGCATCAATGCAAGTTTGCATTATCTCTTCAAAATAGCATATATGTTAACTCCATGCACAGCAGAATGAATAATGTTGATACACTTAGTCGTTTTTCTGAAAAATGTTGCACGCTCAGAAAAACGACTAAGTGTCAAAATTACTCCGTTCTGTGCGATGCAACAGCACATGTTTTCTCTTCAATGCACAACGAAATAAAGTGCATCAATGCAAGTTTGCATTATCTCTTCATAATAGCACATATGTTAACTCCATGCACAGCACAATGAATTAATGCTGATACACTTAGTCGTTTTTCTGAAAAAAATTTGCTCTGTGCAATGCAACAGCACATGTTTTCTCTTCATTGCACAACGAAATAAATTGCATCAATGCAAGTTTGCATTATCTCTTCAAAATAGCACAAATGTTTACTCCATGCACAACAGAATGAATTAATGCTGATACACTTAGTCGTTTTTCTGAAAAAATTTTGCTCTGTGCAATGAAACAGCACATGTGTTTTCTCGTCATTGCACAACGAAATAAAGTGCATCAATACAAGTTTGCATTATCTCTTCAAAATAGCACATATGTTAACTCCATGCACAGCAGAATGAATTAATGCTGATACACTTAGTCGTTTTTCTGAAAAATGGTGCACGCTCAGTAAAACGACTAAGTGTCAAAATTACTCCGTTTCAACCATGCGGTGTGTTTCTCTGCTCAAGCCGGAGAGAGTGCAAGGTAGGCGGCTTGAAGTTGTAGGGATGTTCCCCTCATGTGAATGCGCTCCAAATGAACTATGAAGTCAATTGACTGCTGTATGGCAGACGTAACATAAAATTAAGTCACAGAGGAAAGTTGTAAGTTTTAAATGGAATGAGTTATTTGTTATATGCTATGCAAAGTAACAAGTTCATATCTTATATTTTACTCTGTGCAATGCAACAGCACGTGTTTTCTCTTCATTACACAACGAAATAAAGTGCATCAATGCAAGTTTGCATTATCTCTTCAAAATAGCATATATGTTAACTCCATGCACAGCAGAATGAATAATGCTGATACACTTAGTCGTTTTTCTGAAAAATGGTGCACGTTCAGAAAAACGACTAAGTGTCAAAATTACTCCGTTCTGTGCAATGCAACAGCACATGTGTTTTCTCGTCATTGCACAACGAAATAAAGTGCATCAATGCAAGTTTGCACTATCTCTTCAAAATAGCACATATGTTAACCCCATGCACAGCAGAATGAATTAATGCTGATACACTTAGTCGTTTTTCTGAAAAAAATATGCTCTGTGCAATGCAACAGCAGGTGTTTTCTCTTCATTGCACAACGAAATAAAGTGCATCAATGCAAGTTTGCATTATCTCTTCAAAATAGCACATATGTTAACCCCATGCACAGCAGAATGAATTAATGCTGATACACTTAATCGTTTTTCTGAAAAAAATTTTGCTCTGTGCGATGCAACAGCACATGTGTTTTCTCTTCATTGCACAACGAAATAAAGTGCATCAATGCAAGTTTGCATTATCTCTTCAAAATTGCATATATGTTAACTCCATGCACAGCAGAATGAATAATGTTGATACACTTAGTCGTTTTTCTGAGCGTGCACCATTTTTCAGAAAAACGACTAAGTGTCAAAATTACTCCGTTCTGTGCAATGCAACAGCACATGTTTTCTCTTCAATGCACAACGAAATAAAGTGCATCAATGCAAGTTTGCATTATCTCTTCATAATAGCACATATGTTAACTCCATGCACAGCAGAATGAATAATGCTGATACACTTAGTCGTTTTTCTAAAACATGGTGCACGCTCAGAAAAACGACTAAGTGTCAAAATTACTCCGTTTCAACATGCGGTGTGTTTCTCTGCTCAAGCCGGAGAGAGTGCGAGGTACGCGGTTTGAAGTTGTAGGGATGTTCCCCTCATGTGAATGCGCTCCAAATGAACCATGCAGTCAATTTACTGCTGTACGGCAGACGTAACATCGAATTAAGTCACAGAGGAAAGTTGTAAGTTTTAAATGGAATGAGTTATTTGTTATATGCTATGCAAAGTAACAAGTTCATATCTTATATTTTGCTCAGTGCAATGCAACAGCACATGTGTTTTCTCTTCATTGCACAACGAAATAAAGTGAATCAATGCAAGTTTGCATTATCTCTTCAAAATAGCATATATGTTAACTCCATGCACAGCAGAATGAAATAATGCTGATACACTTAGTCGTTTTTCTGAAAAATGGTGCACGCTCAGAAAAACGACTAAGTGTCAAAATTACTCCGTTCTGTGCAATGCAACAGCACATGTGTTTTCTCTTCATTGCACAACGAAATAAAGTGCATCAATGCAAGTTTGCATTATCTCTTCAAAATAGCACATATGTTAACCCCATGCACAGCAGAATGAATTAATGCTGATACACTTAGTCGTTTTTCTGAAAAAAATTTTGCTCTGTGCAATGCAACAGCACATGTTTTCTCTTCATTACACAACGAAATAAAGTGCATCAATGCAAGTTCGCATTATCTCTTCAAAATAGCATATATGTTAACTCCATGCACAGTGAATGAATAATGCTGATACACTTAGTCGTTTTTCTGAAAAATGGTGCACGTTCAGAAAAACGACTAAGTGTCAAAATTACTCCGTTCTGTGCATTGCAACAGCACATGTGTTTTCTCTTCATTGCACAACGAAATAAAGTGCATCAATGCAAGTTTGCATTATCTCTTCAAAATAGCACATATGTTAACTCCATGCACAGCAGAATGAATTAATGCTGATACACTTAGTCGTTTTTCTGAAAAAATTTTGCTCTGTGCAATGCAACAGC
The DNA here is from genome assembly GCA_037194245.1 of Opsariichthys bidens. NCBI lineage: Eukaryota > Metazoa > Chordata > Actinopteri > Cypriniformes > Xenocyprididae > Opsariichthys > Opsariichthys bidens. The sequence goes on from CM074292.1 coordinate 22,926,224, forward strand.
ACATGTGTTTTCTCTTCATTGCACAACGAAATAAAGTGCATCAATGCAAGTTTGCATTATCTCTTCAAAATAGCATATATGTTAACGCCATGCACAGCAGAATGAATTAATGCTAATACACAGTCGTTTTTCTGAAAAAAATATGCTCTGTGCAATGCAACAGCACGTGTTTTCTCTTCATTGCACAACGAAATAAAGTGCATCAATGCAAGTTTGCATTATCTCTTCAAAATAGCACAAATGTTAACCCCATGCACAGCAGAATGAATTAATGCTGATACACTCAGTCGTTTTTTTTGAAAATAATTTTGCTCTGTGCGATGCAACAGCACATGTGTTTTCTCTTCATTGCACAACGAAATAAAGTGCATCAATGCAAGTTTGCATTATCTCTTCAAAATAGCATATATGTTAACTCCATGCACAGCAGAATGAATAATGTTGATACACTTAGTCGTTTTTCTGAAAAATGGTGCACGCTCAGAAAAACGACTAAGTGTCAAAATTACTCCGTTCTGTGCAATGCAACAGCACATGTTTTCTCTTCAATGCACAACGAAATAAAGTGCATCAATGCAAGTTTGCATTATCTCTTCAAAATAGCACATATGTTAACCCCATGCACAGCAGAATGAATTAATGCTGATACACTTAATCGTTTTTCTGAAAAAAATTTTGCTCTGTGCGATGCAACAGCACATGTGTTTTCTCTTCATTGCACAACGAAATAAAGTGCATCAATGCAAGTTTGCATTATCTCTTCAAAATTGCATATATGTTAACTCCATGCACAGCAGAATGAATAATGTTGATACACTTAGTCGTTTTTCTGAGCGTGCACCATTTTTCAGAAAAACGACTAAGTGTCAAAATTACTCCGTTCTGTGCAATGCAACAGCACATGTTTTCTCTTCAATGCACAACGAAATAAAGTGCATCAATGCAAGTTTGCATTATCTCTTCATAATAGCACATATGTTAACTCCATGCACAGCAGAATGAATAATGCTGATACACTTAGTCGTTTTTCTAAAACATGGTGCACGCTCAGAAAAACGACTAAGTGTCAAAATTACTCCGTTTCAACATGCGGTGTGTTTCTCTGCTCAAGCCGGAGAGAGAGTGCGAGGTACGCGGTTTGAAGTTGTAGGGATGTTCCCCTCATGTGAATGCGCTCCAAATGAACCATGCAGTCAATTTACTGCTGTACGGCAGACGTAACATCGAATTAAGTCACAGAGGAAAGTTGTAAGTTTTAAATGGAATGAGTTATTTGTTATATGCTATGCAAAGTAACAAGTTCATATCTTATATTTTGCTCAGTGCAATGCAACAGCACATGTGTTTTCTCTTCATTGCACAACGAAATAAAGTGAATCAATGCAAGTTTGCATTATCTCTTCAAAATAGCACAAATGTTAACCCATGCACAGCAGAATGAATTAATGCTGATACACTCAGTCGTTTTTTTGAAAATAATTTTGCTCTGTGCGATGCAACAGCACATGTGTTTTCTCTTCATTGCACAACGAAATAAAGTGCATCAATGCAAGTTTGCATTATCTCTTCAAAATAGCATATATGTTAACTCCATGCACAGCAGAATGAATAATGTTGATACACTTAGTCGTTTTTCTGAAAAATGGTGCACGCTCAGAAAAACGACTAAGTGTCAAAATTACTCCGTTCTGTGCAATGCAACAGCACATGTTTTCTCTTCAATGCACAACGAAATAAAGTGCATCAATGCAAGTTTGCATTATCTCTTCAAAATAGCACAAATGTTAACCCCATGCACAGCAGAATGAATTAATGCTGATACACTCAGTCGTTTTTTTTGAAAATAATTTTGCTCTGTGCGATGCAACAGCACATGTGTTTTCTCTTCATTGCACAACGAAATAAAGTGCATCAATGCAAGTTTGCATTATCTCTTCAAAATAGCATATATGTTAACTCCATGCACAGCAGAATGAATAATGTTGATACACTTAGTCGTTTTTCTGAAAAATGGTGCACGCTCAGAAAAAAACGACTAAGTGTCAAAATTACTCCGTTCTGTGCAATGCAACAGCACATGTTTTCTCTTCAATGCACAACGAAATAAAGTGCATCAATGCAAGTTTGCATTATCTCTTCAAAATAGCACATATGTTAACTCCATGCACAGCAGAATGAATAATGCTGATACACTTAGTCGTTTTTCTAAAACATGGTGCACGCTCAGAAAAACGACTAAGTGTCAAAATTACTCCGTTTCAACATGCGGTGTGTTTCTCTGCTCAAGCCGGAGAGAGTGCGAGGTACGCGGTTTGAAGTTGTAGGGATGTTCCCCTCATGTGAATGCGCTCCAAATGAACCATGCAGTCAATTTACTGCTGTACGGCAGACGTAACATCGAATTAAGTCACAGAGGAAAGTTGTAAGTTTTAAATGGAATGAGTTATTTGTTATATGCTATGCAAAGTAACAAGTTCATATCTTATATTTTGCTCAGTGCAATGCAACAGCACATGTGTTTTCTCTTCATTGCACAACGAAATAAAGTGAATCAATGCAAGTTTGCATTATCTCTTCAAAATAGCACAAATGTTAACCCCATGCACAGCAGAATGAATTAATGCTGATACACTCAGTCGTTTTTTTGAAAATAATTTTGCTCTGTGCGATGCAACAGCACATGTGTTTTCTCTTCATTGCACAACGAAATAAAGTGCATCAATGCAAGTTTGCATTATCTCTTCAAAATAGCATATATGTTAACTCCATGCACAGCAGAATGAATAATGTTGATACACTTAGTCGTTTTCTGAAAAATGGTGCACGCTCAGAAAAACGACTAAGTGTCAAAATTACTCCGTTCTGTGCAATGCAACAGCACATGTTTTCTCTTCAATGCACAACGAAATAAAGTGCATCAATGCAAGTTTGCATTATCTCTTCAAAATAGCACATATGTTTACTCCATGCACAACAGAATGAATTAATGCTGATACACTTAGTCGTTTTTCTGAAAAATGGTGCACGCTCAGAAAAACGACTAAGTGTCAAAATTACTCCGTTTCAACCATGCGGTGTGTTTCTCTGCTCAAGCCGGAGAGAGTGCGAGGTAGGCGGCTTGAAGTTGTAGGGATTTTCCCCTCATGTGAATGCGCTCCAAATGAACCATGAAGTCAATTGACTGCTGTATGGCAGACGTAACATAAAATTAAGTCACAGAGGAAAGTTGTGAGTTTTAAATGGAATGAGTTATTTGTTATATGCTATGCAAAGCAACAAGTTCATATCTTATATTTTGCTCTGTGCAATGCAACAGCACGTGTTTTCTCTTCATTACACAACGAAATAAAGTGCATCAATGCAAGTTTGCATTATCTCTTCAAAATAGCATATATGTTAACTCCATGCACAGCAGAATGAATAATGCTGATACACTTAGTTGTTTTTCTGAAAAATGGTGCACGTTCAGAAAAACGACTAAGTGTCAAAATTACTCCGTTCTGTGCAATGCAACAGCACATGTGTTTTCTCTTCATTGCACAACGAAATAAAGTGCATCAATGTAATTTTGCATTATCTCTTCAAAATAGCATATATGTTAACTCCATGCACAGCAGAATGAATAATTATAATACAATTAGTCGTTTTTCTGAAAAATGGCGCATGCTCAGTAAAACGACTAAGTGTCAAAATTACTCCGTTTCAACCATGCGGTGTGTTTCTCTGCTCAAGCCGGAGAGAGTGCGAGGTAGGCGGCTTGAAGTTGTAGGGATGTTCCCCTCAAGTGAATGCGCTCCAAATGAACCATGAAGTCAATTGACTGCTGTATGGCAGACGCAACATTAAATTAAGTCACAGAGGAAAGTTGTAAGTTTTAAATGGAATGAGTTATTTGTTATATGCTATGCAAAGCAACAAGTTCATATCTTATATTTTGCTCTGTGCAATGCAACAGCACATGTGTTTTCTCTTCATTGCACAACCAAATAAAGTGCATCAATGCAAGTTTGCATTATCTCTTCAAAATAGCGTATACGTTAACTCCATGCACAGCAGAATGAATAATGCTGATACACTTAGTCGTTTTTCTGAAAAATGGTGCACAATCAGAAAAACGACTTGAGTGTCAAAATTACTCTGTTCCCATTCAGTCGGTCACTTCGACGTACGTCGGATGACCGACGAATAGGAATCTCGCTAGAGAGGCCAATCTACTTCGAGTGTAACTAAAACGAGCCAATGCATATTGGCATGCAATCATATGCATCAGCTGCTCACTCCGCGCAGCGCGGGTATATAATGAGCAGCAGGTGCGTTGCATTTAGCGCAAAAGCTGTTTTCACAGCTACAAGAGTGAGTGCACACGACAGGCTGCACTTTTTCCTGTCTGTGTGCCGCGGTCTTCCCCTGCGTGCTTCGGCACTTGAGAGAGTAATCCCTAAAAGAGCTCGCACGAGTAGTTTGCGTCTTTTTGAAGATGTCATACTACTTGTGTGTTTCTGAATGCGGTCGTTACCTGGCGTCTCGGGATGGTCACCAGCGCTGCGTCGTGTGTTTGGGCTTAGAGCACGCGGAGGCAGCGTTTGTGGATGAGTCATGCACCCACTGCGGGAACATGACCATCGCGGAGTTGCGGTCTAGGCTCCGCCTCCTGCAAGGGGGCGGGGTCCCAGTGCCGCCGCCTCGAATGAATCCTCCTCAGAGGGTTTCTTCGGGCGGTGGCACTGGTAATTTGAGGGTTACGGTGAGTGCGCTTCCCTCGGGGAACCAACCCCCTGGGAACCCTCACTCCTCCCGCACTCTGCAGCCAGTAGAGCTGCTGGAGGAACGTGGTGGACCGCCCCCGAGGTGTGTACCATCCGTATCCTTCGGGGCTCCCCAGGACGACCAGATGTCGATCGCTGCATCGGAGGGTGAGCCTGATACTTTCGAGGATGACGATTCGGCGCAGCTGCCTCCTTCGGGAAGGGTAGCTGTGCCCGAGTCGGACCCGGAAATGATGGCTATGCTTTCCCGGGCCGCCAACAGGATCGGGCTCGTGTGGAACCCTCCACCGTGTCCCGAGCCCTCGAGGCTGGACGATTGGTTTCTCGGGGTGGCAAGGGCTGGTTCTCAGCCCCCCACCCCAGTTCCTTTCTTCCCGGAGGTGCATGAAGAGATCACTGGCTCGTGGAAGGCACCTTTTACTGCCCGAAACCGTGCCAGTGGGACCTCCTCCCTCACCACCCTTGATGGCGGTACGGCAGAGGGATATTCGCGCATACCCCCTGTGGAGCGGGCCGTTGCTATGCAACTGTGCCCTAACTCCACGTGGCGGGGGGAGCCGTCTCTCCCTTCCCGGGCCTGTAAGCACTCGTCGGACTTGACCGGCAGGGCTTACCAGGCCTGCGGGGAAGCCGCTTCCGCCTTACACGCTATGGCGTTGTTGCAGGTCCATCAGGCCAAGGCACTGAAGGACCTGCACGAGGGTGGTCACGATCCACAAGTTTTTCAGGAACTTCGTGCCGCAACGGACCTCAGGCTTCGTGCGACGAAGGTCACTGCGCGGTCAGTGGGTCGTGTGATGTCCACGTTGGTGGTCCAGGAACGCCATCTCTGGCTGTGCCTGGCTGACATGAGGGATACCGACAAGGTCAGGTTTCTTGATGCCCCCGTGTCCCAGGCCGGCCTCTTCGGCGACGCGGTCGAGAACTTCGCCCAACAGTTCTCGGCTGTACAGAAGCAGTCTGAGGCCATCAAGCACATCCTGCCGAGGCGGTCAGCTGCTGCACCTCCACCGCCCGCAGCGCCTCGGGCTGCTCGTCGCCGAGGGCACTCCCCCGCGGCCGCCCCCGCTCCCCAACAGCAGCAGCCGGCGTCCAAGCGGCGCCGTGGAGCCGGTCGTGGTCGGGGTGCCCAGCCTGTCCAGGCCCCCGCCAAGAAGGGCGGCAAAGCCAGGAGCAAGAGGCCCTAGGACAGGCGACCTGGAGATGGAGGGGACTGCTCTGCAGGAGAGGGTGACCGCACCACTCCTTCCCCCGGAGGAGGGCCGGGTGGAGAATCCTGTTTTGTGTTTGTTTTATGTTCCGCCGCTGGCTCAACAGCCGGCGGTACCCAAATTATCAATAAAAGAGCAGTTTCACCCATCTCCGGGTCCGAAGAGGACTCGGAGAGTAGTGGGAGGGCCAGAACCTCACCACTCTCTTCCTCCTCTTCTATCGCCAGCGGACAGCAGCGTGCAGCAGGCAGCCAAGGCTCCGCCTGCTCCCACTGTCCTCCCGTGGAACCAGGTAAGTGTTGCACAGCACACTCTGACCCCGCCTCGGGCCGCCTCACAAAGAGAGCCTCCCAGGCCGCGTCCCTGCGTTCCACCTCGCTGCCCCATGGCGGGTACGCCTGCGGTCCCTTTGGTCCCGCTTGTACGGTCTCTGCGAGCCTGGTTAGCACTCCCCAGTCCGTCTCGCTGGCTCATTCGGACCATCAGGCTCGGCTATGCGATTCAGTTCGCCCGGCGTCCCCCGAGGTTCAGGGGCGTCCACTTCACTTCAGTGAAAGCTGCCGATGCTCCTGTCTTGCGTGCGGAGATCGCGGTCCTACTGGCGAAGGACGCGATAGAGCCGGTCCCTCTAGCCGATATGAAGTCGGGGTTCTACAGCCCCTACTTCATTGTACCCAAGAAAAGCGGTGGGTTACGACCGATCTTGGACCTGCGAGTTTTGAATCGGAGCCTTCACAAGCTACCGTTCAAAATGCTCACGCAGAGACGCATTTTCGAGTGCATCCGTCCCCGAGATTGGTTTGCAGCGATCGACCTGAAGGACGCGTACTTTCATGTCTCGATCCTTCCGCGACACAGGCCATTCCTGCGATTTGCGTTCGAAGGTCGAGCATATCAGTACAGAGTCTTACCCTTCGGGCTGGCCCTGTCTCCCCGCGTCTTCACGAAGGTCGTGGAGGGAGCCCTTGTTCCCATGAGAGAACAGGGTGTTCGCATCCTCAACTATCTAGACGACTGGCTCATTTTGGCTCAGTCGCAGGATCAGTTGTGCGAACACAGGGATTTGGTGCTCAGACATCTCAACCAGCTGGGTCTTCAGGTCAACTGGGAGAAGAGCAAACTCGCCCCCGTGCAGAGGATCTCTTTTCTCGGTATGGAGTTGGACTCGGTCGAACAGACAGCACGCCTCACAGAGGAACGTGCTCAGTCGGTGTTGAACTGCCTGAATACGTTCAACGGCAGGACGGCGGTCCCACTGAAATTCTTTCAGAGGCTCCTGGGGCATATGGCGGCCGCAGCGGCAGTAACTCCGCTCGGTCTGCTTCATATGAGACCGCTTCAGCACTGGCTCCACGGCCGAGTCCCGAGATGGGCGTGGCAACGCGGCACTTTCCGGGTGGCAATCACTCCAGAGTGCCGCCATACCTTCAGCCCGTGGTCGGACCCCTTGTTTCTTCGGGCCGGAGTGCCCCTAGAGCAGGTGTCCCGGCATGCTGTGGTTTTCACGGATGCCTCGACCACCGGCTGGGGCGCCACGTACAACGGGCATGCAGTGTCAGGGGTGTGGACGGGCCCCCAACTGCAGTGGCACATCAATTGCCTCGAGTTGTTGGCAGTACGGCTCGCCTTGAGCCGCCTCAAGGGGCCGCTTCAGGGCAGGCATGTGCTGGTCCGTACGGACAACACTGCGACCGTTGCGTACATCAACCGTCAAGGTGGTCTACGCTCCCGTCGCATGTCACAACTCGCCCGCCATCTCCTCCTCTGGAGTCAGAAGCATCTGAGGTCGCTTCGTGCCGTTCACATCCCCGGTGTGCTCAACCGTGCGGCCGACGAGCTCTCACGAGCTGCGCTGCCGGGAGAGTGGCGACTCCACCCCCAGGCGGTCCAGCTGATCTGGAGAGAGTTCGGAGAGGCTCAGGTAGACCTGTTTGCCTCTCCAGAAACCTCTCACTGCCGGTTGTTTTACTCCCTGTCCGAGGGAACACTCGGGACAGACGCACTGGCTCACAGCTCCGCAAATATGCGTTTCCCCCAGTGAGCCTACTTGCACAGACACTGTGCAAAGTCAGGGAGGACGAGGAGCAGGTCATGTTAGTTGCGCCCTATTGGCCCAACCGGACCTGGTTCCCGGAACTTTCTCTCCTCGCGACAGCCCCTCCCTGGCCCATTCCTCTGAGGAAGGACCTTCTTTCTCAGAGACGGGGCACCCTCTGGCACCCGCGTCCAGACCTCTGGAAACTCCATGTCTGGTCCCTGGACGGGACGCGGAGGTTCTAGGTGACTTACCCTCCGAGGTACTTAACACCATCGCTTCGGCACGTGCACCGTCTACAAGACGTGCTTACGCCCTGAAGTGGAACCTGTTCGTCGAGTGGTGTTCTTCTCACCGAGAAGACCCCCGAAGATGCTCGATCGGAGTCGTGCTTTCCTTCTTGCAGCAAGGGTTGGAGCGTAGGCTGTCCCCCTCCACCCTCAAAGTCCACGCTGCTGCTATTTCGGCATACCACGACCACATAGATGGCAAATCCGTTGGTAAGCACGACCTGGTCGTCAGGTTCCTTAGGGGGGCGAGACGGTTAAATCCTCCTCGTCCCCCCTCCATACCCTCTTGGGACTTGGCTCTGGTGCTGAGAGCTCTCCAGAATGCTCCCTTTGAGCCTTTGTCAGCAGACTTAAAGATTCTATCTATGAAGACTTTGCTGCTGGCTGCATTGGCCTCCATCAAGAGGGTAGGGGACCTGCAGTCTTTTTCGGTCGACGAATCGTGCCTAGAGTTCGGGCCGGGTGACAGCCACGTGGTAATGAGACCCCGGCCTGGTTATGTGCCCAAGGTTCCTACCACTCCTTTCAGGGACCAGGTGGTGAGCCTGCAAGCGCTGCCCTCGGAGGAGGCAGACCCAGCCCTGGCTTTGCTCTGTCCAGTTCGCGCTTTGCGACTGTACGTAGACAGAACTCAAGGCTTCAGGACCTCAGACCAGCTCTTTGTCTGTTACGGAGGCCAGCAGAAGGGAAAGGCTGTCTCCAAGCAGAGGATGGCCCACTGGATAGGGGATGCCATCGCCCTGGCTTACCAAGCTCAGGGCGTGCCCTGCCCGCTCAGGTTGCATGCACACTCCACGAGAGGTGTTGCATCCTCCTGGGTGCTTGCTCGTGGCGCCTCACTAACAGACATCTGTAGAGCTGCGGGCTGGGCGACACCTAACACGTTCGCTAGGTTTTATAGCCTTCGTGTTGAGTCGGTCTCCTCCCGTGTGCTCGCCTCAGGTCAGAGGCACGGAGAGGCCCCGGCTTAGTGTCGGCTTGCTGCATTCACAAGTGCTTATTTCTCCAGAGAGTCCCTACAAGACAGACCCTGTTGAGTCCTCCGATCTCCCTTCGGCAGCCGACGTGGCGGAGCGTCTGGCGCCAGGCCTATGCTCCGCTGCATCCTTGAGAACCGGATTTAGGCTGGGTTCCATATGAGTGACCCTACGGGGATCCCATATGTCTAGTTCCACGGTTGCTCCTAATCGAAGCCCGTGTCTTTCCCTCTGGGAGAACCCACCTCTCGAGTGGAGTCACCCCAGTTCTTCCATATGACAACCCCACGGTTAGTCCACTTTTCTTCCACATAACTCCTTCGGGGAAGGATGTGGCTTCCGCAGCGCCCCTTTTACACGAAGGGTACGCTTCCCAGTGTTATCCAATAGTCTCACTGAATGGGTTTGGGAACAGCAGTGATTGACACCCTCTGTGTTAGCCCTGGCCCACCGTCCTCAGGCAAGGGGGTTCGGGTGGCTTACAACAGAGCGCTGGAAGAGGGCAACTCCTGTGGCGCTTTGGTAGGGATTCCTATTCGTCGGTCATCCGACGTACGTCGAAGTGACCGACTGAATGGGAACGTCTCGGTTACATAGGTAACCCTCGTTCCCTGAAGGAGGGAACGGAGACGTACGTCCCGTTGCCACAGTTGCTGTACCCCGCTGCGCTGCCGCCTATCTGGTTCGGCTCCTCAGCGAAAACCTAAAGATGCAACGCACCTGCTGCTCATTATATACCCGCGCTGCGCGGAGTGAGCAGCTGATGCATATGATTGCATGCCAATATGCATTGGCTCGTTTTAGTTACACTCGAAATAGATTGGCCTCTCTAGCGAGATTCCTATTCGTCGGTCATCCGAAGTACGTCTCCGTTCCCTCCTTCAGGGAACGAGGGTTACCTATGTAACCGAGACGTTCTGTGCAATGCAACAGCACATGTGTTTTCTCTTCATTGCACAACGAAATGAAGTGCATCAATGCAAGTTTGCATTATCTCTTCAAAATAGCACATATGTTTACTCCATGCACAGCAGAATGAATTAATGCTGATACACTTAGTCGTTTTTCTGAAAAAATTTTGCTCTGTGCAATGCAACAGCACATGTGTTTTCTCTTCATTGCACAACGAAATGAAGTGCATCAATGCAAGTTTGCATTATCTCTTCAAAATAGCACATATGTTAACTCCATGCACAGCAGAATGAATTAATGCTGATACACTTAGTCGTTTTTCTGAAAAAATTTTGCTCTGTGCAATGCAACAGCACATGTGTTTTCTCTTCATTGCACAACGAAATAAAGTGCATCAATGCAAGTTTGCATTATCTCTTCAAAATAGCACATATGTTAACGCCATGCACAGCAGAATGAATTAATGCTAATACACAGTCGTTTTTCTGAAAAAATATGCTCTGTGCAATGCAACAGCACGTGTTTTCTCTTCATTGCACAACGAAATAAAGTGCATCAATGCAAGTTTGCATTATCTCTTCAAAATAGCATATATGTTAACTCCATGCACAGCAGAATGAATAATGTTGATACACTTAGTCGTTTTTCTGAAAAATGTTGCACGCTCAGAAAAACGACTAAGTGTCAAAATTACTCCGTTCTGTGCAATGCAACAGCACATGTTTTCTCTTCAATGCACAACGAAATAAAGTGCATCAATGCAAGTTTGCATTATCTCTTCATAATAGCACATATGTTAACTCCATGCACAGCACAATGAATTAATGCTGATACACTTAGTCGTTTTTCTGAAAAAAATTTGCTCTGTGCAATGCAACAGCACATGTTTTCTCTTCATTGCACAACGAAATAAATTGCATCAATGCAAGTTTGCATTATCTCTTCAAAATAGCACAAATGTTTACTCCATGCACAACAGAATGAATTAATGCTGATACACTTAGTCGTTTTTCTGAAAAAATTTTGCTCTGTGCAATGAAACAGCACATGTGTTTTCTCGTCATTGCACAACGAAATAAAGTGCATCAATACAAGTTTGCATTATCTCTTCAAAATAGCACATATGTTAACTCCATGCACAGCAGAATGAATTAATGCTGATACACTTAGTCGTTTTTCTGAAAAATGGTGCACGCTCAGTAAAACGACTAAGTGTCAAAATTACTCCGTTTCAACCATGCGGTGTGTTTCTCTGCTCAAGCCGGAGAGAGTGCAAGGTAGGCGGCTTGAAGTTGTAGGGATGTTCCCCTCATGTGAATGCGCTCCAAATGAACTATGAAGTCAATTGACTGCTGTATGGCAGACGTAACATAAAATTAAGTCACAGAGGAAAGTTGTAAGTTTTAAATGGAATGAGTTATTTGTTATATGCTATGCAAAGTAACAAGTTCATATCTTATATTTTACTCTGTGCAATGCAACAGCACGTGTTTTCTCTTCATTACACAACGAAATAAAGTGCATCAATGCAAGTTTGCATTATCTCTTCAAAATAGTATATATGTTAACTCCATGCACAGCAGAATGAATAATTCTGATACACTTAGTCGTTTTTCTGAAAAATGGTGCACGTTCAGAAAAACGACTAAGTGTCAAAATTACTCCGTTCTGTGCAATGCAACAGCATATGTGTTTTCTCGTCATTGCACAACGAAATAAAGTGCATCAATGCAAGTTTGCACTATCTCTTCAAAATAGCACATATGTTAACCCCATGCACAGCAGAATGAATTAATGCTGATACACTTAGTCGTTTTTCTGAAAAAAATATGCTCTGTGCAATGCAACAGCAGGTGTTTTCTCTTCATTGCACAACGAAATAAAGTGCATCAATGCAAGTTTGCATTATCTCTTCAAAATAGCACATATGTTAACCCCATGCACAGCAGAATGAATTAATGCCGATACACTTAATCGTTTTTCTGAAAAAAATTTTGCTCTGTGCGATGCAACAGCACATGTGTTTTCTCTTCATTGCACAACGAAATAAAGTGCATCAATGCAAGTTTGCATTATCTCTTCAAAATTGCATATATGTTAACTCCATGCACAGCAGAATGAATAATGTTGATACACTTAGTCGTTTTTCTGAGCGTGCACCATTTTTCAGAAAAACGACTAAGTGTCAAAATTACTCCGTTCTGTGCAATGCAACAGCACATGTTTTCTCTTCAATGCACAACGAAATAAAGTGCATCAATGCAAGTTTGCATTATCTCTTCATAATAGCACATATGTTAACTCCATGCACAGCAGAATGAATAATGCTGATACACTTAGTCGTTTTTCTAAAACATGGTGCACGCTCAGAAAAACGACTAAGTGTCAAAATTACTCCGTTTCAACATGCGGTGTGTTTCTCTGCTCAAGCCGGAGAGAGTGCGAGGTACGCGGTTTGAAGTTGTAGGGATGTTCCCCTCATGTGAATGCGCTCCAAATGAACCATGCAGTCAATTTACTGCTGTACGGCAGACGTAACATCGAATTAAGTCACAGAGGAAAGTTGTAAGTTTTAAATGGAATGAGTTATTTGTTATATGCTATGCAAAGTAACAAGTTCATATCTTATATTTTGCTCAGTGCAATGCAACAGCACATGTGTTTTCTCTTCATTGCACAACGAAATAAAGTGAATCAATGCAAGTTTGCATTATCTCTTCAAAATAGCATATATGTTAACTCCATGCACAGCAGAATGAAATAATGCTGATACACTTAGTCGTTTTTCTGAAAAATGGTGCACGCTCAGAAAAACGACTAAGTGTCAAAATTACTCCGTTCTGTGCAATGCAACAGCACATGTGTTTTCTCTTCATTGCACAACGAAATAAAGTGCATCAATGCAAGTTTGCATTATCTCTTCAAAATAGCACATATGTTAACCCCATGCACAGCAGAATGAATTAATGCTGATACACTTAGTCGTTTTTTCTGAAAAAAATGTTGCTCTGTGCAATGCAACAGCACATGTTTTCTCTTCATTACACAACGAAATAAAGTGCATCAATGCAAGTTTGCATTATCTCTTCAAAATAGCACATATGTTAACTCCATGCACAGCAGAATGAATTAATGCTGATACACTTAGTCGTTTTTCTGAAAAAATTTTGCTCTGTGCAATGCAACAGCACATGTGTTTTCTCTTCATTGCACAACGAAATAAAGTGCATCAATGCAAGTTTGCATTATCTCTTCAAAATAGCATATATGTTAACGCCATGCACAGCAGAATGAATTAATGCTAATACACAGTCGTTTTTCTGAAAAAAATATGCTCTGTGCAATGCAACAGCACGTGTTTTCTCTTCATTGCACAACGAAATAAAGTGCATCAATGCAAGTTTGCATTATCTCTTCAAAATAGCACAAATGTTAACCCCATGCACAGCAGAATGAATTAATGCTGATACACTCAGTCGTTTTTTTGAAAATAATTTTGCTCTGTGCGATGCAACAGCACATGTGTTTTCTCTTCATTGCACAACGAAATAAAGTGCATCAATGCAAGTTTGCATTATCTCTTCAAAATAGCATATATGTTAACTCCATGCACAGCAGAATGAATAATGTTGATACACTTAGTCGTTTTTCTGAAAAATGGTGCACGCTCAGAAAAACGACTAAGTGTCAAAATTACTCCGTTTCAACCATGCGGTGTGTTTCTCTGCTCAAGCCGGAGAGAGTGCGAGGTAGGCGGCTTGAAGTTGTAGGGATTTTCCCCTCATGTGAATGCGCTCCAAATGAACCATGAAGTCAATTGACTGCTGTATGGCAGACGTAACATAAAATTAAGTCACAGAGGAAAGTTGTGAGTTTTAAATGGAATGAGTTATTTGTTATATGCTATGCAAAGCAACAAGTTCATATCTTATATTTTGCTCTGTGCAATGCAACAGCACGTGTTTTCTCTTCATTACACAACGAAATAAAGTGCATCAATGCAAGTTTGCATTATCTCTTCAAAATAGCATATATGTTAACTCCATGCACAGCAGAATGAATAATGCTGATACACTTAGTTGTTTTTCTGAAAAATGGTGCACGTTCAGAAAAACGACTAAGTGTCAAAATTACTCCGTTCTGTGCAATGCAACAGCACATGTGTTTTCTCTTCATTGCACAACGAAATAAAGTGCATCAATGTAATTTTGCATTATCTCTTCAAAATAGCATATATGTTAACTCCATGCACAGCAGAATGAATAATTATAATACAATTAGTCGTTTTTCTGAAAAATGGCGCATGCTCAGTAAAACGACTAAGTGTCAAAATTACTCCGTTTCAACCATGCGGTGTGTTTCTCTGCTCAAGCCGGAGAGAGTGCGAGGTAGGCGGCTTGAAGTTGTAGGGATGTTCCCCTCAAGTGAATGCGCTCCAAATGAACCATGAAGTCAATTGACTGCTGTATGGCAGACGCAACATTAAATTAAGTCACAGAGGAAAGTTGTAAGTTTTAAATGGAATGAGTTATTTGTTATATGCTATGCAAAGCAACAAGTTCATATCTTATATTTTGCTCTGTGCAATGCAACAGCACATGTGTTTTCTCTTCATTGCACAACGAAATAAAGTGCATCAATGCAAGTTTGCATTATCTCTTCAAAATAGCGTATACGTTAACTCCATGCACAGCAGAATGAATAATGCTGATACACTTAGTCGTTTTTCTGAAAAATGGTGCACAATCAGAAAAACGACTTGAGTGTCAAAATTACTCTGTTCCCATTCAGTCGGTCACTTCGACGTACGTCGGATGACCGACGAATAGGAATCTCGCTAGAGAGGCCAATCTACTTCGAGTGTAACTAAAACGAGCCAATGCATATTGGCATGCAATCATATGCATCAGCTGCTCACTCCGCGCAGCGCGGGTATATAATGAGCAGCAGGTGCGTTGCATTTAGCGCAAAAGCTGTTTTCACAGCTACAAGAGTGAGTGCACACGACAGGCTGCACTTTTTCCTGTCTGTGTGCCGCGGTCTTCCCCTGCGTGCTTCGGCACTTGAGAGAGTAATCCCTAAAAGAGCTCGCACGAGTAGTTTGCGTCTTTTTGAAGATGTCATACTACTTGTGTGTTTCTGAATGCGGTCGTTACCTGGCGTCTCGGGATGGTCACCAGCGCTGCGTCGTGTGTTTGGGCTTAGAGCACGCGGAGGCAGCGTTTGTGGATGAGTCATGCACCCACTGCGGGAACATGACCATCGCGGAGTTGCGGTCTAGGCTCCGCCTCCTGCAAGGGGGCGGGGTCCCAGTGCCGCCGCCTCGAATGAATCCTCCTCAGAGGGTTTCTTCGGGCGGTGGCACTGGTAATTTGAGGGTTACGGTGAGTGCGCTTCCCTCGGGGAACCAACCCCCTGGGAACCCTCACTCCTCCCGCACTCTGCAGCCAGTAGAGCTGCTGGAGGAACGTGGTGGACCGCCCCCGAGGTGTGTACCATCCGTATCCTTCGGGGCTCCCCAGGACGACCAGATGTCGATCGCTGCATCGGAGGGTGAGCCTGATACTTTCGAGGATGACGATTCGGCGCAGCTGCCTCCTTCGGGAAGGGTAGCTGTGCCCGAGTCGGACCCGGAAATGATGGCTATGCTTTCCCGGGCCGCCAACAGGATCGGGCTCGTGTGGAACCCTCCACCGTGTCCCGAGCCCTCGAGGCTGGACGATTGGTTTCTCGGGGTGGCAAGGGCTGGTTCTCAGCCCCCCACCCCAGTTCCTTTCTTCCCGGAGGTGCATGAAGAGATCACTGGCTCGTGGAAGGCACCTTTTACTGCCCGAAACCGTGCCAGTGGGACCTCCTCCCTCACCACCCTTGATGGCGGTACGGCAGAGGGATATTCGCGCATACCCCCTGTGGAGCGGGCCGTTGCTATGCAACTGTGCCCTAACTCCACGTGGCGGGGGGAGCCGTCTCTCCCTTCCCGGGCCTGTAAGCACTCGTCGGACCTGACCGGCAGGGCTTACCAGGCCTGCGGGGAAGCCGCTTCCGCCTTACACGCTATGGCGTTGTTGCAGGTCCATCAGGCCAAGGCACTGAAGGACCTGCACGAGGGTGGTCACGATCCACAAGTTTTTCAGGAACTTCGTGCCGCAACGGACCTCAGGCTTCGTGCGACGAAGGTCACTGCGCGGTCAGTGGGTCGTGTGATGTCCACGTTGGTGGTCCAGGAACGCCATCTCTGGCTGTGCCTGGCTGACATGAGGGATACCGACAAGGTCAGGTTTCTTGATGCCCCCGTGTCCCAGGCCGGCCTCTTCGGCGACGCGGTCGAGAACTTCGCCCAACAGTTCTCGGCTGTACAGAAGCAGTCTGAGGCCATCAAGCACATCCTGCCGAGGCGGTCAGCTGCTGCACCTCCACCGCCCGCAGCGCCTCGGGCTGCTCGTCGCCGAGGGCACTCCCCCGCGGCCGCCCCCGCTCCCCAACAGCAGCAGCCGGCGTCCAAGCGGCGCCGTGGAGCCGGTCGTGGTCGGGGTGCCCAGCCTGTCCAGGCCCCCGCCAAGAAGGGCGGCAAAGCCAGGAGCAAGAGGCCCTAGGACAGGCGACCTGGAGATGGAGGGGACTGCTCTGCAGGAGAGGGTGACCGCACCACTCCTTCCCCCGGAGGAGGGCCGGGTGGAGAATCCTGTTTTGTGTTTGTTTTATGTTCCGCCGCTGGCTCAACAGCCGGCGGTACCCAAATTATCAATAAAAGAGCAGTTTCACCCATCTCCGGGTCCGAAGAGGACTCGGAGAGTAGTGGGAGGGCCAGAACCTCACCACTCTCTTCCTCCTCTTCTATCGCCAGCGGACAGCAGCGTGCAGCAGGCAGCCAAGGCTCCGCCTGCTCCCACTGTCCTCCCGTGGAACCAGGTAAGTGTTGCACAGCACACTCTGACCCCGCCTCGGGCCGCCTCACAAAGAGAGCCTCCCAGGCCACGTCCCTGCGTTCCACCTCGGTGCCCCATGGCGGGTACGCCTGCGGTCCCTTTGGTCCCGCTTGTACGGTCTCTGCGAGCCTGGTTAGCACTCCCCAGTCCGTCTCGCTGGCTCATTCGGACCATCAGGCTCGGCTATGCGATTCAGTTCGCCCGGCGTCCCCCGAGGTTCAGGGGCGTCCACTTCACTTCAGTGAAAGCTGCCGATGCTCCTGTCTTGCGTGCGGAGATCGCGGTCCTACTGGCGAAGGACGCGATAGAGCCGGTCCCTCTAGCCGATATGAAGTCGGGGTTCTACAGCCCCTACTTCATTGTACCCAAGAAAAGCGGTGGGTTACGACCGATCTTGGACCTGCGAGTTTTGAATCGGAGCCTTCACAAGCTACCGTTCAAAATGCTCACGCAGAGACGCATTTTCGAGTGCATCCGTCCCCGAGATTGGTTTGCAGCGATCGACCTGAAGGACGCGTACTTTCATGTCTCGATCCTTCCGCGACACAGGCCATTCCTGCGATTTGCGTTCGAAGGTCGAGCATATCAGTACAGAGTCTTACCCTTCGGGCTGGCCCTGTCTCCCCGCGTCTTCACGAAGGTCGTGGAGGGAGCCCTTGTTCCCATGAGAGAACAGGGTGTTCGCATCCTCAACTATCTAGACGACTGGCTCATTTTGGCTCAGTCGCAGGATCAGTTGTGCGAACACAGGGATTTGGTGCTCAGACATCTCAACCAGCTGGGTCTTCAGGTCAACTGGGAGAAGAGCAAACTCGCCCCCGTGCAGAGGATCTCTTTTCTCGGTATGGAGTTGGACTCGGTCGAACAGACAGCACGCCTCACAGAGGAACGTGCTCAGTCGGTGTTGAACTGCCTGAATACGTTCAACGGCAGGACGGCGGTCCCACTGAAATTCTTTCAGAGGCTCCTGGGGCATATGGCGGCCGCAGCGGCAGTAACTCCGCTCGGTCTGCTTCATATGAGACCGCTTCAGCACTGGCTCCACGGCCGAGTCCCGAGATGGGCGTGGCAACGCGGCACTTTCCGGGTGGCAATCACTCCAGAGTGCCGCCATACCTTCAGCCCGTGGTCGGACCCCTTGTTTCTTCGGGCCGGAGTGCCCCTAGAGCAGGTGTCCCGGCATGCTGTGGTTTTCACGGATGCCTCGACCACCGGCTGGGGCGCCACGTACAACGGGCATGCAGTGTCAGGGGTGTGGACGGGCCCCCAACTGCAGTGGCACATCAATTGCCTCGAGTTGTTGGCAGTACGGCTCGCCTTGAGCCGCCTCAAGGGGCCGCTTCAGGGCAGGCATGTGCTGGTCCGTACGGACAACACTGCGACCGTTGCGTACATCAACCGTCAAGGTGGTCTACGCTCCCGTCGCATGTCACAACTCGCCCGCCATCTCCTCCTCTGGAGTCAGAAGCATCTGAGGTCGCTTCGTGCCGTTCACATCCCCGGTGTGCTCAACCGTGCGGCCGACGAGCTCTCACGAGCTGCGCTGCCGGGAGAGTGGCGACTCCACCCCCAGGCGGTCCAGCTGATCTGGAGAGAGTTCGGAGAGGCTCAGGTAGACCTGTTTGCCTCTCCAGAAACCTCTCACTGCCGGTTGTTTTACTCCCTGTCCGAGGGAACACTCGGGACAGACGCACTGGCTCACAGCTGGCCCCAGGGCCTCCGCAAATATGCGTTTCCCCCAGTGAGCCTACTTGCACAGACACTGTGCAAAGTCAGGGAGGACGAGGAGCAGGTCATGTTAGTTGCGCCCTATTGGCCCAACCGGACCTGGTTCCCGGAACTTTCTCTCCTCGCGACAGCCCCTCCCTGGCCCATTCCTCTGAGGAAGGACCTTCTTTCTCAGAGACGGGGCACCCTCTGGCACCCGCGTCCAGACCTCTGGAAACTCCATGTCTGGTCCCTGGACGGGACGCGGAGGTTCTAGGTGACTTACCCTCCGAGGTACTTAACACCATCGCTTCGGCACGTGCACCGTCTACAAGACGTGCTTACGCCCTGAAGTGGAACCTGTTCGTCGAGTGGTGTTCTTCTCACCGAGAAGACCCCCGAAGATGCTCGATCGGAGTCGTGCTTTCCTTCTTGCAGCAAGGGTTGGAGCGTAGGCTGTCCCCCTCCACCCTCAAAGTCCACGCTGCTGCTATTTCGGCATACCACGACCACATAGATGGCAAATCCGTTGGTAAGCACGACCTGGTCGTCAGGTTCCTTAGGGGGGCGAGACGGTTAAATCCTCCTCGTCCCCCCTCCATACCCTCTTGGGACTTGGCTCTGGTGCTGAGAGCTCTCCAGAATTTTCCCTTTGAGCCTTTGCAGTCAGCAGACTTAAAGATTCTATCTATGAAGACTTTGCTGCTGGCTGCATTGGCCTCCATCAAGAGGGTAGGGGACCTGCAGTCTTTTTCGGTCGACGAATCGTGCCTAGAGTTCGGGCCGGGTGACAGCCACGTGGTAATGAGACCCCGGCCTGGTTATGTGCCCAAGGTTCCTACCACTCCTTTCAGGGACCAGGTGGTGAGCCTGCAAGCGCTGCCCTCGGAGGAGGCAGACCCAGCCCTGGCTTTGCTCTGTCCAGTTCGCGCTTTGCGACTGTACGTAGACAGAACTCAAGGCTTCAGGACCTCAGACCAGCTCTTTGTCTGTTACGGAGGCCAGCAGAAGGGAAAGGCTGTCTCCAAGCAGAGGATGGCCCACTGGATAGGGGATGCCATCGCCCTGGCTTACCAAGCTCAGGGCGTGCCCTGCCCGCTCAGGTTGCATGCACACTCCACGAGAGGTGTTGCATCCTCCTGGGTGCTTGCTCGTGGCGCCTCACTAACAGACATCTGTAGAGCTGCGGGCTGGGCGACACCTAACACGTTCGCTAGGTTTTATAGCCTTCGTGTTGAGTCGGTCTCCTCCCGTGTGCTCGCCTCAGGTCAGAGGCACGGAGAGGCCCGGCTTAGTGTCGGCTTGCTGCATTCACAAGTGCTTATTTCTCCAGAGAGTCCCTACAAGACAGACCCTGTTGAGTCCTCCGATCTCCCTTCGGCAGCCGACGTGGCGGAGCATCTGGCGCCAGGCCTATGCTCCGCTGCATCCTTGAGAACCGGATTTAGGCTGGGTTCCATATGAGTGACCCTACGGGGATCCCATATGTCTAGTTCCACGGTTGCTCCTAATCGAAGCCCGTGTCTTTCCCTCTGGGAGAACCCACCTCTCGAGTGGAGTCACCCCAGTTCTTCCATATGACAACCCCACGGTTAGTCCACTTTTCTTCCACATAACTCCTTCGGGGAAGGATGTGGCTTCCGCAGCGCCCCTTTTACACGAAGGGTACGCTTCCCAGTGTTATCCAATAGTCTCACTGAATGGGTTTGGGAACAGCAGTGATTGACACCCTCTGTGTTAGCCCTGGCCCACCGTCCTCAGGCAAGGGGGTTCGGGTGGCTTACAACAGAGCGCTGGAAGAGGGCAACTCCTGTGGCGCTTTGGTAGGGATTCCTATTCGTCGGTCATCCGACGTACGTCGAAGTGACCGACTGAATGGGAACGTCTCGGTTACATAGGTAACCCTCGTTCCCTGAAGGAGGGAACGGAGACGTACGTCCCGTTGCCACAGTTGCTGTACCCCGCTGCGCTGCCGCCTATCTGGTTCGGCTCCTCAGCGAAAACCTAAAGATGCAACGCACCTGCTGCTCATTATATACCCGCGCTGCGCGGAGTGAGCAGCTGATGCATATGATTGCATGCCAATATGCATTGGCTCGTTTTAGTTACACTCGAAATAGATTGGCCTCTCTAGCGAGATTCCTATTCGTCGGTCATCCGAAGTACGTCTCCGTTCCCTCCTTCAGGGAACGAGGGTTACCTATGTAACCGAGACGTTCTGTGCAATGCAACAGCACATGTGTTTTCTCTTCATTGCACAACGAAATGAAGTGCATCAATGCAAGTTTGCATTATCTCTTCAAAATAGCACATATGTTTACTCCATGCACAGCAGAATGAATTAATGCTGATACACTTAGTCGTTTTTCTGAAAAAATTTTGCTCTGTGCAATGCAACAGCACATGTGTTTTCTCTTCATTGCACAACGAAATGAAGTGCATCAATGCAAGTTTGCATTATCTCTTCAAAATAGCACATATGTTAACTCCATGCACAGCAGAATGAATTAATGCTGATACACTTAGTCGTTTTTCTGAAAAAATTTTGCTCTGTGCAATGCAACAGCACATGTGTTTTCTCTTCATTGCACAACGAAATAAAGTGCATCAATGCAAGTTTGCATTATCTCTTCAAAATAGCACATATGTTAACGCCATGCACAGCAGAATGAATTAATGCTAATACACAGTCGTTTTTCTGAAAAATATGCTCTGTGCAATGCAACAGCACGTGTTTTCTCTTCATTGCACAACGAAATAAAGTGCATCAATGCAAGTTTGCATTATCTCTTCAAAATAGCATATATGTTAACTCCATGCACAGCAGAATGAATAATGTTGATACACTTAGTCGTTTTTCTGAAAAATGTTGCACGCTCAGAAAAACGACTAAGTGTCAAAATTACTCCGTTCTGTGCAATGCAACAGCACATGTTTTCTCTTCAATGCACAACGAAATAAAGTGCATCAATGCAAGTTTGCATTATCTCTTCATAATAGCACATATGTTAACTCCATGCACAGCACAATGAATTAATGCTGATACACTTAGTCGTTTTTCTGAAAAAAATTTGCTCTGTGCAATGCAACAGCACATGTTTTCTCTTCATTGCACAACGAAATAAATTGCATCAATGCAAGTTTGCATTATCTCTTCAAAATAGCACAAATGTTTACTCCATGCACAACAGAATGAATTAATGCTGATACACTTAGTCGTTTTTCTGAAAAAATTTTGCTCTGTGCAATGAAACAGCACATGTGTTTTCTCGTCATTGCACAACGAAATAAAGTGCATCAATACAAGTTTGCATTATCTCTTCAAAATAGCACATATGTTAACTCCATGCACAGCAGAATGAATTAATGCTGATACACTTAGTCGTTTTTCTGAAAAATGGTGCACGCTCAGTAAAACGACTAAGTGTCAAAATTACTCCGTTTCAACCATGCGGTGTGTTTCTCTGCTCAAGCCGGAGAGAGTGCAAGGTAGGCGGCTTGAAGTTGTAGGGATGTTCCCCTCATGTGAATGCGCTCCAAATGAACTATGAAGTCAATTGACTGCTGTATGGCAGACGTAACATAAAATTAAGTCACAGAGGAAAGTTGCAAGTTTTAAATGGAATGAGTTATTTGTTATATGCTATGCAAAGTAACAAGTTCATATCTTATATTTTACTCTGTGCAATGCAACAGCACGTGTTTTCTCTTCATTACACAACGAAATAAAGTGCATCAATGCAAGTTTGCATTATCTCTTCAAAATAGCATATATGTTAACTCCATGCACAGCAGAATGAATAATGCTGATACACTTAGTCGTTTTTCTGAAAAATGGTGCACGTTCAGAAAAACGACTAAGTGTCAAAATTACTCCGTTCTGTGCAATGCAACAGCACATGTGTTTTCTCGTCATTGCACAACGAAATAAAGTGCATCAATGCAAGTTTGCACTATCTCTTCAAAATAGCACATATGTTAACCCCATGCACAGCAGAATGAATTAATGCTGATACACTTAGTCGTTTTTCTGAAAAAAATATGCTCTGTGCAATGCAACAGCAGGTGTTTTCTCTTCATTGCACAACGAAATAAAGTGCATCAATGCAAGTTTGCATTATCTCTTCAAAATAGCACATATGTTAACCCCATGCACAGCAGAATGAATTAATGCTGATACACTTAATCGTTTTTCTGAAAAAAATTTTGCTCTGTGCGATGCAACAGCACATGTGTTTTCTCTTCATTGCACAACGAAATAAAGTGCATCAATGCAAGTTTGCATTATCTCTTCAAAATTGCATATATGTTAACTCCATGCACAGCAGAATGAATAATGTTGATACACTTAGTCGTTTTTCTGAGCGTGCACCATTTTTCAGAAAAACGACTAAGTGTCAAAATTACTCCGTTCTGTGCAATGCAACAGCACATGTTTTCTCTTCAATGCACAACGAAATAAAGTGCATCAATGCAAGTTTGCATTATCTCTTCATAATAGCACATATGTTAACTCCATGCACAGCAGAATGAATAATGCTGATACACTTAGTCGTTTTTCTAAAACATGGTGCACGCTCAGAAAAACGACTAAGTGTCAAAATTACTCCGTTTCAACATGCGGTGTGTTTCTCTGCTCAAGCCGGAGAGAGTGCGAGGTACGCGGTTTGAAGTTGTAGGGATGTTCCCCTCATGTGAATGCGCTCCAAATGAACCATGCAGTCAATTTACTGCTGTACGGCAGACGTAACATCGAATTAAGTCACAGAGGAAAGTTGTAAGTTTTAAATGGAATGAGTTATTTGTTATATGCTATGCAAAGTAACAAGTTCATATCTTATATTTTGCTCAGTGCAATGCAACAGCACATGTGTTTTCTCTTCATTGCACAACGAAATAAAGTGAATCAATGCAAGTTTGCATTATCTCTTCAAAATAGCATATATGTTAACTCCATGCACAGCAGAATGAAATAATGCTGATACACTTAGTCGTTTTTCTGAAAAATGGTGCACGCTCAGAAAAACGACTAAGTGTCAAAATTACTCCGTTCTGTGCAATGCAACAGCACATGTGTTTTCTCTTCATTGCACAACGAAATAAAGTGCATCAATGCAAGTTTGCATTATCTCTTCAAAATAGCACATATGTTAACCCCATGCACAGCAGAATGAATTAATGCTGATACACTTAGTCGTTTTTCTGAAAAAAATTTTGCTCTGTGCGATGCAACAGCACATGTGTTTTCTCTTCATTGCACAACGAAATAAAGTGCATCAATGCAAGTTAGCATTATCTCTTCAAAATAGCACATATGTTAACTCCATGCACAGCAGCATGAATTAATGCTGATACACTTAGTCGTTTTTCTGAAAAATGGTGCACGCTCAGAAAAACGACTAAGTGTCAAAATTACTCCGTTCTGTGCAATGCAACAGCACATGTTTTCTCTTCAATGCACAACGAAATAAAGTGCATCAATGCAAGTTTGCATTATCTCTTCATAATAGCACATATGTTAACTCCATGCACAGCACAATGAATTAATGCTGATACACTTAGTCGTTTTTCTGAAAAAAATTTGCTCTGTGCAATGCAACAGCACATGTGTTTTCTCTTCATTGCACAACGAAATAAATTGCATCAATGCAAGTTTGCATTATCTCTTCAAAATAGCACAAATGTTTACTCCATGCACAACAGAATGAATTAATGCTGATACACTTAGTCGTTTTTCTGAAAAAATTTTGCTCTGTGCAATGCAACAGCACATGTGTTTTCTCTTCATTGCACAACGAAATAAAGTGCATCAATACAAGTTTGCATTATCTCTTCAAAATAGAATATATTTTAACTCCATGCACAGCAGAATGAATTAATGCTGATACACTTAGTCGTTTTTCTGAAAAAATGTTGCTCTGTGCAATGCAACAGCACATGTGTTAATAAAGTGCATCAATGCAAGTTTGCATTATCTCTTCAAAATAGCACATATGTTAACTCCATGCACAGCAGAATGAATAATGCTGATACACTTAGTCGTTTTTCTGAAAAATGGTGCACGCTCAGAAAAACGACAGTGTCAAAATTACTCCGTTCTGTGCAATGCATCAGCACATGTGTTTTCTCTTCATTGCACAACGAAATAAAGTGCATCAATGCAAGTTTGCATTATCTCTTCAAAATAGAATATATGTTAACTCCATGCACAGCAGAATGAATTAATGCTGATACACTTAGTCGTTTTTCTGAAAAAATTTTGCTCTGTGCAATGCAACAGCACATGTGTTTTCTCTTCATTGCACAACGAAATAAAGTGCATCAATACAAGTTTGCATTATCTCTTCAAAATAGCACATATGTTAACTCCATGCACAGCAGAATGAATTAATGCTGATACACTTAGTCGTTTTTCTGAAAAATGGTGCACGCTCAGAAAAATGACAAAGTGTCAAAATTACTCCGTTCTGTGCAATGCATCAGCACATGTGTTTTCTCTTCATTGCACAACGAAATAAAGTGTATCAATGCAAGTTTGCATTATCTCTTCAAAATAACACATATGTTAACTCCATGCACAGCAGAATGAATAATTATGATTCAATTAGTCGTTTTTTCTGAAAAATGGTGCACGCTCAGTAAAACGACTAAGTGTCAAAATTACTCCATTTCAACCATGCGGTGTGTTTCTCCGCTCAAGCCGGAGAGAGTGCGAGGTAGGCGGCTTGAAGTTGTAGGGATGTTCCCCTCATGTGAATGCGCTCCAAATGAACCATGAAGTCAATTGACTGCTGTATGGCAGACGTAACATAAAATTAAGTCACAGAGGAAAGTTGCAAGTTTTAAAAGGAATGAGTTATTTGTTATATGCTATGCAAAGCAACAAGTTCATATTTTATATTTTGCGCTGTGCAATGCAACAGCACGTGTTTTCTCTTCATTACACAACGAAATAAAGTGCATCAATGCAAGTTTGCATTATCTCTTCAAAATAGCATATATGTTAACTCCATGCACAGCAGAATGAATAATGCTGATACACTTAGTCGTTTTTCTGAAAAATGGTGCACGTTCAGAAAAACGACAAAGTGTCAAAATTACTCCGTTCTGTGCAATGCAACAGCACATGTGTTTTCTCGTCATTGCACAACGAAATAAAGTGCATCAATGCACGTTTGCATTTTCTCTTCAAAATAGCACATATGTTAACGCCATGCACAGCAGAATGAATTAATGCTAATACACAGTCGTTTTTCTGAAAAAATATGCTCTGTGCAATGCAACAGCACGTGTTTTCTCTTCATTGCACAACGAAATAAAGTGCATCAATGCATGTTTGCATTATCTCTTCAAAATAGCACATATGTTAACCCCATGCACAGCAGAATGAATTAATGCTGATACACTTAGTCGTTTTTCTGAAAAAAATATGCTCTGTGCAATGCCACAGCACGTGTTTTCTCTTCATTGCACAACGAAATAAAGTGCATCAATGCAAGTTTGCATTATCTCTTCAAAATAGCACATATGTTAACCCCATGCACAGCAGAATGAATTAATGCTGATACACTTAGTCGTTTTTCTGAAAAAAATTTTGCTCTGTGCGATGCAACAGCACATGCGTTTTCTCTTCATTGCACAACGAAATAAAGTGCATCAATGCAAGTTTGCATTATCTCTTCAAAATTGACTGCTGTATGGCAGACGTAACATAAAATTAAGTCACAGAGGAAAGTTGCAAGTTTTAAATGGAATGAGTTATTTGTTATATGCTATGCAAAGCAACAAGTTCATATCTTATATTTTGCGCTGTGCAATGCAACAGCACGTGTTTTCTCTTCATTACACAACGAAATAAAGTGCATCAATGCAAGTTTGCATTATCTCTTCAAAATAGCATATATGTTAACTCCATGCACAGCAGAATGAATAATAGTGATACACTTAGTCGTTTTTCTGAAAAATGGTGCACGTTCAGAAAAACGACTAGGTGTCAAAATTACTCCGTTCTGTGCAATGCAACAGCACATGTGTTTTCTCTTCATTGCACAACGAAATAAAGCGTATCAATGCAAGTTTGCATTATCTCTTCAAAATAGCATATATGTTAACTCCATGCACAGCAGAATGAAATAATGCTGATACACTTAGTCGTTTTTCTGAAAAATGGTGCACGCTCAGAAAAACGACTAAGTGTCAAAATTACTCCGTTCTGTGCAATGCAACAGCACATGTGTTTTCTCTTCATTGCACAACGAAATAAAGTGCATCAATGTAATTTTGCATTATCTCTTCAAAATAGCATATATGTTAACTCCATGCACAGCAGAATGAATAATTATGATACAATTAGTCGTTTTTCTGAAAAATGGTGCACGCTCAGTAAAACGACTAAGTGTCAAAATTACTCCGTTTCAACCATGCGGTGTGTTTCTCTGCTCAAGCCGGAGAGAGTGCGAGGTAGGCGGCTTGAAGTTGTAGGGATGTTCCCCTCATGTGAATGCGCTCCAAATGAACCATGAAGTCAATTGACTGCTGTTTGGCAGACGTAACATAAAATTAAGTCACAGAGGAAAGTTGTAAGTATTAAATGGAATGAGTTATTTGTTATATGCTATGCAAAGCAACAAGTTCATATCTTATATTTTGCTCTGTGCAATGCAACAGCACGTGTTTTCTCTTCATTGCACAACGAAATAAAGTGCATCAATGCAAGTTTGCATTATCTCTTCTAAATAGCACATATGTTAACTCCATGCACAGCAGAATGAATTAATGCTGATACACTTAGTCGTTTTTCTGAAAAATGGTGCACGTTCAGAAAAACGACTAAGTGTCAAAATTACTCCGTTCTGTGCAATGCAACAGCACATGTGTTTTCTCGTCATTGCACAACGAAATAAAGTGCATCAATGCACGTTTGCATTTTCTCTTCAAAATACCACATATGTTAACGCCATGCACAGCAGAATGAATTAATGCTAATACACAGTCGTTTTTCTGAAAAAATATGCTCTGTGCAATGCAACAGCAGGTGTTTTCTCTTCATTGCACAACGAAATAAAGTGCATCAATGCAAGTTTGCATTATCTCTTCAAAATAGCACATATGTTAACCCCATGCACAGCAGAATGAATTAATGCTAATACACAGTCGTTTTTCTGAAAAAAATATGCTCTGTGCAATGCAACAGCACGTGTTTTCTCTTCATTGCACAACGAAATAAAGTGTATCAATGCAAGTTTGCATTATCTCTTCAAAATAGCACATATGTTAACCCCATGCACAGCAGAATGAATTAATGCTGATACACTTAGTTGTTTTTCTGAAAAAAATTTTGCTCTGTGCGATGCAACAGCACATGTGTTTTCTCTTCATTGCACAACGAAATAAAGTGCATCAATGCAAGTTTGCATTATCTCTTCAAAATAGCATATATGTTAACTCCATGCACAGCAGAATGAATAATGTTGAAACACTTAGTCGTTTTTCTGAAAAATGGTGCACGCTCAGAAAAACGACTAAGTGTCAAAATTACTCCGTTCTGTGCAATGCAACAGCACATGTTTTCTCTTCAATGCACAACGAAATAAAGTGCATCAATGCAAGTTTGCATTATCTCTTCATAATAGCACATATGTTAACTCCATGCACAGCACAATGAATTAATGCTGATACACTTAATCGTTTTTCTGAAAAAGTTTTGCTCTGTGCAATGCAACAGCACATGTGTTTTCTCTTCATTGCACAACGAAATAAAGTGCATCAATGCAAGTTTGCATTATCTCTTCAAAATAGCACATATGTTAACCCCATGCACAGCAGAATGAATTAATGCTGATACACTTAGTCGTTTTTCTGAAAAAAATATGCTCTGTGCAATGCAACAGCACGTGTTTTCTCTTCATTGCACAACGAAATAAAGTGCATCAATGCAAGTTTGCATTATCTCTTCAAAATAGCACATATGTTAACCCCATGCACAGCAGAATGAATTAATGTTGATACACTTAGTCGTTTTTCTGAAAAAAATTTTGCTCTGTGCGATGCAACAGCACATGCGTTTTCTCTTCATTGCACAACGACATAAAGTGCATCAATGCAAGTTTGCATTATCTCTTCAAAATTGACTGCTGTATGGCAGACGTAACATAAAATTAAGTCACAGAGGAAAGTTGCAAGTTTTAAATGGAATGAGTTATTTGTTATATGCTATGCAAAGCAACAAGTTCATATCTTATATTTTGCGCTGTGCAATGCAACAGCACGTGTTTTCTCTTCATTACACAACGAAATAAAGTGCATCAATGCAAGTTTGCATTATCTCTTCAAAATAGCATATATGTTAACTCCATGCACAGCAGAATGAATAATGCTGATACACTTAGTCGTTTTTCTGAAAAATGGTGCACGTTCAGAAAAACGACTAGGTGTCAAAATTACTCCATTCTGTGCAATGCAACAGCACATGTGTTTTCTCTTCATTGCACAACGAAATAAAGCGTATCAATGCAAGTTTGCATTATCTCTTCAAAATAGCATATATGTTAACTCCATGCACAGCAGAATGAAATAATGCTGATACACTTAGTCGTTTTTCTGAAAAATGGTGCACGCTCAGAAAAACGACTAAGTGTCAAAATTACTCCGTTCTGTGCAATGCAACAGCACATGTGTTTTCTCTTCATTGCACAACGAAATAAAGTGCATCAATGTAATTTTGCATTATCTCTTCAAAATAGCATATATGTTAACTCCATGCACAGCAGAATGAATAATTATGATACAATTAGTCGTTTTTCTGAAAAATGGTGCACGCTCAGTAAAACGACTAAGTGTCAAAATTACTCCGTTTCAACCATGCGGTGTGTTTCTCTGCTCAAGCCGGAGAGAGTGCGAGGTACGCGGCTTGAAGTTGTAGGGATGTTCCCCTCATGTGAATGCGCTCCAAATGAACCATGAAGTCAATTGACTGCTGTTTGGCAGACGTAACATAAAATTAAGTCACAGAGGAAAGTTGTAAGTTTTAAATGGAATGAGTTATTTGTTATATGCTATGCAAAGCAACAAGTTCATATCTTATATTTTGCTCTGTGCAATGCAACAGCACGTGTTTTCTCTTC
Organism: Opsariichthys bidens; assembly: GCA_037194245.1. Lineage (NCBI taxonomy): Eukaryota > Metazoa > Chordata > Actinopteri > Cypriniformes > Xenocyprididae > Opsariichthys > Opsariichthys bidens. The sequence goes on from CM074292.1 coordinate 22,956,171, forward strand.
ATTGCACAACGAAATAAAGTGCATCAATGCAAGTTTGCATTATCTCTTCTAAACAGCACATATGTTAACTCCATGCACAGCAGAATGAATTAATGCTGATACACTTAGTCGTTTTTCTGAAAAATGGTGCACGTTCAGAAAAACGACTAAGTGTCAAAATTACTCCGTTCTGTGCAATGCAACAGCACGTGTGTTTTCTCGTCATTGCACAACGAAATAAAGTGCATCAATGCACGTTTGCATTTTCTCTTCAAAATAGCACATATGTTAACGCCATGCACAGCAGAATGAATTAATGCTAATACACAGTCGTTTTTCTGAAAAAATATGCTCTGTGCAATGCAACAGCAGGTGTTTTCTCTTCATTGCACAACGAAATAAAGTGCATCAATGCAAGTTTGCATTATCTCTTCAAAATAGCACATATGTTAACCCCATGCACAGCAGAATGAATTAATGTTGATACACTTAGTCGTTTTTCTGAAAAAAATTTTGCTCTGTGCGATGCAACAGCACATGCGTTTTCTCTTCATTGCACAACGAAATAAAGTGCATCAATGCAAGTTTGCATTATCTCTTCAAAATTGACTGCTGTATGGCAGACGTAACATAAAATTAAGTCACAGAGGAAAGTTGCAAGTTTTAAATGGAATGAGTTATTTGTTATATGCTATGCAAAGCAACAAGTTCATATCTTATATTTTGCGCTGTGCAATGCAACAGCACGTGTTTTCTCTTCATTACACAACGAAATAAAGTGCATCAATGCAAGTTTGCATTATCTCTTCAAAATAGCATATATGTTAACTCCATGCACAGCAGAATGAATAATGCTGATACACTTAGTCGTTTTTCTGAAAAATGGTGCACGTTCAGAAAAACGACTAGGTGTCAAAATTACTCCGTTCTGTGCAATGCAACAGCACATGTGTTTTCTCTTCATTGCACAACGAAATAAAGCGTATCAATGCAAGTTTGCATTATCTCTTCAAAATAGCATATATGTTAACTCCATGCACAGCAGAATGAAATAATGCTGATACACTTAGTCGTTTTTCTGAAAAATGGTGCACGCTCAGAAAAACGACTAAGTGTCAAAATTACTCCGTTCTGTGCAATGCAACAGCACATGTGTTTTCTCTTCATTGCACAACGAAATAAAGTGCATCAATGTAATTTTGCATTATCTCTTCAAAATAGCATATATGTTAACTCCATGCACAGCAGAATGAATAATTATGATACAATTAGTCGTTTTTCTGAAAAATGGTGCACGCTCAGTAAAACGACTAAGTGTCAAAATTACTCCGTTTCAACCATGCGGTGTGTTTCTCTGCTCAAGCCGGAGAGAGTGCGAGGTAGGCGGCTTGAAGTTGTAGGGATGTTCCCCTCATGTGAATGCGCTCCAAATGAACCATGAAGTCAATTGACTGCTGTTTGGCAGACGTAACATAAAATTAAGTCACAGAGGAAAGTTGTAAGTTTTAAATGGAATGAGTTATTTGTTATATGCTATGCAAAGCAACAAGTTCATATCTTATATTTTGCTCTGTGCAATGCAACAGCACGTGTTTTCTCGTCATTGCACAACGAAATAAAGTGCATCAATGCACGTTTGCATTTTCTCTTCAAAATAGCACATATGATAACGCCATGCACAGCAGAATGAATTAATGCTAATACACAGTCGTTTTTCTGAAAAAATATGCTCTGTGCAATGCAACAGCAGGTGTTTTCTCTTCATTGCACAACGAAATAAAGTGCATCAATGCAAGTTTGCATTATCTCTTCAAAATAGCACATATGTTAACCCCATGCACAGCAGAATGAATTAATGCTAATACACAGTCGTTTTTCTGAAAAAAATATGCTCTGTGCAATGCAACAGCACGTGTTTTCTCTTCATTGCACAACGAAATAAAGTGCATCAATGCAAGTTTGCATTATCTCTTCAAAATAGCACATATGTTAACCCCATGCACAGCAGAATGAATTAATGCTGATACACTTAGTTGTTTTTCTGAAAAAAATGTTGCTCTGTGCGATGCAACAGCACATGTGTTTTCTCTTCATTGCACAACGAAATAAAGTGCATCAATGCAAGTTTGCATTATCTCTTCAAAATAGCATATATGTTAACTCCATGCACAGCAGAATGAATAATGTTGATACACTTAGTCGTTTTTCTGAAAAATGGTGCACGCTCAGAAAAACGACTAAGTGTCAAAATTACTCCGTTCTGTGCAATGCATCAGCACATGTGTTTTCTCTTCAATGCACAACGAAATACAGTGCATCAATGCAAGTTTGCATTATCTCTTCATAATAGCACATATGTTAACTCCATGCACAGCACAATGAATTATTGCTGATACACTTAATCGTTTTTCTGAAAAAGTTTTGCTCTGTGCAATGCAACAGCACATGTGTTTTCTCTTCATTGCACAACGAAATAAAGTGCATCAATGCAATTTTGCATTATCTCTTCAAAATAGCATATATGTTAACTCCATGCACAGCAGAATGAATAATTATGATTCAATTAGTCGTTTTTCTGAAAAATGGTGCACGCTCAGTAAAACGACTAAGTGTCAAAATTACTCCGTTCTGTGCAATGCATCAGCACATGTGTTTTCTCTTCATTGCACAACGAAATAAAGTGTATCAATGCAAGTTTGCATTATCTCTTCAAAATAACACATATGTTAACTCCATGCACAGCAGAATGAATTAATGCTAATACACAGTCGTTTTTCTGAAAAGAATTTGCTCTGTGCAATGCAACAGCACATGTTTTCTCTTCAATGCACAACGAAATAAAGTGCATCAATGCAAGTTTGCATTATCTCTTCATAATAGCACATATGTTAACTCCATGCACAGCACAATGAATTAATGCTGATACACTTAGTCGTTTTTCTGAAAAAGTTGTCTCTGTGCAATGCAACAGCACATGTGTTTTCTCTTCATTGCACAACGAAATAAAGTGCATCAATGCAAGTTTGCATTATCTCTTCAAAATAGCATATATGTTAACTCCATGCACAGCAGAATGATTTAATGTTGATACACTTAGTCGTTTTTCTGAAAAATGGTGCACGCTCAGAAAAACGACAGTGTCAAAATTACTCCGTTCTGTGCAATGCATAAGCACATGTGTTTTCTCTTCATTGCACAACGAAATAAAGTGTATCAATGCAAGTTTGCATTATCTCTTCAAAATAACACATATGTTAACTCCATGCACAGCAGAATGAATTGATGCTGATACACAGTCGTTTTTCTGAAAAAAAAAATTGCTCTGTGCAATGCAACAGCACATGTGTTTTCTCTTCATTGCACAACGAAATAAAGTGCATCAATGCAATTTTGCATTATCTCTTCAAAATAGCATTTATGTTAACTCCATTCACAGCAGAATGAAATAATGCTGATACACTCAGTCTTTTTTCTGATAAATGGTGCACGCTCAGAAAAACGACTAAGTGTCAAAATTACTCCGTTCTGTGCAATGCAACAGCACATGTGTTTTCACAACGAAATAAAGTGCATCAATGCAAGTTTGCATTATCTCTTCAAAATAGCACATATGTTAACTCCATGCACAGCAGAATGAATTAATGCTGATACACTTAGTCGTTTTTCTGAAAAATTTTGCTCTGTGCAATGCAACAGCACATGTGTTTTCTCTTCATTGCACAACCAAATAAAGTGCATCAATGCAATTTTGCATTATCTCTTCAAAATAGCGTGTACGTTAACTCCATGCACAGCAGAATGAATAATGCTGATACACTTAGTCGTTTTTCTGAAAAATGGTGCACGCTCAGAAAAACGACTAAGTGTCAAAATTACTCCGTTCTGTGCAATGCAACAGCATATGTGTTTTCTCTTCATTGCACAACGAAATAAAGTGCATCAATGCAATTTTGCATTCTCTCTTCAAAATAGCATACATGTTAACGCCATGCACAGCAGAATGAATTAATGCTAATACACAGTCGTTTTTCTGAAAAAAATTTGCTCTGTGCAATGCAACAGCACATGTGTTTTCTCTTCATTACACAACGAAATAAAGTGCATCAATGCAAGTTTGCATTATCTCTTCAAAATAGCATATATGTTAACTCCATGCACAGCAGAATGAATAATGCTGATACACTTAGTCGTTTTTCTGAAAAATGGTGCACGCTCAGAAAAACGACTAAGTGTCAAAATTACTCCGTTCTGTGCAATGCAACAGCATATGTGTTTTCTCTTCATTGCACAACGAAATAAAGTGCATCAATGCAAGTTTGCATTATCTCTTCAAAATAGCACATATGTTAACTCCATGCACAGCAGAATGAATTAATGCTGATACACTTAGTCGTTTTTCTGAAAAAAAATTGCTCTGTGCAATGCAACAGCACATGTGTTTTCTCTTCATTGCACAACCAAATAAAGTGCATCAATGCAATTTTGCATTATCTCTTCAAAATAGTGTATACGTTAACTCCATGCACAGCAGAATGAATTAATGCTAATACACAGTCGTTTTTCTGAAAAAATATGCTCTGTGCAATGCAACAGCAGGTGTTTTCTCTTCATTGCACAACGAAATAAAGTGCATCAATGCAAGTTTGCATTATCTCTTCAAAATAGCACATATGTTAACCCCATGCACAGCAGAATGAATTAATGCTAATACACAGTCGTTTTTCTGAAAAAAATATGCTCTGTGCAATGCAACAGCACGTGTTTTCTCTTCATTGCACAACGAAATAAAGTGCATCAATGCAAGTTTGCATTATCTCTTCAAACTAGCACATATGTTAACCCCATGCACAGCAGAATGAATTAATGCTGATACACTTAGTTGTTTTTCTGAAAAAAATTTTGCTCTGTGCGATGCAACAGCACATGTGTTTTCTCTTCATTGCACAACGAAATAAAGTGCATCAATGCAAGTTTGCATTATCTCTTCAAAATAGCATATATGTTAACTCCATGCACAGCAGAATGAATAATGTTGATACACTTAGTCGTTTTTCTGAAAAATGGTGCACGCTCAGAAAAACGACTAAGTGTCAGAATTACTCCGTTCTGTGCAATGCATCAGCACATGTGTTTTCTCTTCAATGCACAACGAAATACAGTGCATCAATGCAAGTTTGCATTATCTCTTCATAATAGCACATATGTTAACTCCATGCACAGCACAATGAATTATTGCTGATACACTTAATCGTTTTTCTGAAAAAGTTTTGCTCTGTGCAATGCAACAGCACATGTGTTTTCTCTTCATTGCACAACGAAATAAAGTGCATCAATGCAATTTTGCATTATCTCTTCAAAATAGCATATATGTTAACTCCATGCACAGCAGAATGAATAATTATGATTCAATTAGTCGTTTTTCTGAAAAATGGTGCACGCTCAGTAAAACGACTAAGTGTCAAAATTACTCCGTTCTGTGCAATGCATCAGCACATGTGTTTTCTCTTCATTGCACAACGAAATAAAGTGTATCAATGCAAGTTTGCATTATCTCTTCAAAATAACACATATGTTAACTCCATGCACAGCAGAATGAATTAATGCTAATACACAGTCGTTTTTCTGAAAAGAATTTGCTCTGTGCAATGCAACAGCACATGTTTTCTCTTCAATGCACAACGAAATAAAGTGCATCAATGCAAGTTTGCATTATCTCTTCATAATAGCACATATGTTAACTCCATGCACAGCACAATGAATTAATGCTGATACACTTAGTCGTTTTTCTGAAAAAGTTGTCTCTGTGCAATGCAACAGCACATGTGTTTTCTCTTCATTGCACAACGAAATAAAGTGCATCAATGCAAGTTTGCATTATCTCTTCAAAATAGCATATATGTTAACTCCATGCACAGCAGAATGATTTAATGCTGATACACTTAGTCGTTTTTCTGAAAAATGGTGCACGCTCAGAAAAACGACAGTGTCAAAATTACTCCGTTCTGTGCAATGCATCAGCACATGTGTTTTCTCTTCATTGCACAACGAAATAAAGTGCATCAATGCAAGTTTGCATTATCTCTTCTAAATAGCACATATGTCAACTCCATGCACAGCAGAATGAATTAATGCTGATACACTTAGTCGTTTTTCTGAAAAATGGTGCACGTTCAGAAAAACGACTAAGTGTCAAAATTACTCCGTTCTGTGCAATGCAACAGCACATGTGTTTTCTCGTCATTGCACAACGAAATAAAGTGCATCAATGCACGTTTGCATTTTCTCTTCAAAATAGCACATATGATAACGCCATGCACAGCAGAATGAATTAATGCTAATACACAGTCGTTTTTCTGAAAAAATATGCTCTGTGCAATGCAACAGCAGGTGTTTTCTCTTCATTGCACAACGAAATAAAGTGCATCAATGCAAGTTTGCATTATCTCTTCAAAATAGCACATATGTTAACCCCATGCACAGCAGAATGAATTAATGCTAATACACAGTCGTTTTTCTGAAAAAAATATGCTCTGTGCAATGCAACAGCACGTGTTTTCTCTTCATTGCACAACGAAATAAAGTGCATCAATGCAAGTTTGCATTATCTCTTCAAAATAGCACATATGTTAACCCCATGCACAGCAGAATGAATTAATGCTGATACACTTAGTTGTTTTTCTGAAAAAAATGTTGCTCTGTGCGATGCAACAGCACATGTGTTTTCTCTTCATTGCACAACGAAATAAAGTGCATCAATGCAAGTTTGCATTATCTCTTCAAAATAGCATATATGTTAACTCCATGCACAGCAGAATGAATAATGTTGATACACTTAGTCGTTTTTCTGAAAAATGGTGCACGCTCAGAAAAACGACTAAGTGTCAAAATTACTCCGTTCTGTGCAATGCATCAGCACATGTGTTTTCTCTTCAATGCACAACGAAATACAGTGCATCAATGCAAGTTTGCATTATCTCTTCATAATAGCACATATGTTAACTCCATGCACAGCACAATGAATTATTGCTGATACACTTAATCGTTTTCCTGAAAAAGTTTTGCTCTGTGCAATGCAACAGCACATGTGTTTTCTCTTCATTGCACAACGAAATAAAGTGCATCAATGCAATTTTGCATTATCTCTTCAAAATAGCATATATGTTAACTCCATGCACAGCAGAATGAATAATTATGATTCAATTAGTCGTTTTTCTGAAAAATGGTGCACGCTCAGTAAAACGACTAAGTGTCAAAATTACTCCGTTCTGTGCAATGCATCAGCACATGTGTTTTCTCTTCATTGCACAACGAAATAAAGTGTATCAATGCAAGTTTGCATTATCTCTTCAAAATAACACATATGTTAACTCCATGCACAGCAGAATGAATTAATGCTAATACACAGTCGTTTTTCTGAAAAGAATTTGCTCTGTGCAATGCAACAGCACATGTTTTCTCTTCAATGCACAACGAAATAAAGTGCATCAATGCAAGTTTGCATTATCTCTTCATAATAGCACATATGTTAACTCCATGCACAGCACAATGAATTAATGCTGATACACTTAGTCGTTTTTCTGAAAAAGTTGTCTCTGTGCAATGCAACAGCACATGTGTTTTCTCTTCATTGCACAACGAAATAAAGTGCATCAATGCAAGTTTGCATTATCTCTTCAAAATAGCATATATGTTAACTCCATGCACAGCAGAATGATTTAATGTTGATACACTTAGTCGTTTTTCTGAAAAATGGTGCACGCTCAGAAAAACGACAGTGTCAAAATTACTCCGTTCTGTGCAATGCATCAGCACATGTGTTTTCTCTTCATTGCACAACGAAATAAAGTGTATCAATGCAAGTTTGCATTATCTCTTCAAAATAACACATATGTTAACTCCATGCACAGCAGAATGAATTGATGCTGATACACAGTCGTTTTTCTGAAAAAAAAAATTGCTCTGTGCAATGCAACAGCACATGTGTTTTCTCTTCATTGCACAACGAAATAAAGTGCATCAATGCAATTTTGCATTATCTCTTCAAAATAGCATTTATGTTAACTCCATTCACAGCAGAATGAAATAATGCTGATACACTCAGTCTTTTTTCTGATAAATGGTGCACGCTCAGAAAAACGACTAAGTGTCAAAATTACTCCGTTCTGTGCAATGCAACAGCACATGTGTTTTCACAACGAAATAAAGTGCATCAATGCAAGTTTGCATTATCTCTTCAAAATAGCACATATGTTAACTCCATGCACAGCAGAATGAATTAATGCTGATACACTTAGTCGTTTTTCTGAAAAATTTTGCTCTGTGCAATGCAACAGCACATGTGTTTTCTCTTCATTGCACAACCAAATAAAGTGCATCAATGCAATTTTGCATTATCTCTTCAAAATAGCGTGTACGTTAACTCCATGCACAGCAGAATGAATAATGCTGATACACTTAGTCGTTTTTCTGAAAAATGGTGCACGCTCAGAAAAACGACTAAGTGTCAAAATTACTCCGTTCTGTGCAATGCAACAGCATATGTGTTTTCTCTTCATTGCACAACGAAATAAAGTGCATCAATGCAATTTTGCATTCTCTCTTCAAAATAGCATACATGTTAACGCCATGCACAGCAGAATGAATTAATGCTAATACACAGTCGTTTTTCTGAAAAAAATTTGCTCTGTGCAATGCAACAGCACATGTGTTTTCTCTTCATTACACAACGAAATAAAGTGCATCAATGCAAGTTTGCATTATCTCTTCAAAATAGCATATATGTTAACTCCATGCACAGCAGAATGAATAATGCTGATACACTTAGTCGTTTTTCTGAAAAATGGTGCACGCTCAGAAAAACGACTAAGTGTCAAAATTACTCCGTTCTGTGCAATGCAACAGCACATGTGTTTTCTCTTCATTGCACAACGAAATAAAGTGCATCAATGCAAGTTTGCATTATCTCTTCAAAATAGCACATATGTTAACTCCATGCACAGCAGAATGAATTAATGCTGATACACTTAGTCGTTTTTCTGAAAAAAAATTGCTCTGTGCAATGCAACAGCACATGTGTTTTCTCTTCATTGCACAACCAAATAAAGTGCATCAATGCAATTTTGCATTATCTCTTCAAAATAGTGTATACGTTAACTCCATGCACAGCAGAATGAATTAATGCTAATACACAGTCGTTTTTTCTGAAAAAATATGCTCTGTGCAATGCAACAGCAGGTGTTTTCTCTTCATTGCACAACGAAATAAAGTGCATCAATGCAAGTTTGCATTATCTCTTCAAAATAGCACATATGTTAACCCCATGCACAGCAGAATGAATTAATGCTAATACACAGTCGTTTTTCTGAAAAAAATATGCTCTGTGCAATGCAACAGCACGTGTTTTCTCTTCATTGCACAACGAAATAAAGTGCATCAATGCAAGTTTGCATTATCTCTTCAAACTAGCACATATGTTAACCCCATGCACAGCAGAATGAATTAATGCTGATACACTTAGTTGTTTTTCTGAAAAAAATGTTGCTCTGTGCGATGCAACAGCACATGTGTTTTCTCTTCATTGCACAACGAAATAAAGTGCATCAATGCAAGTTTGCATTATCTCTTCAAAATAGCATATATGTTAACTCCATGCACAGCAGAATGAATAATGTTGATACACTTAGTCGTTTTTCTGAAAAATGGTGCACGCTCAGAAAAACGACTAAGTGTCAGAATTACTCCGTTCTGTGCAATGCATCAGCACATGTGTTTTCTCTTCAATGCACAACGAAATACAGTGCATCAATGCAAGTTTGCATTATCTCTTCATAATAGCACATATGTTAACTCCATGCACAGCACAATGAATTATTGCTGATACACTTAATCGTTTTTCTGAAAAAGTTTTGCTCTGTGCAATGCAACAGCACATGTGTTTTCTCTTCATTGCACAACGAAATAAAGTGCATCAATGCAATTTTGCATTATCTCTTCAAAATAGCATATATGTTAACTCCATGCACAGCAGAATGAATAATTATGATTCAATTAGTCGTTTTTCTGAAAAATGGTGCACGCTCAGTAAAACGACTAAGTGTCAAAATTACTCCGTTCTGTGCAATGCATCAGCACATGTGTTTTCTCTTCATTGCACAACGAAATAAAGTGTATCAATGCAAGTTTGCATTATCTCTTCAAAATAACACATATGTTAACTCCATGCACAGCAGAATGAATTAATGCTAATACACAGTCGTTTTTCTGAAAAGAATTTGCTCTGTGCAATGCAACAGCACATGTTTTCTCTTCAATGCACAACGAAATAAAGTGCATCAATGCAAGTTTGCATTATCTCTTCATAATAGCACATATGTTAACTCCATGCACAGCACAATGAATTAATGCTGATACACTTAGTCGTTTTTCTGAAAAAGTTGTCTCTGTGCAATGCAACAGCACATGTGTTTTCTCTTCATTGCACAACGAAATAAAGTGCATCAATGCAAGTTTGCATTATCTCTTCAAAATAGCATATATGTTAACTCCATGCACAGCAGAATGATTTAATGCTGATACACTTAGTCGTTTTTCTGAAAAATGGTGCACGCTCAGAAAAACGACAGTGTCAAAATTACTCCGTTCTGTGCAATGCATCAGCACATGTGTTTTCTCTTCATTGCACAACGAAATAAAGTGTATCAATGCAAGTTTGCATTATCTCTTCAAAATAACACATATGTTAACTCCATGCACAGCAGAATGAATTGATGCTGATACACAGTCGTTTTTCTGAAAAATTTTGCTCTGTGCAATTCAACAGCACATGTGTTTTCTCTTCATTGCACAACCAAATAAAGTGCATCTATGTTAACTCCATTCACAGCAGAATGAAATAATGCTGATACACTCAGTCTTTTTTCTGATAAATGGTGCACGCTCAGAAAAACGACTAAGTGTCAAAATTACTCCGTTCTGTGCAATGCAACAGCACATGTGTTTTCACAACGAAATAAAGTGCATCAATGCAATTTTGCATTATCTCTTCAAAATAGCGTGTACGTTAACTCCATGCACAGCAGAATGAATAATGCTGATACACTTAGTCGTTTTTCTGAAAAATGGTGCACGCTCAGAAAAACGACTAAGTGTCAAAATTACTCCGTTCTGTGCAATGCAACAGCATATGTGTTTTCTCTTCATTGCACAACGAAATAAAGTGCATCAATGCAATTTTGCATTCTCTCTTCAAAATAGCATACATGTTAACGCCATGCACAGCAGAATGAATTAATGCTAATACACAGTCGTTTTTCTGAAAAAAATTTGCTCTGTGCAATGCAACAGCACATGTGTTTTCTCTTCATTACACAACGAAATAAAGTGCATCAATGCAAGTTTGCATTATCTCTTCAAAATAGCATATATGTTAACTCCATGCACAGCAGAATGAATAATGCTGATACACTTAGTTGTTTTTCTGAAAAATGGTGCACGCTCAGAAAAACGACTAAGTGTCAAAATTACTCCGTTCTGTGCAATGCAACAGCACATGTGTTTTCTCTTCATTGCACAACGAAATAAAGTGCATCAATGCAAGTTTGCATTATCTCTTCAAAATAGCACATATGTTAACTCCATGCACAGCAGAATGAATTAATGCTGATACACTTAGTCGTTTTTTTCTGAAAAAAAATTGCTCTGTGCAATGCAACAGCACATGTGTTTTCTCTTCATTGCACAACCAAATAAAGTGCATCAATGCAATTTTGCATTATCTCTTCAAAATAGTGTATACGTTAACTCCATGCACAGCAGAATGAATTAATGCTAATACACAGTCGTTTTTCTGAAAAAAATTTGCTCTGTGCAATGCAACAGCACGTGTTTTCTCTTCATTGCACAACGAAATAAAGTGCATCAATGCAAGTTTGCATTATCTCTTCTAAACAGCATATATGTTAACTCCATGCACAGCAGAATGAATTAATGCTGATACACAGTCGTTTTTCTGAAATAATTTTGCTCTGTGCAATGCAACAACACGTGTTTTCTCTTCATTGCACAACGAAATAAAGTGCATCAATGCAAGTTTGCATTATCTCTTCAAAATAGCATATATGTTAACTCCATGCACAGCAGAATGAATAATGCTGATACACTTAGTCGTTTTTCCGAAAAATGGTGCACGTTCAGAAAAACGACTAAGTGTCAAAATTACTCCGTTCTGTGCAATGCAACAGCACATGTGTTTTCTCTTCATTGCATAACGAAATAAAGTGCATCAATGCAAGTTTGCATTATCTCTTCAAAATAGCACATATGTTAACTCCATGCACAGCAGAATGAATTAATGCTGATACACTTAGTCGTTTTTATGAAAAATGGTGCACGCTCAGAAAAACGACTAAGTGTCAAAATTACTCCGTTTCAACAATGCGGTGTGTTTCTCTGCTCAAGCCGGAGAGAGTGCGAGGTACGCGGCTTGAAGTTGTAGGGATGTTCCCCTCATGTGAATGCGCTCCAAATGAACCATGCAGTCAATTTACTGCTGTACGGCAGACGTAACATCAAATTAAGTCACAGAGGAAAGTTGTAAGTTTTAAATGGAATGAGTTATTTGTTATATGCTATGCAAAGCAACAAGTTCATATCTTATATTTTGCTCAGAGCAATGCAACAGCACATGTGTTTCTCTTCATTGCACAACGAAATAAAGTGCATCAATGCAAGTTTGCATTATCTCTTCAAAATAGCACATATGTTTACTCCATGCAAAGCAGAATGAATTAATGCTGATATACTTAGTCGTTTTTCTGAAAAATTTTTGCTCTGTGCAATGCAACAGCACATTTGTTTTCTCTTCATTGCACAACGAAATAAAGTGCATCAATGCAATTTTTCATTGTCTCTTTAAAAAAGCGTATATGTTAACTCCATGCACAGCAGAATGATTTAATGCTGGTACACTTAGCCGTTTTTCTGAAAAATGGTGCACGCTCAGAAAAACCACTGTGTAAAAATTACTCCGTTTCAACCATGCGGTGTGTTTCTCTGCTCAAGCCGGAGAGAGTGTGAGGTAGGCGGCTTGAAGTTATAAGGATGTTCCCCTCATGTGAATGATCTTACATTTTGCTCTGTGCAATGCAACAGCACATGTGTTTTCTCTTCATTGCACAACGAAATAAAGTGCATCAATGCAAGTTTGCATTATCTCTGCAAAATAGCACATATGTTAACTCCATGCACAGCACAATGAATCAATCCTGTTACACTTAGTCGTTTTTCTCAAAAATGGTGCACGCTCAGTAAAACGACTAAGTGTCAAAATTACACCGTTTCAACCATGTGGTGTTTTCTCTGCTCAAGCCGGAGAGAGTGTGAGGTAGGCGGCTTGAAGTTATAAGGATGTTCCCCTCATGTGAATGATCATATATTTTGCTCTGTGCAATGTAACAGCACATGTGTTTTCTCTTCATTGCACAACCAAATAAAGTGCATCAATGCAATTTTGCATTATCTCAACAAAATAGCATATATGTTAACTCCATGCACAGCAGAATGAATAATGCTTATACACTTAGTCGTTTTTCGACTAAGAAATATTTTTTATCAATATCTTTGAAATATTGACCTCTGAACCTTGAACCCAGTACATGTTTGAAGGCTTGTCATTTAGTCACAGAAGGTGCTACACCAGCTGTTATAGAAAGCTCTGGACCTTAGCTGTTATGTAGATATGGTCTCCAAAGACCCATTGTAAACACTGTCAAATATGGTAATAAGCTATTTTGACCTATTTAACAATTTGATTTTTGAAATCTGATGACACCAGTGTGTTCCCCTTCCCCAAAAAACCCCATGGTGTATCCAAAATTCTACACTGCCAACTTCTAATTATGAGAAATATACCAATATATTTTAAAACTACAACTTCGACTAAAGACGCTGTCTACAGGGCTTCAACTACACTCAAAAAGTTCAAAACGGAACAACGTGTTGTTTCTGGTGACAAAACCACTGATTAAATACGTACATTGAAGCGATACTGGCGTTATAAGTGGGATATGGGCTTCGCATGTGCCCCGCTCGGCCCATATCATAGTGTTCTGTCTTACAGCATACTGTAATGTTTCACCGGTAATAAGACCAAAATAATATTATTAAAATAATGAATGACACGATACATTTTAGGCATTTATTAGCTTGTACAACCACAAAAACAACACACATAGCTCAGACAAATACAAAAATTGAAGAGCATGTCAAGTGATTACAAAGGCCTGGTAGGGACTGACCCTGTGATACATGATGGGCAGCTATGTAGTGATTTGCAGTGGTGGTGCAAAAGTTAACAGTGCTGGGATTTAATCAGTGCAAAGTAGGGCTGCACAATATATCAAATTTATTGAAATATTGCAAATGTATACTGTATATCGCGATATGCATAACGCGCTTGCAATAACTGGGGTCATGAACAAAATAAAAAGTTTTGTAGCTTTGATAAGTATCAGGATATATTTAATTCATACAGTGAAAACTAAGCAACATTTTATTTTTACATTTTATGATTCAATATTTTGAATTAAATAATGTAGGATAACCTGAAATCCTGTGGTTTACACTGATGTATAAATAACACTTCCTATGCTACAGTAAAACACTGATGTTGACTTTCACAAGTTATAAGGATGTTTTCTTGTCATAAAAAGAATGTGAAACACATGTAGGATATATCATTTTAAATATATTTTAAAGATAATTTAACTTTATTTTACACACTTTAAGCATTATCGTATCGCATATCGCATTATTTAATGAATTATCGAACTTTTCTTCAATATCGCACAGCCCTAGTGCAAAGCTGTGCATGTTATTAAATATGACTATGGAAAAAACAAGAGAGCATAAAAGTATTGCTTAACAAAAACAATACAAAGCAGATAAGTAGAACAGACACATATATTAAATTCAAAAGAAAAAAGTTTATACAAGCCAATGGGTAGTGGATACTAGACGATAGACAAAGTGATGTGATGGTTGGGGCAGGGAGAGACTCATGCTGAAAAGTCCATTTCTCCCCTACCCTTTTGTGAGACATTGAGTTGCTGGTTAGCCCTGGGGACAAAGAACCTCCTCAATGTTGAGCATGCAGAAGACTGCTTCTGCAAATTATCCTCAGTTTGTTATATGATTAACTCAAGCTCCATGCCAAACACAGAGCCAGCTTTCCTTACCAGCCTGTCCCAACAGCCCTCTTCTTAATGCTGCCTCCCCAGCACACAACAGAAAAAAAAGGACTCTGGCCATGAAAATACTGTTTAATCGTGCTCAGAGTCACTACTGGTATGGTATTCCTCAGAATCACTATCAAAGTTAATTTCTGTTTCAGTCAGAACTTGAACAAAACAGTTCTTTGCATGCTTTGCCAGGCTGTTGTTCGTTCTTCATCGTCAAGCTCTGTAGACCTTGGATCCCATCTTGAAGCAGGCCCGACATCTCGCCTTACATGTTAAAACAAATTGAGCCTTTATTAATTAGAAACTTTCAGCAATATTGTAATGCAAGCCAAGTATAACACAAAAACATACTGTACCTGATGTCACATTAGAAAGCTGGGATGACATGTGCTTCAGAGTGTCTGCACGGGTGCAAAGAGACTTCCAATGCTTGTTCATCTCTGCAATAAGAATCCTCTTCTCCTCCTCAAGTCTCCTTACTGCCATCACAATGTCGAACGCCTTCCTCTTCGTGCTTAGATCTACAGAGTCTGTAATACATAGATGAAACAAGTCAGTTGTATTTAAGATTAGTATTTAAAAAATTTCTGGGGTTACAATCGAGGCATGATAGATTTTGTGCCACCATGTGACTATTTTACATAGTCAACAGAATTGTGTACATACCACTAGGGATAGGTACCGAAACCCGGTACTAAACTGGCCCCGGTGCTAAATTATGAAAGACCGTAGTATCGATAAGATCTGACGCTATCGGTTCTGCTGTCGGTGCTGGAGAAAAAAATAAAAATAAATGTACTATGTATTCCTGCTTAATTATGTTGTCGTGCACATTTTATCTCACCAAACATTTCTAATTTGCGATAATATTAAGACGTTTGTCTGTGAGATCCGCGAGATTTCTCATGCGCGCCGCTGTCTATCACACACACACGCACGCACGCACGCACGCACACGCACACGCACACGCACACGCACACGCGCGACGCACACGCACACGCGCGGCGCACACACTTAACAGCACGAAAACTCCCGCTTAATACAAAGAGTGACGATGGCTGATAGAGCAACACGTTCAAAAGTGAGGTTATACAACACTAAAGTTGATGCAGACAACGCTCGTTGTCATAAATGCAGCAAGATTTTTGCATGTAAGGGCGGAAACACAAGCAATCTGCATTTCTTTGTCTGAACGTAATGCACTTTTAAAAGATGCTTTGCCAAAGTTTTCGACTGCCTAGCTAGCTCGTCTCTGCTGGTTGCCCCATCTACGTCAGGTATGCTAACATCGTGTTGAATCAACGTTGTTCACGTCATTTAAAATAAATGTTCAATCTCCCTAATTGGTTTGCTTACCTTACGTTGAAATACTGTTGATTTCATTTGGGAGAAATGACGTTATGCATTCAACATATTTTCTACTGGTTTTTAAAAGCCCAAATAAAGAAAAATCAGTATGTAAACATTTATTTGGCTAAATGCACAGCACTTCAAGTTAGTTTACAAAATAGCCTACATATAAATATAATATTTAGAAATGATATCCAGAAATTAATTTGTAATGATGAAATGACACATAATTAACTTAATCATGTGAACATAGGTTCATGATCAAATGTTAACATTGAACAATGGCCACATTTTGCAACCTTTTTATTATATATTTTTTTGAAAAAAGCTGCAGCTACTATGAACCAATCAACTCCTCCTAATACCTCTGCTCCAAAACAAGCCCAAAGCCCCTTCACCCTAGCAGCTAGTGGGAGGATGCCTGAGGAGAGGGTGAACGACTGCCACTTAGCCTTGACCAAGTTCATAGTGAAAGGCCTACACCCCTTTGCAACAGTGGAGTACAACGGTTTTAGGTAACAGTCTGTCAGTATACATTACACAATATATAGTTATATTAATTTTTAGGATATAGATGCATTATAAAAAGGGTTGTATTTCAGCTCCATCATGCCACAATACAATAAACAACAACACAATTTAATAATGATAAAATAACAAATTATAATTGTTTTTACTGTAGGGAAATGTGCAGGGCACTCAACTCAAAATATACCCCTCCTTCCAGAAGTTATCTCAGCGACACATTAATTCCTTCCTGGTATGGTGTTGAAAAGGCCAATGTGATCAGTGAGCTGAAAGATGTGCCAAAGTTGGCCATCACATCAGATGGGTGGACCAGCCTCCGGCAAGATCACTATCTCACAGTTAACAGTGCACTACACAAGCCAGGGCAGTGTAAAACAGAAGGTCCTCCACACCAGGGCAGTGTACAAATCCCAAACTGGCGAAGTAGTGGCCGAGGAGGTCGCAGACATCCTGGAAGAGTAAATAGATAGATAGATCCGAGCAAGATTGTAGCTGTGACTGTTGATAATGCTAGCAATATGGAGATTGCTATCAAGAAGCTACAGAGCCTAAAAATAGGATGTTTTGCACATACATTGAATCTGGCTGCACAGAAAATTTACAAAATTGCATCCATTGATAAATGGGCAGCCCGAATCAGAGCAGTGGTCGTGTGGTTCAAGAGATCCTCCATGTCTAAAACGGTGTTGACAGAAAAGCAATAGCTCCTTGGTAAGTTGAATCTATTATTATAAGTGTTATTTTGAAATTCACACATCTAAACTATATAATTCAATATTCAAGTGTGTGCTAAATAAATGTGTGTTGTTTTTTGTTGTTCTTGCAGGCCTTCCACAACACTCACTCATCCTGGATGTCAAGACCAGGTGGAACTCTCTATATCTAATGATAGAGAGATTTATGGAGCAGTTTCCAGCAATCCAAGCAGCAGCCTTGGACCCACGGCTGCGAAAAGCATTGTCCAAGGACAACCTGGACCGTCTGAAAGATGAGGACTTCCATAAGGCTGAGGAGTTTGTCCAGATCATGAGAAACCTCTATACATCCACATTGTGTGTGTGTCATGTGAAAAGAATACCACCTGTGGACAGATCTTACTCTTCCTTCAAAAACTGGAAGAACATCTTACTCTGAAGGATGACAATGTTTGTGCCATCAATCAAAGAGAAGGTGTGGAAGAACCTCTCCCAGCGATATCAGAATGATGACATTCAAGCCTTCCTGCATGAGGCCACAGCAATGAACCCCAGATTCAAAGGGAGGTTAGTCAGTGATGCAACTTGGGACAGACTGAGGATGAAAGCTATTGACACTGTGACAGGACTAACAACAGAGCTGGAACAGACAGATACAGAGCACCAGCAAAAGGATGAGTCATCTGAAGGAGAAGGTGAAGAAATGGAGGAGACAATACCTCCAATTCAGAAAAAAAGCAGTGCCTTGGAGGAGCTGTTCTCAGAGGAGGACAGGAAATTGAGGTTGACCATCCAACAGGATACCTCGGCCCTCACCCTTAGCGAACGTGTTGGCCAAGAGGTTGAGGTCTACAAAAGCCTGCCTCCCATTCCTATGGCTGAAGATCCTGTGTTGTGGTGGTGGGAGAAGAGAGCTGTTCTGCCCCTCCTCACAAATGTTGCAACAGGCTACCTCTGTGCTCAAGCCTCCTCCACCCCAAGTGAAAGGGTGTTTTCAACTGCAGGGAACACATTAAGCCAGGAAAGGTCCCGGCTTTTGCCAGAAAAGGCAAATATGTTAATCTTTCTTCAGAAGAATGGCTAAAGAGTCCTTTTGTAGCCTACCTACATGCCCCACCCGTGTTGCTTCGTACCACTGTATGTTCTTTTACAGAAAAATATAGTTTATTTAATTTGTTTTACATTCATTTGTTTTTTATATAATTATTTCTTCAAACATGGCTGTTTCACTATAAAAAATTTAATTAAATATAATTATAATTATATAATTATATTATATATTATATATTATAAATATATATATCACCACCTGGTGGTGAGTTGGATCAGATGGCAGGGGAGGAAGCTGGACAGACTCGGCAGACCCAAACGTACTGTGAGGGTCTGCTGGGAACGTTTGGCCGAGTCCCCTGTCAGAAAGATCTTCAACTCGCACCTCCGGCAGAGCTTCAACCAGATACCGAGGGAGGCTGGAGACATTGAGTCCGAGTGGACCATGTTCTCTACCTCCATTGTCGACGCGGCCGCTCGGAGCTGTGGCCGTAAAGTCTCCGGTGCCTGTCGTGGCGGCAATCCCCGAACCCGGTGGTGGACACCGGATGTAAGGGATGCCGTCAAGCTGAAGAAGGAGGCCTATCGAGCCTGGTTGGCTCGGGGACTCCTGAGGCAGCTGACGGGTACCGGCAGGCCAAGCGGACTGCAGCCCGGGTAGTTGTGGAGGCAAAAACTCGGGTCTGGGAGGAGTTCGGTGAGACCATGGAGAAGGATTATCGGTCGGCCCCGAAGAAATTCTGGCAAACCGTCCGGCGCCTCAGGAGGGGGAAGCAGTGCCCTGCCAACACTGTTTACAGTGGGGGTGGGAATCTGCTGACTTCAACTGGGGACATCGTTGGGCGGTGGAAGGAATACTTTGGGGATCTCCTCAATCCCACCGACACGTCTTCCACTGAGGAAGCAGAGGCCGAGGACTCAGAGGTGGGCTCACCCATCACCCAAGCTGAGGTCACTGAGGTAGTTGGAAAGCTCCTTGGTGGCAAGGCAGCGGGGGTGGATGAGATACGCCCTGAGTACCTCAAGTCTCTGGATGTTGTGGGGCTGTCTTGGCTGACACGCCTCTGCAGCATCGCGTGGCGGTTGGGGACAGTGCCTCTGGACTGGCAGACCGGGGTGGTGGTCCCTCTTTTTAAGAAGGGGGACCGGAGGGTGTGTTCCAACTACAGAGGGATCACACTCCTCAGCCTCCCCGGGAAAGTCTATGCCAGGGTACTGGAGAGGAGAATAAGGCTGATAGTCGAACCTCAGATTCAGGAGGAACAATGCGGTTTTCGTCCCGGTCGTGGAACACTAGACCAGCTCTATACCCTCTCTAGGGTGCTTGAGGGTTTATGGGAGTTTGCCCAACCAGTCCACATGTGTTTTGTGGATCTGGAGAAGGCATTCGACCGTGTCCCTCGTGGCACCCTGTGGGGGGTGCTCCGGGAGTATGGAGTCCGGGGCCCTTTGCTAAGGGCTGTCCGGTCCCTGTATGACCGGAGCAGGAGCTTGGTTCGCATTGCCGGCAGTAAGTCAGACCTGTTCCCAGTGCATGTTGGACTCCGGCAGGGCTGCCCTTTATCACCGGTCCTGTTCATAATCTTTATGGACAGGATTTCTAGGCGCAGTCAGGGGCCGGAGGGAGTCTGGTTTGGGGACCACAGGATCTCATCCCTGCTTTTTGCGGATGATGTTGTCCTGTTGGCTCCATCGGGCCAGGACCTCCGGTGTGCACTGGGACGGTTTGCAGCCGAGTGTGAGGCGGCTGGGATGAGGATCAGCACCTCCAAGTCTGAGACCATGGTTCTCAGTCGGAAAAGGGTGGCTTGTCCTCTTCAGGTTGGTGGAGAGCTCCTGCCTCAAGTGGAGGAGTTCAAGTATCTTGGGGTTTTGTTCACGAGTGAGGGAAGGAAGGAGCGTGAGGTTGACAGGCGGATCGGTGCAGCTTCTGCAGTAATGCGGTCGATGTACCGGTCTGTCGTGGTGAAGAAGGAGCTGAGCTGCAAGGCGAAGCTCTCTATTTACCGGTCAATCTACGTTCCTACTCTCACCTATGGTCATGAGCTTTGGGTCATGACCGAAAGAATGAGATCCCGGATACAGGCGGCCGAAATGAGCTTTCTCCGCAGGGTGGCAGGGCGCTCCCTTAGAGATAGGGTGAGGAGCTCGGTCACTCGGGAGGAGCTCAAAGTAGATCCGTTGCTCCTTCACATCGAGAGGAGTCAGCTGAGGTGGCTCGGGCATCTGTTTCGGATGCCTCCTGGACGCCTCCCTAGGGAGGTGTTCCGGGCATGTCCCACCGGGAGAAGGCCCCGGGGAAGACCTAGGACACGCTGGAGAGACTATGTCTCTCGGCTGGCCTGGGAACGCCTCGGTGTCCCCCCGGAAGAGCTGGAGGAAGTGTCTGGGGAGAGGGAAGTCTGGGAGTCTCTGCTCAGACTGCTGCCCCCGCGACCCGGCCCCGGATAAGCGGTGGAAGATGAATGAATGAATGAATAATTATAATTAATTTAATAATATAAATAACTGCCATGGCCAAACTGTCAGGGTGGTGGTGTAGGGAAGAGAGCGAGGACTCAATCGCTAGAGAAATGGGTTTTATTTCAAAGTAAAAAATAAAACAAACAAACAAACCAAAACACCCACAAGGGGGAAAACTGACTTGACTTGACTTGACTTGACTTGACTTGACTTGACTTGACTTGACACAAAACACGCACACGATACCTAACGATCCAGCACAGGACTGAAAACACAAGGAGAATAAAAAGGGTAGCAAACAAGGCAGGTAATGAGGGAAGACAGGTGGGGCAAATGAACCAATAATACGGAAACAAGGTGGGTGGGGTCAAGACAATCGACAAGAGAGCACATGGCACAAGAAAACATGACAAGAACACGAGCACATGGCTAATGAAAACAATCACAAGCCATGTGCTCACAAAACGAGACACGAACGTAACAAGAACGCGCAGCCAGCGAGCGCGCTCACAGACCGCGCGTTCACACGAAACACGACATGAAAGCACGCGGCAGATGTAAATAAACCGCGTGCAACACAGGACACGACAAGACAAGACTCACGGAACACGAGAACGCACGGTGTGAGAAACAACCGTGCGCTAACAAAAAAGACAGGAAGCGCGAGTGTCCGAATCCCGACCTGAAACCGAATCAGACATGAATGCCGGGATCCGAACACCACGCGCCCCAACATGAAAAAAGACACACAGACAAGAGAGCGCACGGCTCGAGAACGCGAGACCGTACGCTCGCACAAAGACTGGACATGAAGGGAGTGTCAGAGCTCTGTCACAAAACCAATAACATAAACTAGACCGAAGTGACAGAACCCTGACACTACCCCCCCCCAAAGGGACGCCACCTGGCGTCCCTAATGGGGAACACAAGACAAAAACAAAACACGACGACATACACAACAAGACCAACACATCATGACAAGACCAAAAAAAGACAAAGAGGGAGGGAGGGAGGGAGGGAAGCCAAGTCAAAGCCAACAGGACGGTTCACCCAGTCACTGAGGGGAACCAGGGAGGGACGGGCGGGTTGAGCCAGGGAGGCTCCAACCAATCATGACCCCCAGCAGGACGCCAGGGTGGGACCGGAGGGACCGACCAGGGGGGCTCCCGCCAATCAGGACCCCCAGCAGAACACCAGGGCGGGACCGGAGGGACCAACCAGGCAGGCTCACGCTGGTGTGGGGGCTGCTCGGTGGCCGCAACAGGGAGAGCGGGCTGCTCGGTGGCCGCAACAGGGAGAGCGGGCTGCTCGGTGGCCGCAACAGGGAGAGCGGGCTGCTCGGTGGCCGCAACAGGGAGAGCGGGCTGCTCGGTGGCCGCAACAGGGAGAGCGGGCTGCTCGGTGGACGTGTGTGTGGCCCAGACACACAGCAGGGCGAAGCCACAGCAGACGAGCGTGGCTTCAATGGCCTCCATGGCCATATCAGGGAGAGCGGGCTGCTCGGTGGCCGCATCAGGGAGAGCGGGCTGCTCGGTGGCGGCCTCTGGGCCTACAGCGGGCTCTGGGACGGCCTCCGGGCCTACAGCGGGCTCTGGGACGGCCTCCGGGCCTACAGCGGGCTCTGGGACGGCCTCCGGGCCTACAGCGGGCTCCTCTGGGACCACAGTATATGGGGCCACTGGCCCAGAAGGAGCCTTCCTCTTCCTCCTCCGTCTCCCAGATGGGGTCATCGGAGGACTGGGGACCTGGCAGGTTGTGAGGGGTATGGGCGGTGGGCCAAGAGGTGGAAGGCCGCCCTCCTCTCCCCGGTTGTAAACATACCCCACAAACTGCCAGAAAGACAAAATCCCCAGCATTCCCATCTCCCAAGCGCTGATGGGTTCATCAAGGTTGTTGTTGAATATGTCCTTGAGCGCTGGATCACTGATGTTGAGCCCCTCCGCTAAAAACACAAACTGGTGTGCAAACTCCTTCACACTGGCTCCCCGTTGCTGAAGTGAAAGGAGCCTGCTTCGTTGCACCGCCAGCTGCTGAGCGGAGGGGCAGGGAGATGGGAAAAGGAAGATACCCATTTCTCTGCTGAGTCCTCTTCTGGCTGGATCGTTCTGTCAGGGTGGTGGTGTAGGGAAGAGAGCGAGGACTCAATCGCTAGAGAAATGGGTTTTATTTCAAAGTAAAAAATAAAACAAACAAACAAACCAAAACACCCACAAGGGGGAAAACTGACTTGACTTGACTTGACTTGACTTGACTTGACTTGACTTGACTTGACTTGACTTGACTTGACTAGACACAAAACACACACACGATACCTAACGATCCAGCACAGGACTGAAAACACAAGGAGAATAAAAAGGGTAGCAAACAAGGCAGGTAATGAGGGAAGACAGGTGGGGCAAATGAACCAATAATCAGGAAACAAGGTGGGTGGGGTCAAGACAATCGACAAGAGAGCACATGGCACAAGAAAACATGACAAGAACACGAGCACATGGCAAATGAAAACAATCACAAGCCATGTGCTCACAAAACGAGACACGAACGTAACAAGAACGTGCAGCCAGCGAGCGCGCTCACAGACCGCGCGTTCACACGAAACACGACATGAAAGCACACGGCAGATGTAAATAAACCGCGTGCAACACAGGACACGACAAGACAAGACTCACGGAACACGAGAACGCACGGTGTGAGAAACAACCGTGCGCTCACAAAAAAGACAGAAAGCGCGAGTGTCCGAATCCCGACCTGAAACCGAATCAGACATGAATGCCGGGATCCGAACACCACGCGCCCCAACATGAAACAAGACACACAGACAAGAGAGCGCACGGCTCGAGAACGCGAGACCGTACGCTCGCACAAAGACTGGACATGAAGGGAGTGTCAGAGCTCTGTCACAAAACCAATAACATAAACTAGACCGAAGTGACAGAACCCTGACACAAACAATCTTGTCAGATAGAATGGTGTCTAAGGTCAGATGTTCTGCATTAGGAACCAAGGTGTTATACTTTTCCACTACAGAAAGTAATTTTTTTTTCCCTCCCTGATCTTTCGTCGGATCCGGGAACGTCCTTTGCATCCATACAGCGGCAAGATCAGCAGCGTTTTGGGATGTGGTTACTGAGAGGAAGAAATGAAGAGATAAGAAATATACTTGATTCCATGAAAAAAACATTATTTCTGGTGTATGAGTAAAATAAAGCCTAACCAATATTTTCATATTTCTCTGTAACTGAGGCTACACTTGTAGCTAAGGTTGAGTATTGTTAGGTTAGTTAGGTTCTATATTGTCCCCATGGGGATAATCTTTTCCACACGTCGTCAGCAATCAGAGTATGTGCTCTTAGACTACGATTACAATGACTACTTTGGAATTGAGGCCAAGCTTAGTCAGAAGTGATGCATCAAGCAGCATATCAAACAGTATAAGACAGTATATTCTACCTTCTGCCCACTCATTGATATCAATGATCCAGCTCTCCAGTTGATTGTCTGTGATGTCCATTTCCATTTTCATGGCCTCCAGGTTATGCAACTGGCATTGCAGGGCTACTGTGGCCTTCAAACACAAATGACAATGAGAGAAATGCCTACAACTTTGACTATTGTTGATAAGGATTGTCAAGTACCTTCACTATTAGAAAACCACATACAACACTGATTAAATATACAGTATATTCGTATATACGTGGACAATCAATATACCGGTGTATGTGGTACGAAAATTTAATATTTTATATTAAGACTCTGAAAAATACAATTGACACTACAGATAAAACCATCCATATATTCTATTGTATTCAAGAATATCTGGGCAAGTCTTTCCTATATTTTTGAGATATATGCCACTTTATTTTACAATATCGCTATGAATGTTGAATAAGGGAAAACTGGTGTCTTTACCTTCAGATATCGGCGGGCACGGGTGGAAGCCAAGTTGTCAAACTTTCGTTGGTTCCAGCGCATGGCCATGACCATCAGCATGTCTATGCGTGCTGCAAAAATACAAAATATGAGATTATCACCCTTCTTTCCAGTAGCAGTAGGAAAAGAAACTGAGTGTGCAGACTTGTTAGGTACCACAAACTTTTGCAAGATAATAACTTACAGTATAGTACTATGGTACTAATCTGCTGTCTTGTGCCATTTGATTACTGTCCCATGTAGGGCTAGGTATCGTTAAAAGTAATTTGATACCGATACCTTGACTTCGATACCGGAAAAATTTGGTACCGAAAAACAAGACGAGTTTCGATACTCGATAGTATTGAGGCAATTCGGTCGGTACCTAAAAAGTATCGAACTCAATAACCAGCCCTAGTCCCATGAAAGGATTAGCAGGTAAATAGCACAGGATAGTGAAGTAGTAGCATGAAACAATGGCGCAGGACAGTAGGCAAATGGCAAAGAGCACTATGGCAGGACAGTAGGTGACTCTGACGTGTATTTTTTTTTAATCACACTGCCCCTCCTTATTATCCTCCCTTCAAATAAAATAGGATGATGGTATTATAATCGATCCACCCATTTGTGTTGAATATTCTGAGCTTTATATTTTCAGAGTCAGCATATATGCATGAGCTCAAAGTGGCTCACCATTGTCTTCAGGATCAAAATGTACTGGTTACCTTACCTGCTTTTGACATGTGCTTTGTGGTAACAGCAATCCTTGAGAGGAAGGCGTTGCACTGCTCCACCACTTCCCCAAGAGTCGAACCAGCCCCCTCCTGATACGCTTCACTCCATTTTACCTTTAAAAAATAAAACAAAAAACAAAACCTAAGTGGCAACAATCTTATGCAGGGTTTTCAGGGAAAGAAAATGTCATGGACAATCCTTTTTTCTCACCTCACATTTGAAATCATGAGCTTTGGCATGAAAAACAGAAAGAAATGGCCTCATGGTGAGGAGATCCTGAAGCTCAGGGCATTTCTCTGTCACTCTCCGGAGGTAAGGCCAGTACTTGCATGCCACATCCATGGCGAAAAATGTCACTTGCTTACAGGTCATTTGCTTTTGGAGGTACAGGGGGTAGGCAAAAATCTCCCCCCTGAACATATTGAGGGCACGAAGGAGAACCCCATGACGACATACAAAGAGTTCCAGGCCCTCCTCTTCTGTTTTTCCTGAGGACTTCTGAGATATTTCGCGCGCCGCTGACCACTGCCCTCCACAGACACCTCTTCCAGAGACCTAAAACATGGAAGATGGTTAATAGTCCAAACTTGTTCAAACAAAGTACTCTATAGGACGTGGTGTTTTATAGGTATATATAATGTAGTTGTGCAAGTTTACATGACTGGTTGAGGTATGGACATGGTCCACAAATCTTGCGACGTCATCATCATTCGCGATGAACACGCCATCAAAGATGGCCTGTTCCTCCGATCTAAATAAAAGAGATACATATTAACTTTAAATATTTTCTATTAAAAGATTTTCAATTCACAGCAGTTGCTTTCAAAGTAATGAACCGTCAATGCACACACAGGATTTTGTAAATACCTTGCTGCACTCTTGAATCTGTAGTGCTTGCGGTTTCCATCAACAGAAACTGCAAGCATGTCTGGGCTGCATGCTGGGCAGTCAAAGTGGTCCTCCTGGCATAATTTTTCCACTTCGAATCGGACAGCTTCCCACTCCAAGAAGCTTTTCCGGAAGCTGTCTGCTGTGATGTTACTGCTCTGTTTCAAAAGAGTTCAGTAAAAGAGAACAGTAAAACATATCAAATTAAATATGTACTGCACTGAAGTAAAATGCTCTAAATGGATACATTTCGGTATGTAAATACATGATATTGGGGAGAAGATGTCAAAGTCTGTAGCCAATGGAGTTGAAGTTGAGATCTTCAGAATGACCTGTTTTTTCATAAATGTTTCAGTGCAAACTGCAAGACTGATGAGAGAACATGAGTTTATGGTTGTTTATAAAGGGTCTAAATTTAACAACTTTTTTCCTAAACAGTGCAAATGTTCATGTGTACTTTCAATCATCATCATCATCATGCCCTCATAGTATTATTTATTGAGTTACACAGTTATTACCACAAATACTTACACGGCCAAAGCGAACAGTGCGTTGATCCAGCATTCTAAGAAATGCTTGGCTAGACATCCCTGGTGCTGCCATCTTCAGCTCTTCAAAAGAAAAAAGGACATCTGTTGAGTACACAGTTGAATGGTGAGAAGTGGCAGGCCAGTAGTGATTATGGATCAGGTCATCCACTCCAGGACTCCAAGTGGCTTCACATGCCTTGCATCTAATCTGAGGCAATCTGAGATTATATCGCCCTGGAAAAAGAAGGAAATATATACTCACAGTTAATTTTGACAGACGCAAACTGTGTCATTCTGACAACTGATATGGGAACCTTTGACTAAGGATGGACCAGGAGGACACTTCTACAAACATGTTGTAAGGCACTCTATTGGAAGTCACACTTTTGTCAGGCAAATTAACTATCCCCATTCAAACAAAGGTTAACTGTTTTCCTCCACATAGGTGGGCCCAGACAATCTAATCAACACACAACACACAACCTATTGAATTGGATTTCCAGCCATGATAAAGAAAATTTCTGGATATGTGTTCCACAATGTAACATGTATGAATGTAACATAATCATGATTTTTATATGTTCATAGTTGTGACAAAGTGAGAGGGAGTATATACGAGGTGTGATCAGCAAATACCTATGGCTGAAATTCTGCAGACACTTCTACAGAAGTGACCCCCACCCCACCCATAAAGTTCTTCTTACCATTCATTGTAACCACAACTATGGACTGTCCTGCGATGACACTGGACGATACTTGTAGACAACCGCATATTGTCTCTGGCATCTCCAAAGGTACAAGACACTCTTGAAAAAAACAACAACATGGATGAGAATTAAAGAATAACTTACCACACTGGGTTAGAACCCTCTCCACAACACAAGTTGTGGGAGGCAACGGATGAAAAAATCCAAGTGTCATTGAATCCCTGTTGTGAAACACTTGACCTTGGTGGACCCTGACATCACACTGGCAACAGAGGAACGGGTGTGGTCGGCAGTCACAACAACGGATAATGGCTGGACCGTTTCCACAATGTTGGCAGATCCGAGTTGCCGCATGATGTCCAGCCACCATGGTGTTGACCAGTCGGGGTCTCTCTTTCTCCCACCACCCTGATATGAGGCTCTTTCGGGTCGACCAGTCTGCTGAGGTTTGAGTTGGTATTTCTTCCTCATGTATGTCCTCACCCAGTGAGTATTTAAGCTCTTGAAGGAAAGACTCTGTTAAAACAATGCACAATATCGAAAAACTGTAGTAATAATAAATATTAACATACTAAATGAACATATTGTTTTGAACCAGTGTAGTCAAAATAAAGAACACACCTGCAGTAACGGAAGGAAAGTCACTGGTCACTTCCCCACTGGTTTCTGGAGCCCTGACATGAGAGACACCTGTCTTCCGACTCTGGCTGAGACTGGGACCTGCTGTAGCAAAAAAACTGTTGCTTTTTACACTCAATGAAACAAACTTTACCTGAAGCTAGGCACAGGTATGTAATAATAACCTCAGATATGTTCTAATTCAGACCTATGACTTGTGATCATTTTGTATACCATTTCAAGATGCAAAACTAGATCTGGAGATAAAGTCTACAATTTAATAAACATGAATGTAAAAAAAAAATCTGACCTCCTCGTTTTCGGGATGATCTGGGCCTGCCG
Source organism: Opsariichthys bidens (assembly GCA_037194245.1). NCBI lineage: Eukaryota > Metazoa > Chordata > Actinopteri > Cypriniformes > Xenocyprididae > Opsariichthys > Opsariichthys bidens. The sequence continues at coordinate 22,985,201 of CM074292.1, forward strand.
TAAATAATGTTTCCATCACTGTCCCTCTTAATCCACCTAACCTCTTGTTTCCTGTTTGATGGCTGGCTGGTGGATAGATGACTGATGGAAGGCTGACTGGTGGATGGTTCTGCTTTCTGGTGCATGCTAATGTGCTGTTCAAGCTCTCGGAGGTGAGCCTGATATGCAGCCTGATTGACAAGGTCACTAATCTCCTTCTGGCGATGGTCAATCTCAGGATCGGACACGGCACACAATATAAACACACTATAAACACACATGGACAAACGAAAACAAACAAAAACACCACTCAAAGGGGAGGGAGGAGAGACAGTAAAACCTCAAGAGAGAGAGAAAAAACACAATACAACAGTAGAGAAAGTAACAAGACAAATGTGGCTCTTAAAATAGCCTTTAAAAAAAATAAATAAATAAGTTGCTGCTAATAAGTATTAAGATGAGGGATAAGATGAGATTAAGGAACCTGCAGAGAAAGAGAACAACAAACCAAAATAGAATAGATCAACAAACTACATATTACAATATAAATAACTACTAGGCTAAGACGTCTAATATAATAATATATATATATATATATATATATATATATATATATATATATATATATATATAATAATGTCTAATGCTCCTCTTATTTATTCATGCAATCACAATATCATAAAAAATGAATGACTTTAAAAAGAAGTCATTGTGTGAGCAAGGGTTCTTCTATCATTATATTTTTAACACATCCTTTTGTTCTGACTTAATTCAAATTGATAAACAAACAGGAATATCGTGATCAGGGTACTTGTAAACTTTGACTTGCCAGACTTAAAACCGTTACTTTGACTATAGTAGGCTACTTACCGTGGTGGAATCACGATGGTTTCTGGGATCGTCGCACACAGTGTGACGCATTGTACAAAATTGCGCCAAAATATCAATCATAATGAAAAAGTACAGTCTTAATATTTTATATCCTTACTCGAACATCTAAAAGAATCAGCATGAATGTCTAAGTGAAGGAAACACGGGAATATGTAGCCATTACATTAAAACACATCACTTCCCAGAATGCATCCACCTCTTTGCCAGACTGCGGATGACCATATAATATTAATACAAACATTTCTGCAGTATGATATTTAATTTATCACAACTTCATAATCAGTACTGAGAAAGAAATATCCATATAGTATAATAGTCATAATATCCATACAGAATTGTAGGACAGAGTCCTCGTGTTGTTTACCCATAGCGACGGTTGCTATATGTCGCTGGATGAGAGACACAACCAAATAAAAAAAGAAAGGAAAAAAAGTACAATTATAAAATATCTCACCTAAATGAAGACATGAGGGACTTGTATTAAAATCTATCGGAGGCCCCTCTACGGTGCACCACGACGAAGAGGGGTACCATGTGGGGGAAGGGCGATCTCAGTCAGGCGGTGGGGGAAGGGCGGGCTGCTTGACCTTGTAAAAGTGTTTTAAAAACGCATGGCCACAACAGATTTATACATCATTGGAGAAGCACTTCTGATTAACTCTCTATCTATCTGCCAGTCTGGAGTTCATCTCACTCCACCGAAGTCTCTGTGCTGCTGTGGGGGAAGGGCGATCTCAGTCAGGCGGTGGGGGAAGGGCGGGCTGAGCGAGAGCGATCAGAGGCTGGGGGGAGGGGTGCGAGTCACAGGAGACTGTCAGTTCTCAATTAGGGTTTGACATCCAATGGCTTTTAAAATCAGAGTTAGAACAAAATAAATCTGTACAATCAGACATGTAAACGTGCTAACTTGATTCATGATTCTTTTAAACACTTTTTGTACTATATGTAACTGCTCTCTTGCTCTCTCTCTCTCATAATATTTGCTGTAACTGTCCTCCTCTATCTCCAGAATTTCAGCAGGAAACTTACAGACTCATATTCTCTCATGCAGTTACAGAAGCAGCATTTTGACTGTACCACTTCTGCACGAGATGAGAACACATTTTAAGAGTTTCTTGGGTCAAGAAAACACTCGCTCTGTCTGGATGTGCTTAAATACACAGCAAGGATACTTTCCTGTCACATATCACACAAATATATAAATATAAATCACACATATAATCACACATAAATATAAAGCTGCTAGACCTTGTAAAAGTGTTTTAAAAACGCATGGCCACAACAGATTTATACATCATTGGAGAAGCACTTCTGATTAACTCTCTATCTAGCTGCCAGTCTGGAGTTCATCTCACTCCACTGAAGTCTCTGTGCTGCTGTGGGGGAAGGGCGATCTCAGTCAGGCGGTGGGGGAAGGGCGGGCTGAGCGAGAGCGATCAGAGGCTGAGGGGGAGGGGTGCGAGTCACAGCAGACTGTCAGTTCTCAATTAGGGTTTGACATCCAATGGCTTTTAAAATCAAAGTTAGAACAAAATAAATCTGTACAATCAGACATGTAAACATGCTAGCTTGATTCATGATTCTTTTAAACACTTTTTGTACTATATGTAACTGCTCTCTTGCTCTCTCTCTCTCATTCTCTCTCTCTCTCTCTCTCTCTCTCTCTCTCTCTCTCTCTCTCTCTCTCTCTTTCTATATATATATATATATATATATATATATATATATATATATTCAAGGACATTTTTTTTGTTTAAATCACAGTACTGGTTCTTCAAAAAAGAAAAAAACAGTCGTGGAGTAAGTCTTTCTAGAGAGAACATCTCTCTGGAACAGACATCTTATTTTCTACTAATTCATTTATTTAACATTTCGAGGGTCTAAATAAAACTTTAAAGTTTAAAAGTTCATACATGTTCATATCTTATATTTTGCTCTGTGCAATGCAACAGCACATGTGTTTTCTCTTCATTGCACAACCAAATAAAGTGCATAAATGCAATTTTGCATTATCTCTTCAAAATAGCATATATATTAACTCCATGTACAGCAGAAAGAATTAATGCTGATACACTTAGCCGTTTTTATGGATTATGGAATTTATGGAATATGGATTTCTGAATGACCAATGTAACATCAGAAAGAGTCAATGAGTAGGTATAGAAATTTCAAGATTCATGACTGAAACATGTCCAATGGGTAAAATATTTGCTACTCTATAGCTAATGAATCACAAGAAGGACACAATTGGGTAGGGACAGAAAGTTCAAGATCAATGACTGAAATATGTTCAGTAGGTCAAAAATTAGCTGAACTATCACCATAAGGAGTCAATAGGTAGAACTAAAAAGTTCAAAATAGATGACTCTTAGGCGATATATTAATATTTTAGGTCAAATGTGGACTCTGAATGGCTGATGTAACAACAGAAAGAGTCAATGAGTGTGTATATAAATTTGAAGATTGATGACAGAAACAGGTACAGTGGATCAAATATTGACTACTCTATGGCTAATTTATCACCAGAAGGAGTCAATTGGGTAGAAATACAAAGTTCAAAATCGACGACTCTTGGGCCCGATATTTGCCCATTTGGTCAAATATGGACTTTGGAATTACTGGCATGACATCAGAAAGAGGATCAAATTTGGACTTCTGATTGGCTGCTGTATCATCATTCGGATTCTATGAGTATGTATAGAAAGTTCGAGATCAAGCTCTGAAAAATGTTCAATGGGTCAAATATTGGCTACTCTATGGCTAATGTATCACCACAAAAAATCAATTGGGTAGAAAGAGAAAGTTCAAAATTGATGACCCTTGGGCCCGATATTAGTCCATTTGGTCAAATATGGATTTCTGAATGACCGATGTAACATCAGAAAGAGTCAATGAGTAGGTATAGAAATTTCAAGATCCTTGACTGAAACTTGTCCAATCGGTACAATATTGGCTACTCGATGGCTAATGTATCACAAGAAGGAGTCAATTAGGTAGGAACAGAAAGTTCAAGATCAAGGACTGAAATATGTTATGAAGGTCAAAAATTGGCTGAACTATCACCAGAAGGAGTCAATGGGTAGAACTTAGAAAGTTCAAAATTGATGACTCCTGGATGAGATATAAGTCTATTTGATCAAAAATGAATGACTTCTGAATGACTGATGTAAAATCAGAAGTAGTCAATGAGTATGTATTAAAAGTTCAAGATCAAGGAGTGAAACATGTTCAGTAAGTCAAAATTAGCCTACTGATTGGCTGATCCATCACCGGAATGAGTCTAATGGGCAGAAATAGAAAGTTCAAAATCGACGAATCTTGGGGCGGATATGAGTCCATTTGGTCAAATATGGACTTCTGATTGGCTGATGTATCATCATTCGGATTCTATGAGTATGTATAAAAAGTTCAAGATCAAGGACTGAAACATGTTCAATGGGTCAAATATTGGCTACTCTAAGGCTAATTTATCACCAGAAGGGGTAATTTATCACCAGTCAATGGGTAGAACTAAAAAGTTCAAAATCGACGACTCTTGGGCCTGTTGGATCTTAAAATTTTCATACCTACTCATTGACTCCTTCTGTTGGTACAACTGCCATTCAGAAGTCTATGTCTATTTTTGACATAAAATACTCAAATCTAGCCCAAGATTCATCAATTTTGAAGTTTTTATTTCTAACCATTGACTCCTTCTGGTGATAAATTAGCCATAGAGTAGCCATTATTTGACCCATTGAACATGTTTCAGTCATCAATCTTGAAATTTCTCTGTACACTCAATGAATCCTTCTGATGTTACATCGACCATTTAGAAATCCATATTTGACCAAATGGACTAATATCGGTCCCAAGAGTCATTGATTTTGAAACTTTTATTTATTCCCAATTGACTCCTTCAGGTTTTAAATTATCCATAGAGTAGCCAATATTTGACCCATTGCACTTGTTTCAGTCGTGGATCTTGAAACTTCTATGCCTGTAAATTGACTCTTTATGATTTTATGTCAGTTATTCAGAAATCCATATTTGACCAAATGTACTAATATCGGGCCCAAGAGTCATCGATTTTGAACTTTCTATTTCTGCCCATTAGACTCATTCCGGTGATGGATCAGCCAATTAATAGGCAAATTTTGACTTACTGAACATCTTTCACTCCTTGATCTTGAACTTTTAATACATACTCTTTGACTACTTCTGATTTTACATCAGTCATTCAGAGGTCCATTTTTGACCAAATAGACTTATATCTCATCCAGGAGTCATCAATTTTGAACTTTTAAGTTCTACCCATTGAGTCCTTGTGTTGAAAGTTCAGCCAATATTTGGCCTACTGAATATATTTCAGTCCCTGATCTTGAACTTTCTATTGCTACCCGTTGACTCCTTCTGGTGATAGTTCAGCCAATTTTTGACCTTCATAACATATTTCAGTTCTTGATCTTGAACTTTCTGTTCCTACCTAATTGACTCCTTCTTGTGATACTTTAGCCATAGAGTAGCCAATATTGTACCCATTGGACAAGTTTCAGTCAAGGATCTTGTCATTTTTATACCTACTCATTGAATCTTTCTGATGTTACATTGGTCATTCAGAAATCCATATTTGACCAAATGGATTAATATCGCCCCAAAATTCATCAATTTTGAACTTTCTATTTCTATCCAATTGATTCCTTCTGGTGATACATTAGCCATATAATAGCAAATATTTGATCCATTGAACATGTTTCAGTCTTTGATTTTGAATTCTTTATACATACTCATAGAATCCGAATGATGATACATCAGCTAATCAGAATTCCATATTTGACCGAATGGACTTATATCGGACCCAAGAGTCATCAATTTTGATCTTTCTCTTTTTGATCTTGTTTCAAGATCCACAACTGAAACAAGTGCAATGGGTCAAATATTGGCTACTCTATGGCTGATGTATCACAAGAAAGAGTCAATTAGGTAGGAACAGACATTTCAAGATCAAGGACTGAAATATGATTATTAGGTCAAAAATTGGCTGAACTTTCACCAGAAGGAGTCAATGGGTAGAACTAAAAAGTTCAAAATCGATGAGTCTTGTGCAATATATTAGTATTTTAGGTCAAATATGGACTCTGAATGGCTGATATAACATTAGAGGGAGTCAATGAGTCTATATAGAAATTTCAAGATCGATGACGTAAATATGTTCAATGGGTCAAATATGTTCTACTCTATGGCTAATTTATCACCAGGAGTCAATTGGGTAGAAATAGAAAGTTCAAAATCGACCACTCTTGGGCTCGATATTAGTACATTTGGTCAAATATTGACTTTTGAATGGTCGATGTAACATCAGAAGGAGTCAATGAGTGTATAGAGAAATTTCAAGATCGTTGACTGAAACATGTTCAATGGGTCAAATAATGTCTACTCTATGGCTAATTTATCACCAGGAGGAGTCAATTGGGTAGGAACAGAAAGTTCAAGATCAAGGACTGAAAAATATTAAATGGCTCAAAAATTGACTACTGTATGGCTAATTTATCACCAGAAGGAGTCAATGGTTAGAAAAAAAAACTTCAAAGTTGATGAATCTTGGGCTAGATTTTAGTTATTCCGAAGTCCATATTTGACCAAATGTACTAATATCGGGCCCAAGAGTCGTCGATTGTAAACTTTCTAATTCTACCCAAACGATTCCTTCTGGTGCTACCTTAGCCATAGAATAGCAAATATTTGATCCATTGAACATGTTTCAGTCCTTGATTTGGAACTTTCTATACATACTCATAGAATGCAAATGATGATACATCAGCTAATCAGAATTCCATATTTGACCGAATGGACTTGTATCGGGCCCAAGAGTCATCGATTCTGAACTTTCTATTTCTACCCAATAGACTCCTTCTGGTGATTAATTAGCCATAGAGTAGCCAATATCTGACATATTGAACATGTTTCAGTCCTTGATCTTGAAATTTCTATACCTAATCATTGACTCTTTCTAATGTTACGTCAGTATTTCAGAAATCCATATTTGATCAAATGGACTAATATTGGGCCCAAGAGTCATCGATTTTGAACTTTGTATTTCTACCCAATAGACTCCTTCTGGTGATCAATTAGCCTTAGAGTAGCCAATATTTGACCCATTGAACTTGTTTCAGTCGTGGATCTTGAAATTTTTTTGCCTACAAATTGACTCTTTCTGATGTTATGTCAGTTATTCAGAAATCTATATTTGACCAAATGGACTAATATCAGGCCCAAGAGTTGTTGATTTTGAACTTTATATTCTACCCAATAGACTCCTGGTGATAAATTAGCCATAGAGAAGCCAATATTTGACCCATTGAACATGTTTGACTGAAACATGTCCAATAGGTAAAAAATTTGCTACTCTATAGCTAATGAATCACAAGAAGGAGTCAATTGGGTAGGAAAAGAAAGTTCAAAATTGACGATTCTTGGGCCTAATATAAGCCTGTTTGGTCAAAATTGATGACTCTTGGGCCTAATATAAGTCCATTCGGTCAAATATGGACTTCTGATTGAAAATAGAATTATTTTTCAATAACTCTCCGTATCGACTTAATCTGATGTTACATCAGCCTTACAGCAGTGAGATTACTGCATGGTTCATTTGGAGCGAATTCACAGAGGGGCGCTTCCTTACACCTTCAGGCCGCCTACCTGACACTCTCTCCGGCTTGAGCAGAGACACACACCGCACGGTTCACATGCAGGAATTTTGACACTTAGTCGTTTTTCTGCACGTGCACCATTTCACAGTAAAACGACTAAGTGTCAAAATTACTCCGTTCTGTGCAATGCAACAGCACATGTGTTTTCTCTTCATTGCACAACGAAACAAAGTGCATCAATGCAAGTTTGCATTATCTCTTCAAAATAGCACATATGTTAACTCCATGCACAGCAGAATGAATAATGCTGATTCACTTAGTCGTTTTTCTGAAAAATGGTGCACGCTCAGAAAAACGACTAAGTGTCAAAATTACTCCGTTCAGTGCAATGCAACAGCACATGTGTTTTCTCTTCATTGCACTACGAAATAAAGTGCATCAATGCAATTTTGCATTATCTCTTCAAAATAGCATACATGTTAACTCCATGCACAGCAGAATGAATTAATGCTGATACACTTAGTCGTTTTTCTGAAAAAATTTTGCTCTGTGCAATGCAACAGCACATGTGTTTTCTCTCCTTGCACAACGAAATAAAGTGCATCAATGCAAGATTGCATTATCTCTTCAAAATAGCACATATGTTAACAGCATGCACAGCAGATTGAATTAATGCTAATACACAATCGTTTTTCTGAAAAAAAATTGCTCTGTGCAATGCAACAGCACATGTGTTTTCTCTTCATTGCACAACCAAATAAAGTGCATCAATGCAATTTTGCATTATCTCTTCAAAATAGCGTATATGTTAACTCCATGCACAGCAGAATGACTTAATCCTGTTACACTAAGTCGTTTTTCAAAAAATGGTGCACGCTCAGTAAAACGACTAAGTGTCAAAATTACACCGTTTCAACCATGCGGTGTGTTCTCTGCTCAAGCCGGAGAGAGTGCGAGGTAGGCGGCTTGAAGTTATAAGGATGTTCCCCTCATGTGAATGCGCTCCAAATGAACCATGCAGTCAATTGACTGTTTTATGGCAGACGTAACATCAAATTTAGTCACAGAGGAAAGTTGTAAGTTTTAAATGGAATGAGTTATTTGTTATATGCTATGCAAAACAACAAGTTCATTTCTTATATTTTGCTCTGTGCAATGCAACAGCACACGTGTTTTCTCTTCATTGCACAACGAAATAAAGTGCATCAATGCAATTTTGCATTATCTCTTCAAAATAGCATATATGTTAACTCCATGCACAGCAGAATGAATAATGCTGATACATTTTTTCATTTTTCATCATTTAGCAGACGCTTTTATCCAAAGCGACTTACAAGGGGAGCAATTAGGGGTTAGGTGCCTTGCTCAAGGGCACTTTAGTCATGGTATCGAAGCTGGAGAGAGTGCTGTTCATTCACAATCCCCACTTTCAATTCCTGCCGGCATGGGAATCGAACCTGCAACCTTCTGATTACAAGCCCGACTCTCTCACCACTAGGCCACGACTACCTAGATACACTTAGTCCTGATACACTTAGTCGTTTTTCTGAAAAATGGTGCACGCTCAGAAAAACGACTAAGTGTCAAAATTACTCCGTTCTGTGCAATGCAACAGCACATGTGTTTTCTCTTCAATGCACAACGAAATAAAGTGCATCAATGCAATTTTGCATTATCTCTTCAAAATAGCATATATGTTAACTCCATGCACAGCAGAATGAATTAATGCTGATACACTTAGTCGTTTTTCTGAAAAATATTTTCTCTGTGCAATGCAACAGCACATGTGTTTTCTCTTCATTGCACAACCAAATAAAGTGCATCAATGCAATTTTGCATTATCTCTTCAAAATAGCATATATGTTAACTCCATGCACAGCAGAATGAATACTTCTGATACACTTAGTCGTTTTTCTGAAAAATGGTGCACGCTCAGAAAAACGACTAAGTGTGAAAATTACTCCGTTCTGTGCAATGCAACAGCACATGTGTTTTCTCTTCATTACACAACGAAATAAAGTGCATCATTGCAAGTTTGCATTATCTCTTCAAAATAGCACATATGTTAACGCCATGCACAGCAGAATGAATTAATCCTGTTAAACTAAGTCGTTTTTCTGAAAAATGGTGCACGCTCAGTAAAACGACTAAGTGTCAAAATTACACAGTTTCAACCATGCGGTGTGTTCTCTGCTCAAGCTGGAGAGAGTGCGAGGTAGGCGGCTTGAAGTTATAAGGATGTTCCCCTCATGTGAATGCGCTCCAAATGAACCATGCAGTCATATGACTGCTTTACGGCAGACGTAACATCAAATTAAGTCACAGAGGAAAGTTGTAAGTTTTAAATGGAATGAGTTATTTGGTATATGCTATGCAAAACAACAAGATCATATCTTATATTTTGCTCTGTGCAATGCAACAGCACACGTGTTTTCTCTTCATTGCACAACGAAATAAAGTGCATCAATGCAATTTTGCATTATCTCTTCGAAATAGCACATATGTTAACTCCATGCACAGCAGAATGAATTAATGCTGATACACTTAGTCGTTTTTCTGAAAAATGGTGCACGCTCAGAAAAACGACTAAGTGTCAAATTTACTCCGTTCTGTGCAATGCAACAGCACATGTGTTTTCTCTTCATTGCACAACGAAATAAAGTGCATCAATGCAATTTTGCATTATCTCTTCAAAATAGCATATATGTTAACTCCATGCACAGCAGAATGAATTAATGCTGATACTTAGTCGTTTTTCTGAAAAATGGTGCACGCTCAGAAAAACGACTAAGTTTTAAAATTACTCCGTTCTGTGCAATGCAACAGCACATGTGTTTTCTCTTAAAGTGCATCAATGCAATTTTGCATTATCTCTTCAAAATAGCATATATGTTAACTCCATGCAAAGCAGAATGATTAATGCTGATACACTTAGTCGTTTTTTTGAAAAATGGTGCACGCTCAGAAAAACGACTAAGTGTCAAAATTACTCTCCGTTCTATGCAATGCAACAGCACATGTGTTTTCTCTTCATTGCACAACGAAATAAAGTGCATCAATGCAATTTTGCATTATCTCTTCAAAATAGCATACATGTTAACTCCATGCACTGCAGAATGAATAATGCTGATACACTTAGTCGTTTTTCTGAAAAAATTTTGCTCTGTGCAATGCAATAGCACATGTGTTTTCTCTTCATTGCACAACGAAATAAAGTGCATCAATGCAATTTTGCATTATCTCTTCAAAATAGCATACATGTTAACTCCATGCACAGCAGAATGAATAATGCTGATACGGTTAGTCGTTTTTCTGAAAAGTGGTGCACGCTCAGTAAAACGACTAAGTGTCAAAATTACTCCGTTCTGTGCAATGCAACAGCACATGTGTTTTCTCTTCAATGCACAACGAAATAAAGTGCATCAATGCAATTTTGCATTATCTCTTCAAAATAGCATATATGTTAACTCCATGCACAGCAGAATGAATTAATGCTGATACACTTAGTCGTTTTTCTGAAAAATATTTTCTCTGTGCAATGCAACAGCACATGTGTTTTCTCTTCATTGCACAACCAAATAAAGTGCATCAATGCAATTTTGCATTATCTCTTCAAAATAGCATATATGTTAACTCCATGCACAGCAGAATGAATACTTCTGATACACTTAGTCGTTTTTCTGAAAAATGGTGCACGCTCAGAAAAACGACTAAGTGTGAAAATTACTCCGTTCTGTGCAATGCAACAGCACATGTGTTTTCTCTTCATTACACAACGAAATAAAGTGCATCATTGCAAGTTTGCATTATCTCTTCAAAATAGCACATATGTTAACGCCATGCACAGCAGAATGAATTAATCCTGTTAAACTAAGTCGTTTTTCTGAAAAATGGTGCACGCTCAGTAAAACGACTAAGTGTCAAAATTACACCGTTTCAACCATGCGGTGTGTTCTCTGCTCAAGCTGGAGAGAGTGCGAGGTAGGCGGCTTGAAGTTATAAGGATGTTCCCCTCATGTGAATGCGCTCCAAATGAACCATGCAGTCATATGACTGCTTTACGGCAGACGTAACATCAAATTAAGTCACAGAGGAAAGTTGTAAGTTTTAAATGGAATGAGTTATTTGGTATATGCTATGCAAAACAACAAGATCATATCTTATATTTTGCTCTGTGCAATGCAACAGCACACGTGTTTTCTCTTCATTGCACAACGAAATAAAGTGCATCAATGCAATTTTGCATTATCTCTTCGAAATAGCACATATGTTAACTCCATGCACAGCAGAATGAATTAATGCTGATACACTTAGTCGTTTTTCTGAAAAATGGTGCACGCTCAGAAAAACGACTAAGTGTCAAATTTACTCCGTTCTGTGCAATGCAACAGCACATGTGTTTTCTCTTCATTGCACAACGAAATAAAGTGCATCAATGCAATTTTGCATTATCTCTTCAAAATAGCATATATGTTAACTCCATGCACAGCAGAATGAATTAATGCTGATACTTAGTCGTTTTTCTGAAAAATGGTGCACGCTCAGAAAAACGACTAAGTTTTAAAATTACTCCGTTCTGTGCAATGCAACAGCACATGTGTTTTCTCTTAAAGTGCATCAATGCAATTTTGCATTATCTCTTCAAAATAGCATATATGTTAACTCCATGCAAAGCAGAATGATTAATGCTGATACACTTAGTCGTTTTTTTGAAAAATGGTGCACGCTCAGAAAAACGACTAAGTGTCAAAATTACTCCGTTCTATGCAATGCAACAGCACATGTGTTTTCTCTTCATTGCACAACGAAATAAAGTGCATCAATGCAATTTTGCATTATCTCTTCAAAATAGCATACATGTTAACTCCATGCACTGCAGAATGAATAATGCTGATACACTTAGTCGTTTTTCTGAAAAAATTTTGCTCTGTGCAATGCAATAGCACATGTGTTTTCTCTTCATTGCACAACGAAATAAAGTGCATCAATGCAATTTTGCATTATCTCTTCAAAATAGCATACATGTTAACTCCATGCACAGCAGAATGAATAATGCTGATACGGTTAGTCGTTTTTCTGAAAAGTGGTGCACGCTCAGTAAAACGACTAAGTGTCAAAATGACTCCGTTCTGTGCAATGCAACAGCACATGTGTTTTCTCTTCAATGCACAACGAAATAAAGTGCATCAATGCAATTTTGCATTATCTCTTCAAAATAGCATATATGTTAACTCCATGCACAGCAGAATGAATTAATGCTGATACACTTAGTCGTTTTTCTGAAAAATATTTTCTCTGTGCAATGCAACAGCACATGTGTTTTCTCTTCATTGCACAACCAAATAAAGTGCATCAATGCAATTTTGCATTATCTCTTCAAAATAGCATATATGTTAACTCCATGCACAGCAGAATGAATACTTCTGATACACTTAGTCGTTTTTCTGAAAAATGGTGCACGCTCAGAAAAACGACTAAGTGTGAAAATTACTCCGTTCTGTGCAATGCAACAGCACATGTGTTTTCTCTTCATTACACAACGAAATAAAGTGCATCATTGCAAGTTTGCATTATCTCTTCAAAATAGCACATATGTTAACGCCATGAACAGCAGAATGAATTAATCCTGTTAAACTAAGTCGTTTTTCTGAAAAATGGTGCACGCTCAGTAAAACGACTAAGTGTCAAAATTACACCGTTTCAACCATGCGGTGTGTTCTCTGCTCAAGCTGGAGAGAGTGCGAGGTAGGCGGCTTGAAGTTATAAGGATGTTCCCCTCATGTGAATGCGCTCCAAATGAACCATGCAGTCATATGACTGCTTTACGGCAGACGTAACATCAAATTAAGTCACAGAGGAAAGTTGTAAGTTTTAAATGGAATGAGTTATTTGGTATATGCTATGCAAAACAACAAGATCATATCTTATATTTTGCTCTGTGCAATGCAACAGCACACGTGTTTTCTCTTCATTGCACAACGAAATAAAGTGCATCAATGCAATTTTGCATTATCTCTTCGAAATAGCACATATGTTAACTCCATGCACAGCAGAATGAATTAATGCTGATACACTTAGTCGTTTTTCTGAAAAATGGTGCACGCTCAGAAAAACGACTAAGTGTCAAATTTACTCCGTTCTGTGCAATGCAACAGCACATGTGTTTTCTCTTCATTGCACAACGAAATAAAGTGCATCAATGCAATTTTGCATTATCTCTTCAAAATAGCATATATGTTAACTCCATGCACAGCAGAATGAATTAATGCTGATACTTAGTCGTTTTTCTGAAAAATGGTGCACGCTCAGAAAAACGACTAAGTTTTAAAATTACTCCGTTCTGTGCAATGCAACAGCACATGTGTTTTCTCTTAAAGTGCATCAATGCAATTTTGCATTATCTCTTCAAAATAGCATATATGTTAACTCCATGCAAAGCAGAATGACTAATGCTGATACACTTAGTCGTTTTTTTGAAAAATGGTGCACGCTCAGAAAAACGACTAAGTGTCAAAATTACTCCGTTCTATGCAATGCAACAGCACATGTGTTTTCTCTTCATTGCACAACGAAATAAAGTGCATCAATGCAATTTTGCATTATCTCTTCAAAATAGCATACATGTTAACTCCATGCACTGCAGAATGAATAATGCTGATACACTTAGTCGTTTTTCTGAAAAAATTTTGCTCTGTGCAATGCAATAGCACATGTGTTTTCTCTTCATTGCACAACGAAATAAAGTGCATCAATGCAATTTTGCATTATCTCTTCAAAATAGCATACATGTTAACTCCATGCACAGCAGAATGAATAATGCTGATACAGTTAGTCGTTTTTCTGAAAAGTGGTGCACGCTCAGTAAAACGACTAAGTGTCAAAATTACTCCATTTCAACCATGCGGTGTGTTTCTCTGCTCAAGCCGGAGAGAGTGCGAGGTAGGCGGCTTGAAGTTGTAGGGATGTTCCCCTCATGTGTATGCGCTCCAAATGAACCATGCAGTCATTTGACTGCTGTATGGCAGACGTAACATCAAATTAAGTCAAAGAGGAAAGTTGTAAGTTTTAAATGGAATGAGTTATTTGTTATATGCTATGCAAAGTACCAAGTGCATATCTTATATTTTGCTCTGTGCAATGCAACAGCACATGTGTTTTCTCTTCATTGCACAACGAAATGAAGTGCATCAATGCAATTTTGCATTATCTCTTCAAAATAGCATATATGTTAACTCCATGCACAGCAGAATGAATTAATGCTAATACACAGTAGTTTTTCTGAAAAAAATTTGCTCTCTGCAATGCAACAGCACATGTGTTTTCTCTTCATTGCACAACGAAATAAAGTGCATCAATGCAATTTTGCATTATCTCTTCAAATAGCATATATGTTAACTCCATGCACAGCAGAATGAATTAATGCTGATACACTTAGTCGTTTTTCTGAAAACTGGTGCACGCTCAGAAAAACGACTAAGTGTCAAAATTACTCCGTTCTGTGCAATGCAACAGCACATGTGTTTTCTCTTCATTGCACAACGAAATAAAGTGCATCAATGCAAGTTTGCATTATCTCTTCAAAATAGCATATATGTTAACTCCATGCACAGCAGAATGAATAATGCTGATACACTTAGTCGTATTTCTGAAAAAATTTTGCTCTGTGCAATGTAACAGCACATGTGTTTTCTCTTCATTGCACAACCAAATGACGTGCATCAATGCAATTTTGCATTATCTCTTCAAAATAGCATACATGTTAACTCCATGCAGAGCAGAATGAATAATGCTGATACACTTAGTCGTTTTTCTGAAAAATGGTGCACGCTCAGAAAAACGACTAAGTGTCAAAATTACTCCGTTCTGTGCAATGCAACAGCATATGTGTTTTCTCTTCATTGCA
Organism: Opsariichthys bidens; assembly: GCA_037194245.1. Classification (NCBI taxonomy): domain Eukaryota; kingdom Metazoa; phylum Chordata; class Actinopteri; order Cypriniformes; family Xenocyprididae; genus Opsariichthys; species Opsariichthys bidens. Next base: position 23,000,603 of record CM074292.1, read on the forward strand.
CAACGAAATAAAGTGCATCAATGCAATTTTGCATTATCTCTTCAAAATAGCATACATGTTAACTCCATGCACAGCAGAATGAATAATGAAGATACTCTTAGTCGTTTTTCTGAAAAATGGTGCACGCTCAGAAAAACGACTAAGTGTGAAAATTACTCCGTTCTGTGCAATGCAACAGCACATGTGTTTTCTCTTCATTACACAACGAAATAAAGTGCATCATTGCAAGTTTGCATTATCTCTTCAAAATAGCATATATGTTAACTCCATGCACAGCAGAATGAATAATGCTGATACACTTAGTCGTTTTTCTGAAAAATGGTGCACGCTCAGTAAAACGACTAAGTGTCAAAATTACTCCATTTCAACCATGCGGTGTGTTTCTCTGCTCAAGCCGGAGAGAGTGCGAGGTAGGCGGCTTGAAGTTGTAGGGATGTTCCCCTCATGTGTATGCGCTCCAAATGAACCATGCGGTCATTTGACTGCTGTATGGCAGACGTAACATCAAATTAAGTCAAAGAGGAAAGTTGTAAGTTTTAAATGGAATGAGTTATTTGTTATATGCTATGCAAAGTACCAAGTTCATATCTTATATTTTGCTCTGTGCAATGCAACAGCACATGTGTTTTCTCTTCATTGCACAACGAAATAAAGTGCATCATGCAATTTTGCATTATCTCTTCAAAATAGCATTCATGTTAACTCCATGCACAGCAGAATGAATTAATGCTAATACACAGTAGTTTTTCTGAAAAAATTTGCTCTGTGCAATGCAACAGCACATGTGTTTTCTCTTCATTGCACAACGAAATAAAGTGCATCAATGCAATTTCGCATTATCTCTTCAAAATAGCATATATGTTAACTCCATGCACAGCAGAATGAATTACTGCTGATACACTTAGTCGTTTTTCTGAAAACTGGTGCACGCTCAGAAAAACGACTAAGTGTCAAAATTACTCCGTTCTGTGCAATGCAACAGCACATGTGTTTTCTCTTCATTGCACTACGAAATAAAGTGCATCAATGCAAGTTTGCATTATCTCTTCAAAATAGCACATTATGTTAACTCCATGCACAGCAGAATGAATTAATGCTGATACACTTAGTCGTTTTTTTGAAAAATGGTGCACGCTCAGAAAAACGACTAAGTGTCAAAATTACTCCGTTCTATGCAATGCAACAGCAGAAAAGCAAAGGACAGCCGCCAGACTGAAAACCCCCCCAAACGACGCCGAGAAATGGCGGCTGGCGTTTCGGGGAGCCTGGTTGGATCAGGAAACCTATGTTGCCTCTGTTTGGAATGACCAATCGGAAGAATTCTCACATCATCTGATGGGAGACCAATGCTCACTGCGTCAGGCGGTGTGAGTGTGTGATTGGAGCACCCGATCGGGAGGGCTCTGGCGACTTCCAACAGGAGACTAATGCTCACGGCGTTGAAATGTTGAGCCCTACCGACCAAGGATGAGGGTTAGCGTGGTTTATCAATAACTGACCGCAGGGCCCACTCAGCTTCCAAAGGGGACGACTCCCGGCGAGTGGGCCCCATTGGCCACTGGCGGTGTGAAGGAATTAGAAAAAGCCCTGTCAAGAGAGCACTTGAGGCGACCGATGGGAGACCAATGCTCGGAGGAGACCAATGCTCGGAGGAGACCAATGCTCGGAGGAGACCAATGCTCGGAGGAGACCAATGCTCCGGGGAGACCAATGCTCGGAGGAGACCAATGCTCGGGGGAGACCAATGCTCCGGGGAGACCAATGCTCGGAGGAGACCAATGCTCCGGGGAGACCAATGCTCGGAGGAGACCAATGCTCGGGGGAGACCAATGCTCCGGGGAGACCAATGCTCGGTGGAGACCAATGCTCCGGGGAGACCAATGCTCGTGGGAGACCAATGCTCCGGGGAGACCAAATGCTCGGGGGAGACCAATGCTCGGGGGAGACCAATGCTCGGGGGAGACCAATGCTCCGGGGAGACCAATGCTCGGTGGAGACCAATGCTCCGGGGAGACCAATGCTCGTGGGAGACCAATGCTCCGGGGAGACCAAATGCTCGGGGGAGACCAATGCTCGGGGGAGACCAATGCTCGGGGGAGACCAATGCTCGTAGGAGACCAATGCTCCGGGGAGACCAATGCTCGTAGGAGACCAATGCTCGTAGGAGACCAATGCTCGGTGGAGACCAAGGTTTTTGTTTTTTTTTTTTTAACCGATGAGAGCTTGATGGGCTTTTTTGATGTGGAGCCGGTTGGTCCTGATGTAGCTTTGGAAAGCATCTGAGGACCATCTCCCTAGAGCTTGGATCTGCTGCTGGGAGAGGCCTTTTTGGGCTGCTGAGGTTGCTGCCCCGATACGAAAGGAATGACTGGAATAATTCTTTGCTGGGATGCCTGACTGTTGGAGGACGGATTTGAGGTGCTTTTGGAACCAAAAGCGTGTGACGGGTTTGTAGGAGTCATCGATGAAAAGAGGTTCGTGAGGAGAGTTAGCCTGGGAACCTCTTAATTGGAGGTACGACAAAACTGACTGGTATGGTTGGATCGGTGATGGGAAGTTGAAAATATATATGAGGTGTCCTTTTTTAGTTTGGTCTGTCTTGCTTTGTTTAATCCTGTAAGAAATTGTTTCATTATCCAGTACCGATAAGTCTGCGATGGTAGGGTGGATGTTTGGGTCAAATTTGGCCGTGATGGCAATTTCGGAGCATCTAAGAAAACCAAAAAAGGCTAGAATAAACATGGCGTCAAGCGTGCGAGCGGTATTAAGGGGCTGATAGCCTGTGCGTAGAGTATAAATGCATTTTGTGAGGATGTCTAGCGTTATGGGTTGCCTAGTGTCAGAAGGGGTTGGCTGGGCCCTTTGGATTCCTTTGATCAGGAGGGAGGTTTGAGAATTATTTATCTCCGAGGAGGGAGCGCCATATATCAATTTATGAAAAAATTGTAAGCCACTCAGGTAGCCTTTGATGGACCTGACTTGGAGGCCTTTGACACTGTTAAGGAAGGAGATGAAAGAGGTGATTGAGAGGAGAGAAAAATCGGGGAACGGCATATTATGTAAAAAATGGAATGTTTTAAAACATCTCCACGCAGTTATATATGATTGGATCGTTCTTGGAGAAAGTGCTTGGAGAATATAGTCGAGCGACGCATTGAGGAAGGGTTTTAACGGGTGGGTTAGGGGAATATTAATTCTGAAAAGTGAGGAACTGGAGTTGGGAATTTGTCTGCCTGTGGAGCCAACATCCTGAATTTCTGAAAAAGAAAACGAGAGAGAGAGTCAGCTATTTGGTTTTCAGAACCTGGGACATGTTTAGCAATTATGATGAATTGATCACATGCTGAAATCCAAATTAAGCGTCTTAAAAAAGGCATTAGAGCGGGTGAATTAGAACGGCCTTTATTAATGCAATGGACAGTTGCTTCGTTGTCGCAATGCACTACAATACAATTCTTTCCCCCACAGAAAGGCTGCTACTACGAGAGGGTAGAGCTCAAATAGCGCTGAGGACTGAAACGAGTCCTGCAGCTGGGGGGGCCATGGAGACGCGAACCAGCGTCCTTGGTAAAACCCCCCAAAGCCTATTGAAGGGGCTGCATCTGTAAACAGTTGGATATCCACGGGGGACGAGACGAGATTGTTATAGAAAAATGATAGGACATTCCACTGTTTGAGGAATGTTATCCATAACCTAAGTTCATCGCGACACGCCTGAGTTATGGAAATTACCTCTTCTAGCGCGTGAGCCGAAGAAGCGAGTGAGAGGAGATGCGCGATGAAAGGGCGACCTTGTGGAATAATGCGCATGGCGAAGTTTAAGTGGCCGAGCAGGGACAGAAGTTCACGTTTAGAACAATTTGAACGGTCTAGGAGAGAAGAAGATACCAGGATTATCCTGTCGATTTTTTCTTTGGGCAAGGAAGCCTGGTATTTTACTGAATCCAAATTAATTCCGAGGAATTCGATGGATGTGGCGGGACCCATGGTTTTTTCCCGGGCGATGGGAATTCCGAGATCTGAAAAGACGTTTTGAACTGTGAGGAGATGAGCGGCTGGGATGGCGTCGGGAGGAGAAATTATTAAAAAATCGTCTAGCAAGTGAATGAGGTGAGGAATAGCGTAATTATTCGACAAGATCCAGCAGACGGCTTCTCAAAGTCAAAGTCAAGTCAAAGTCAGCTTTATTGTCAATTCTACTATATAGCACAGCACGTACATACAGAGAATTGAAATTCCGTTACTCTCAGACCCTCGTTGATTACAGGTAACACAACAGTACAAACACAACATAAAACATAACAACGTAACAATATCAATGAACACAACAATAAATAAATAAGTAAAGTGGCATTGTACGATATAGTGCAAATCAACTGGTAGTGCAATTTTAAGAGCAGTGATATGTTGTGATGATGATATCAGTGCGTGATATGAGGTAGATGTATGGGGGGGGTCACAGAGGTCATGTGCGTGGGGCAGAAGAGGGGAGAGGGGGAAGAGACGGGAGGGAGTTCAGGGCCCTGACAGCTTGGTGAACGAAGCTGTCCCTCAGTCTGCTGGTCCTTGCTTGGAGACTGCGCAGTCTCCTCCCTGATGGCAGCAAACTGAAGAGGCTGTGTGACGGGTGGGTGGGGTCACCAGCAATGTTGAGGGCTTTGCGGGTGAGGCGGGTGTCATAGATGACCTGGAGGGAGGGGAGAGAGACACCAACGATCTTCTCAGCTGCTCTCACTATGCGCTGAAGTGACTTTCGGCAGGACGCGTTGCAGGCGCCATACCACACAGTGATGCAGCTGGTCAGGATGCTCTCGATGGTGCCTCTGTAGAAGGTGCGCATGATGGGGGCTGGGGCTCTGGCTCTTCTCAGTTTGCGGAGAAAGTAGAGCCGCTGGTGTGCTTTCTTGGTCAGTGCTGTGGTGTTGTTGGTCCAGGAGAGATCTTCAGTGATGTGCACACCCAGGAATTTGGTGCTTCTCACTCTCTCCACGGTCACACCGTTGATGGACAGAGGAGCATGCTGAGTGTGCGTTCTCCTGAAATCAACAACAATCTCTTTCGTCTTCTCCACATTCAGAGAGAGATTGTTGTCACCGCACCAACTGGCCAGGCGGCTCACCTCGCTCCTGTAGTTTGCCTCATTGCCGTTGTTTATGAGACCCACTACAGTCGTGTCATCCGCAAATTTGATGAAGAGGTTATTGTTGAGTGTCGGTGTGCAGTCATGGGTCAGCAGCGTGAAGAGGAGGGGACTCAACACACATCCTTGAGGGGCTCCAGTGTTCATAATGATGGTGTTGGATGTGTTACCGCCGACCCGTACTGCCTGAGGTCTCCCAGTCAGGAAGTCCAGCAGCCAGTTGCACAGCGATGTGTTGAGTCCCAGCTGAGACAGTTTTAGGGTGAGCTGTTGAGGGATGATTGTGTTGAATGCTGAACTAAAATCTATGAACAGCATTCTGACATAAGTGTCCTTTTTGTCCAGATGCGTGAGTGCAGAATGGACAGTAGTGGCGATGGCGTCATCGGTCGAGCGGTTTGACCGATATGCAAACTGGTAGGGGTCCAGGGAGGGGGGGAGGACAGACTTGATGTGGTGCATGACTAGCCGCTCGAAGCACTTCATGAGGATGGGAGTAAGTGCCACTGGGCGGTAGTCGTTGAGGCAGGAAGGAGATGAATTCTTAGGGACTGGAATGAATAACATGTCGAAAATTATAACATCTGAAAATAACATCTGAAAATAACATCTGATAACATGTCGAAAATTTTAGGGCTGCTTTTGCATCCGAATGTTAGACGAACAGAAAAATAAAATTTCTCATGCCAGCACACCCTGAACAGGTGCCACGAACCTGGATGAATGGGCATCACTTTGAAGGCAGACGTGATGTCAACTTTAGCAAGCCACGCGCCCCGCCCCACGATTTTAATCATCTCGATCGCCTGATCTATGTCGTGGTATTTGAGAGAGAATTCATCGAGTGGAATCAAGCTGTTTATGCTTGGGAACGGGGAATTATGTGGAGCTGACAGATCAATTATGAGGCGTTTTTTGCCCGAGAATTTTCTCGTAGCCACTCCAATAGGGCTGATGCGAAAAACTTTGAATGGGGGTTCGTCAAACGGGCCAATCATGAAACCTGACTCGACTTCTTTTGCAATCAGGTTGTTTACGACGTCGGGCTCAGCGCGAGCAGATTGGAGATTATTACAGATGATATTTTCGGAGAGCGGGCATTCTACACCGGGTCTAAAACCGTGTTCGAGGCCAGACAGTAGATAATCGGTGAAATCGATGTCCGGGTGTTGGGCTAGTTCCGAAGAAAGACGAGAAGTATTCACAGGAGTCGATAAATAATTTATAGGGTTTTTATTAGCAGCTTTAAATACAGGGCATACTGGGCGGGCATGAGCGCCGCCGCAGAAATTACATATGTGCAAGAATCTGCACCGCTGTCTGTTGCAGGTGCCAATATTAAAACTGTTGCACGTCTGTCTGTCAGCGGAGGAAGATGCTCTGTGTCTGAAGTCATTATTTTGTGGGTTTGAGATGACCGTTGCAGGTCTTGGTACGTAGCTGGTTGATTTAAGAGATGCGGTATCCGAGCCGGGGGTGGTGGAGGAGTTAATTTGTGGGCACGCCAACGTGGAGTGCGTCACTGACCTGCAGACTGCGCATGAGATATTCCTACAGCCTAGGAAAACTCTATTGTGCAAGTCGGGGTCAAGTGCGCCCCAATATGGGCACTGGTTCCACTGAGCAACCCTGACGGCGGATTTTGCGGAGAAAAGTTTATGATAAGTGTAAAAATGTCCACCCCCATAAGACAGCGCGAGCTCGGCCATAAGTGCTAAATAATCGTTGAGCTCGCGTCGCCTATGGGGGAAGGATGCGCAGATAATTTCTGTGTAACGGCTGAAAGCAATTGTAAATTCTGAAAAAGAAAGTAAACGTGACGAATGTGCGGACTGATTTTTTAGAGTGACTGAAAAAACTCCGCAGTCTATCTGGCGGTTACAATCATTCACCGGAATTTGTGAGAGTAGATTTGCTAGATCAACATCCGCACCTGATAAAATTTGCGCTCGGATGTTGTGGGCCACCGGGGGTGGTTCCGAGGCGACAGCGTTTGTTGGGATGGGCATCGGAGTTGCTGTGAACAGAGAATATGGTGACTTTGCATTTAAAAGAGAGGAATGAGGAAAAGAAGCCGAAGCCACGACTGTCGGCGGAGGCAGCCTCGCGCTAAAATCGGCATTTGGGGCTTGAGAAGGGAGATTGACAGGCACGCAAGATGGAAATGGAGGGAAGGACTGAAATGAGGAGGGTTGTGTTGCATGCGGAGGCAGCCTCACGCTTGCTTGCGCTGCAGGAGCTGCAGGCCACGGAAAAGGAAAGGGACTGATGATAGGCGCAGAAAGATGAGATGCCTGAGATGCTAGCGGAGGCAGCCTCACGCTAGCATCTGCTGCGGGAGCTGGAGGCCACTGCAGAAGAAAGGGGTTAGATACAGTAGGAGGAAAATTTTGTGAACTTGAGAGAGGGCCAGCGGGCCCAGCTGTGTATAGTGCTGCGGCAGGAGAAGCCGCGGTAAAAGGCTGCACTGAAGCAGAAAGCGCGTGCGGCCCTGTGGCAGGGGAATCTGGGGCGCGGCCAAGGCTCGCGGAAGGTCTTCCCCTGCGGCCTGATGCTCTTAAGATGCCGGATCTTGTGCGGGAGGACGGTGGTGGTGTTGGGCGAGGAGAATTTGCGGCCCCGCGAGCTTTGGTCTGCCTATTGACCCCCTTGGAGGCTGGGGTGGATTTAGGAGTGAGGTTTGCTGATTGCAAAGTGACGTAGAGCTTATATAATTCCGCTTTGTTCATCCTACGCGAAGGCTGAACATCGGAATTAATCAGCGCTTGCCTCAAACTTAAAACGGTCCACTTCCCGATGGGCGGAATCGTTGGCACGGCCGAACGATATGAGGATGCCGGGGAGGAAACTGGAAACCTCGCTGGTGGTGGCGAGGGTAAGCCTCGGCGTCTTGGCGAACGAGTGGCTGCGCGGGCAGGCCGGCGTCCGCGTGGTGAAGCCTGGGGCTCTGTGGCTGTGTCAGGCGGAGAAGGAGTTGTCCTGGGACCGACAGATTGCGGCGGAGGATCCGGAGAGGAGTTGGATTCATCGTCAGAAGGAAAAAGTTGGATTTGAGACATGTTTGCAAAGCCAAATGCTGGTAAACTCTCAGACGAACAGAGGTAAGTCTGCTGTATTTATACCTCCTGTCATTGAATGAGTTGATAAACTGATTGCTCTCCACTTGTGCTGATGAGGTTAATTATCTGCACCTGATCCTCCCGAACTTTGTTAATTAAACATCATTTCTGAAAAATGGTGCACGCTCAGAAAAACGACTAAGTGTCAAAATTACTCCGTTCTGTGCAATGCAACAGCATATGTGTTTTCTCTTCATTGCACAACGAAATAAAGTGCATCAATGCAATTTTGCATTATCTCTTCAAAATAGCATACATGTTAACTCCATGCACAGCAGAATGAATAATGATGATACTCTTAGTCGTTTTTCTGAAAAATGGTGCACGCTCAGAAAAACGACTAAGTGTCAAAATTACTCCGTTTCAACCATGCGGTGTGTTTCTCTGCTCAAGCCGGAGAGAGTGCGAGGTACGCGGCTTGAAGTTGCAGGGATGTTCCCCTCATGTGTATGCGCTCCAAATGAACCATGCGGTCATTTGACTGCTGTATGGCAGACGTAACATCAAATTAAGTCAAAGAGGAAAGTCGTAAGTTTTAAATGGAATGAGTTATTTGTTATATGCTATGCAAAGTACCAAGTTCATATCTTATATTTTGCTCTGTGCAATGCAACAGCACATGTGTTTTCTCTTCATTGCACAACGAAATAAAGTGCATCATGCAATTTTGCATTATCTCTTCAAAATAGCGTATACGTTAACTCCATGCAGAGCAGAATGAATAATGCTGATACACTTAGTCGTTTTTCTGAAAAATGGTGCACGCTCAGAACAACGACTAAGTGTCAAAATTACTCCGTTCTGTGCAATGCAACAGCACATGTGTTTTCTCTTCATTGCACAACGAAATAAAGTGCATCAATGCAAGTTTGCATTATCTCTTCAAAATAGCACATATGTTGATTCCATGAAACAGCAGAATGAATTAATGCTGATACACTTAGTCGTTTTTCTGAAAAAAATTTGCTCTGTGCAATGCAACAGCACATGTGTTTTCTCTTCATTGCACAACGAAATAAAGTGCATCAGTGCAATTTTGCATTATCTCTTCAAAATAGCACATATGTTAACTCCATGCACAGCAGAATGAATAATGCTGTTACACTTAGTCGTTTTTCTGAAAAAATTTTGCTCTGTGCAATGCAATAGCACATGTGTTTTCTCTTCATTGCACAACGAAATAAAGTGCATCAATGCAATTTTGCATTATCTCTTCAAAATAGCATACATGTTAACTCCATGCACAGCAGAATGAATAATGCTGATACACTTAGTCGTTTTTCTGAAAAATGGTGCACGCTCAGTAAAACGACTAAGTGTCAAAATTACTCCGTTTCAACCATGCGGTGTGTTTCTCTGCTCAAGCCGGAGAGAGTGCGAGGTAGGCGGCTTGAAGTTGTAGGGATGTTCCCCTCATGTGTATGCGCTCCAAATGAACCATGCAGTCATTTGACTGCTGAATGGCAGACGTAACATCAAATTAAGTCAAAGAGGAAAGTTGTAAGTTTTAAATGGAATGAGTTATTTGTTATATGCTATGCAAAGTACCAAGTTCATATCTTATATTTTGCTCAGTGCAATGCAACAGCACATGTGTTTTCTCTTCATTGCACTACGAAATAAAGTGCATCAATGCAAGTTTGCATTATCTCTTCAAAATAGCACATATGTTAACTCCATGCACAGCAGAATGAATTAATGCTGATACACTTAGTCGTTTTTTTGAAAAATGGTGCACGCTCAGAAAAACGACTAAGTGTCAAAATTATTCCGTTCTATGCAATGCAACAGCACATGTGTTTTCTCTTCATTGCACAACGAAATAAAGTGCATCAATGCAAGTTTGCATTATCTCTTCAAAATAGCACATATGTTAACTCCATGCACAGCAGAATGAATAATGCTGATACATTTAGTCGTTTTTCTGAAAAAATTTTGCTCTGTGCAATGCAACAGCACTTGTGTTTTCTCTTCATTGCACAACCAAATGACGTACATCAATGCAATTTTGCATTATCTCTTCAAAATAGCGTATATGTTAACTCCATGCAGAGCAGAATGAATAATGCTGATACACTTAGTCGTTTTTCTGAAAAATGGTGCACGCTCAGAAAAACGACTAAGTGTCAAAATTATTCCGTTCTATGCAATGCAACAGCACATGTGTTTTCTCTTCATTGCACAACCAAATGACGTACATCAATGCAATTTTGCATTATCTCTTCAAAATAGCGTATATGTTAACTCCATGCAGAGCAGAATGAATAATGCTGATACACTTAGTCGTTTTTCTGAAAAAATTTTGCTCTGTGCAATGCAACAGCACTTGTGTTTTCTCTTCATTGCACAACCAAATGACGTACATCAATGCAATTTTGCATTATCTCTTCAAAATAGCGTATATGTTAACTCCATGCAGAGCAGAATGAATAATGCTGATACACTTAGTCGTTTTTCTGAAAAATGGTGCACGCTCAGAAAAACGACTAAGTGTCAAAATTACTCCGTTCTGTGCAATGCAACAGCATATGTGTTTTCTCTTCATTGCACAACGAAATAAAGTGCATCAATGAAATTTTGCATTATCTCTTCAAAATAGCATACATGTTAACTCCATGCACAGCAGAATGAATAATGATGATACTCTTAGTAGTTTTTCTGAAAAATGGTACACGCTCAGAAAAACGACTAAGTGTCAAAATTACTCCGTTCTGTGCAATGCAACAGCACATGTGTTTTCTCTTCATTGCAAAACGAAATAAAGCGCATCAATGCAAGTTTGCATTCTCTCTTCAAAATAGCACATATGTTAACGCCATGCACAGCAGAATGAATTAATGCTAATACACAGTCGTTTTTCTGAAAAGAATTTGCTCTGTGCAATGCAACAGCACGTGTTTTCTCTTCATTGCACAACGAAATAAAGTGCATCAATGCAATTTTGCATTATCTCTTCAAAATGGCTTATATGTTAACTCCATGCACAGCAGAAAGAAATAATGCTGATACACTTAGTCGTTATTCTGAAAAATGGTGCACGCTCAGGAAAAAGACTAAGTGTCAAAATTACTCCGTTTCAACCATGCGATGTGTTTCTCTTCTCAAGCCGGAGAGAGTGCGAGGTAGGCGGCTTGAAGTTGTAGGGATGTTCCCCTCATGTGAATGCGCTCCAAATGAACCATGCAGTCAATTGACTGCTGTACGGCAGACGTAACATCGAATTAAGTCACAGAGGAAAGTTGTAAGTTTTAAATGGAATGAGTTATTTGTTATATGCTATGCAAAGTAACAAGTTCATATCTTATACTTTGCTCAGTGCAATGCAACAGCACATGTGTTTTCTCTTCATTGCACAACGAAATAAAGTGCATCATGCAATTTTGCATTATCTCTTCAAAATAGCATATATGTTAACTCCATGCACAGCAGAATGAATAATGCTAATACACAGTAGTTTTTCTGAAAAAAATTTGCTCTGTGCAATGCAACAGGACATGTGTTTTCTCTTCATTGCACAACGAAATAAAGTGCATCAATGCAAGTTTGCATTATCTCTTCAAAATAGCATATATGTTAACTCCATGCACAGCAGAATGAATTACTGCTGATACACTTAGTCGTTTTTCTGAAAACTGGTGCACGCGCAGAAAAACGACTAAGTGTCAAAATTACTCCGTTCTGTGCAATGCAACAGCACATGTGTTTTCTCTTCATTGCACTACGAAATAAAGTGCATCAATGCAAGTTTGCATTATCTCTTCAAAATAGCACATATGTTAACTCCATGCACAGCAGAATGAATTAATGCTGATACACTTAGTCGTTTTTCTGAAAACTGGTGCACGCTCAGAAAAACGACTAAGTGTCAAAATTACTCCTTTCTATGCAATGCAACAGCACATGTGTTTTCTCTTCATTGCACATAGAAATAAAGTGCATCAATGCAAGTTTGCATTATCTCTTCAAAATAGCACATATGTTAACTCCATGCACAGCAGAATGAATAATGCTGATACACTTAGTCGTTTTTCTGAAAAAATTTTGCTCTGTGCAATACAACAGCACATGTGTTTTCTCTTCATTGCACAACCAAATGACGTGCATCAATGCAAGTTTGCATTATCTCTTCAAAATAGCACATATGTTAACTCCATGCACAGCAGAATGAATAATGCTGATACACTTTTTCGTTTTTCTGAAAAATGGTGCACGCTCAGAAAAACGACTAAGTGTCAAAATTACTCCGTTCTGTGCAATGCAACAGCATATGTGTTTTCTCTTCATTGCACAACGAAATAAAGTGCATCAATGCAATTTTGCATTATCTCTTCAAAATAGCATACATGTTAACTCCATGCACAGCAGAATGAATAATGATGATACTCTTAGTCGTTTTTCTGAAAAATGGTGCACGCTCAGAAAAACGACTAAGTGTCAAAATTACTCCGTTTCAACCATGCGGTGTGTTTCTCTGCTCAAGCCGGAGAGAGTGCGAGGTAGGCGGCTTGAAGTTGTAGGGATGTTCCCCTCATGTGTATGCGCTCCAAATGAACCATGCAGTCATTTGACTGCTGAATGGCAGACGTAACATCAAATTAAGTCAAAGAGGAAAGTTGTAAGTTTTAAATGGAATGAGTTATTTGTTATATGCTATGCAAAGTACCAAGTTCATATCTTATATTTTGCTCTGTGCAATGCAACAGCACATGTGTTTTCTCTTCATTGCACTACGGAATAAAGTGCATCAATGCAAGTTTGCATTATCTCTTCAAAATAGCACATATGTTAACTCCATGCACAGCAGACTGAATTAATGCTGATACACTTAGTCGTTTTTTTTTGAAAAATGGTGCACGCTCAGAAAAACGACTAAGTGTCAAAATTATTCCGTTCTATGCAATGCAACAGCACATGTGTTTTCTCTTCATTGCACAACCAAATGATGTACATCAATGCAATTTTGCATTATCTCTTCAAAATAGCGTATATGTTAACTCCATGCAGAGCAGAATGAATAATGCTGATACACTTAGTCGTTTTTCTGAAAAAATTTTGCTCTGTGCAATGCAACAGCACTTGTGTTTTCTCTTCATTGCACAACCAAATGACGTACATCAATGCAATTTTGCATTATCTCTTCAAAATAGCGTATATGTTAACTCCATGCAGAGCAGAATGAATAATGCTGATACACTTAGTCGTTTTTCTGAAAAATGGTGCACGCTCAGAAAAACGACTAAGTGTCAAAATTACTCCATTCTGTGCAATGCAACAGCATATGTGTTTTCTCTTCATTGCACAACGAAATAAAGTGCATCAATGAAATTTTGCATTATCTCTTCAAAATAGCATACATGTTAACTCCATGCACAGCAGAATGAATAATGATGATACTCTTAGTAGTTTTTCTGAAAAATGGTACACGCTCAGAATAACGACTAAGTGTCAAAATTACTCCGTTCTGTGCAATGCAACAGCACATGTGTTTTCTCTTCATTGCACTACGAAATAAAGTGCATCAATGCAAGTTTGCATTATCTCTTCAAAATAGCACATATGTTAACTCCATGCACAGCAGAATGAATTAATGCTGATACACTTAGTCGTTTTTCTGAAAACTGGTGCACGCTCAGAAAAACGACTAAGTGTCAAAATTACTCCGTTCTGTGCAATGCAACAGCATATGTGTTTTCTCTTCATTGCACTACGAAATAAAGTGCATCAATGCAAGTTTGCATTATCTCTTCAAAATAGCACATTATGTTAACTCCATGCACAGCAGAATGAATTAATGCTGATACACTTAGTCGTTTTTTTGAAAAATGGTGCACGCTCAGAAAAACGACTAAGTGTCAAAATTATTCCGTTCTATGCAATGCAACAGCACATGTGTTTTCTCTTCATTGCACAAGCAAATGACGTACATCAATGCAATTTTGCATTATCTCTTCAAAATAGCGTATATGTTAACTCCATGCAGAGCAGAATGCTGATACACTTAGTCGTTTTTCAATGCAACAGCACATGTGTTTTCTCTTCATTGCACAACGAAATAAAGTGCATCATGCAATTTTGCATTATCTCTTCAAAATAGCATATATGTTAACTCCATGCACAGCAGAATGAATAATGCTAATACACAGTAGTTTTTCTGAAAAAAATTTGCTCTGTGCAATGCAACAGGACATGTGTTTTCTCTTCATTGCACAACGAAATAAAGTGCATCAATGCAATTTTGCATTATCTCTTCAAAATAGCATATATGTTAACTCCATGCACAGCAGAATGAATTACTGCTGATACACTTAGTCGTTTTTCTGAAAACTGGTGCACGCTCAGAAAAACGACTAAGTGTCAAAATTACTCCGTTCTGTGCAATGCAACAGCACATGTGTTTTCTCTTCATTGCACTACGAAATAAAGTGCATCAATGCAAGTTTGCATTATCTCTTCAAAATAGCACATATGTTAACTCCATGCACAGCAGAATGAATTAATGCTGATACACTTAGTCGTTTTTTTGAAAAATGGTGTTCGCTCAGAAAAACGACTAAGTGTCAAAATTACTCCTTTCTATGCAATGCAACAGCACATGTGTTTTCTCTTCATTGCACATAGAAATAAAGTGCATCAATGCAACTTTGCATTATCTCTTCAAAATAGCACATATGTTAACTCCAACAGCACATGTGTTTTCTCTTCATTGCACAACCAAATGACGTTCATCAATGCAATTTTGCATTATCTCTTCAAAATAGCATATATGTTAACTCCATGCAGAGCAGAATGAATAATGCTGATACACTTTTTCGTTTTTCTGAAAAATGGTGCACGCTCAGAAAAACGACTAAGTGTCAAAATTACTCCGTTTCAACCATGCGGTGTGTTTCTCTGCTCAAGCCGGAGAGAGTGCGAGGTAGGCGGCTTGAAGTTGCAGGGATGTTCCCCTCATGTGTATGCGCTCCAAATGAACCATGCGGTCATTTGACTGCTGTATGGCAGACGTAACATCAAATTAAGTCAAAGAGGAAAGTTGTAAGTTTTAAATGGAATGAGTTATTTGTTATATGCTATGCAACGTACCAAGTTCATATCTTATATTTTGCTCTGTGCAATGCAACAGCACATGTGTTTTCTCTTCATTGCACAACGAAATAAAGTGCAACATGCAATTTTGCATTATCTCTTCAAAATAGCGTATACGTTAACTCCATGCAGAGCAGAATGAATAATGCTGAGACACTTAGTCGTTTTTCTGAAAAATGGTGCACGCTCAGAACAACGACTAAGTGTCAAAATTACTCCGTTCTGTGCAATGCAACAGCACATGTGTTTTCTCTTCATTGCACAACGAAATAAAGTGCATCAATGCAAGTTTGCATTATCTCTTCAAAATAGCACATATGTTGATTCCATGAAACAGCAGAATGAATTAATGCTGATACACTTAGTCGTTTTTCTGAAAAAAATTTGCTCTGTGCAATGCAACAGCACATGTGTTTTCTCTTCATTGCACAACGAAATAAAGTGCATCAGTGCAATTTTGCATTATCTCTTCAAAATAGCACATATGTTAACTCCCTGCACAGCAGAATGAATAATGCTGTTACACCTAGTCGTTTTTCTGAAAAAATTTTGCTCTGTGCAATGCAATAGCACATGTGTTTTCTCTTCATTGCACAACGAAATAAAGTGCATCAATGCAATTTTGCATTATCTCTTCAAAATAGCATACATGTTAACTCCATGCACAGCAGAATGAATAATGCTGATACACTTAGTCGTTTTTCTGAAAAATGGTGCACGCTCAGTAAAACGACTAAGTGTCAAAATTACTCTGTTTCAACCATGCGGTGTGTTTCTCTGCTCAAGCCGGAGAGAGTGCGAGGTAGGCGGCTTGAAGTTGTAGGGATGTTCCCCTCATGTGTATGCGCTCCAAATGAACCATGCAGTCATTTGACTGCTGAATGGCAGACGTAACATCAAATTAAGTCAAAGAGGAAAGTTGTAAGTTTTAAATGGAATGAGTTATTTGTTATATGCTATGCAATGTACCAAGTTCATATCTTATATTTTGAAAACGAAAAAACGACTAAGTGTCAAAATTACTCCGTTCTGTGCAATGCAACAGCACATGTGTTTTCTCTTCATTGCAAAACGAAGTAAAGCGCATCAATGCAAGTTTGCATTCTCTCTTCAAAATAGCACATATGTTAACGCCATGCACAGCAGAATGAATTAATGCTAATACACAGTCGTTTTTCTGAAAAAAATTTGCTCTGTGCAATGCAACAGCACATGTGTTTTCTCTTCATTGCACAACGAAATAAAGTGCATCAATGCAATTTTGCATTATCTCTTCAAAATGGCATATATGTTAACTCCATGAACAGCAGAAAGAAATAATGCTGATACACTTAGTCGTTTTTCTGAAAAATGGTGCACGCTCAGTAAAACGACTAAGTGTCAAAATTACTCCGTTTCAACCATGCGATGTGTTTCTCTGCTCAAGCCGGAGAGAGTGCGAGGTAGGCGGCTTGAAGTTGTAGGGATGTTCCCCTCATGTGAATGCGCTCAAAATGAACCATGAAGTCAATTGACTGCTGTATGGCAGACGTAACATCAAATTAAGTCACAGAGGAGAGTTGTAAGTTTTAAATGGAATGAGTTATTTGTTATATGCTATGCAAAGCAACAAGTTCATATCTTATATTTTGCTCAGTGCAATGCAACAGCACATGTGTTTTCTCTTCATTGCACAACGAAATAAAGTGCATCAATGCAAGTTTGCATTATCTCTTCAAAATAGCACATACGTTAACTCCATGCACAGCAGAATGAATAATGCTAATACACAGTCGTTTTTCTGAAAAATTTTTGCTCTGTGCAATGCAATAGCACATGTGTTTTTTCTTCATTGCACAACCAAATAAAGTGCATCAATGCAATTTTGCATTATCTCTTCAAAATAGCACATACGTCAACTCCATGCACAGCAGAATGAATAATGCTAATACCCAGTCGTTTTTCTGAAAAAAATTTGCTCTGTGTAATGCAATAGCACGTGTTTTCTCTTCATTGCACAACGAAATAAAGTGCATCAATGCAAGTTTGCATTATCTCTTCAAAATAGCATATATGTTAACTCCATGCACAGCAGAATGAATAATGCTGATACACTTAGTCGTTTTTCAGAAAAATGGTGCACGCTCAGAAAAACGACAAAGTGTCAAAATTACTCCGTTCTGTGCAATGCATCAGCATATGTGTTTTCTCTTCATTGCACAACGAAATAAAGTGTATCAATGCAAGTTTGCATTATCTCTTCAAAATAACACATATGTTAACTCCATGCACAGCAGAATGAATTAATGCTGATACACTTAGTCGTTTTTCTGAAAAATTTTTGCTCTGTGCAATGCAACAGCACATGTGTTTTCTCTTCATTGCACAACCAAATAAAGTGCATCAATGCAATTTTTCATTATGTCTTCAAAATAGCATACATGATAACTCCATGCAGAGCAGAATTAATAATGCTGATACACTTAGTCGTTTTTCTGAAAAATGGTGCACGCTCAGAAAAACGACTAAGTGTCAAAATTGCTTTGTTCTGTGCAATGCAACAGCACATGTGTTTTCTCTTCATTGCACAACGAAATAAAGTGCATCAATGCAAGTTTGCATTATCTCTTCAAAATAGAACATATGTTAACGCAATGCACAGCAGAAAGAATTAATGCTAATACACAGTCGTTTTTCTGAAAAAATTTGCTCTGTGCAATGCAACAGCACATGTGTTTTCTCTTCATTGCACAACGAAATAAAGTGCATCAATGCAATTTTGCATTATCTCTTCGAAATGGCATATAGGTTAACTCCATGCACAGCAGAAAGAAATAATGCTGATACACTTAGTCGTTTTTCTGAAAAATGTTGCACGCTCAGTCAAACGACTAAGTGTCAAAATTACTCCGTTTCAACCATGCGATGTGTTTTTCTGCTCAAGCCGGAGAGAGTGCGAGGTAGGCGGCTTGAAGTTGTAGGGATGTTCCCCTCATGTGAATGCACTCAAAATGAACCATGAAGTCAATTGACTGCTGTATGTTAGACGTAACATCAAATTAAGTCCCAGAGGAAAGTTGTAAGTTTTAAATGGAATGAGTTATGTGTTATATGCAAAGCAAAAGTTCATATCTTATATTTTGCTCAGTGCAATGCGACAGCACATGTGTTTTCTCTTAATTGCACAACGAAATAAAGTGCATCAATGCAAGTTTGCATTATCTCTTCAAAATAACACATATGTTAACTCCATGCACAGCAGAATGAATTAATGCTGATACACTTAGTCGTTTTTCTGAAAAAAATTTGCTCTGTGCAATGCAACAGCACATGTTTTTTCTCTTCATTGCACAACGAAATAAAGTGCATCAATGCAAGTTTGCATTATCTCTTCAAAATAGAACATATGTTAACGCAATGCACAGCAGAAAGAATTAATGCTAATACACAGTCGTTTTTCTGAAAAAATTTGCTCTGTGCAATGCAACAGCACATGTGTTTTCTCTTCATTGCACAACGAAATAAAGTGCATCAATGCAATTTTGCATTATCTCTTCGAAATGGCATATAGGTTAACTCCATGCACAGCAGAAAGAAATAATGCTGATACACTTAGTCGTTTTTCTGAAAAATGTTGCACGCTCAGTCAAACGACTAAGTGTCAAAATTACTCCGTTTCAACCATGCGATGTGTTTTTCTGCTCAAGCCGGAGAGAGTGCGAGGTAGGCGGCTTGAAGTTGTAGGGATGTTCCCCTCATGTGAATGCACTCAAAATGAACCATGAAGTCAATTGACTGCTGTATGTTAGACGTAACATCAAATTAAGTCACAGAGGAAAGTTGTAAGTTTTAAATGGAATGAGATATGTGTTATATGCTATGCAAAGCAAAAGTTCATATCTTATATTTTGCTCAGTGCAATGCGACAGCACATGTGTTTTCTCTTAATTGCACAACGAAATAAAGTGCATCAATGCAAGTTTGCATTATCTCTTCAAAATAACACATATGTTAACTCCATGCACAGCAGAATGAATTAATGCTGATACACTTAGTCGTTTTTCTGAAAAAAATTTGCTCTGTGCAATGCAACAGCACATGTTTTTTCTCTTCATTGCACAACGAAATAAAGTGCATCAATGCAATTTTGCATTTATCTCTTCGAAATGGCATATATGTTAACTCCATACACAGCAGAAAGAAATAATGCTGATACACTTAGTCGTTTTTCTGAAAAATGTTGCACGCTCAGTAAAACGACTAAGTGTCAAAATTACTCCGTTCTGTGCAATGCCATGTGTTTTCTCTTCATTGCACAACGAAATAAAGTGCATCAATGCAATTTTGCATTATCTCTTCAAAATAGCGTATATGTTAACTCCATGCACAGCAGAATGAATAATGCTGAAACACAGTCGTTTTTCTGAAAAATGGTGCACGTTCAGAAAAACGACTAAGTGTCAAAATTACTCCGTTCTTTGCAATGCAACAGCACATGTGTTTTCTCTTCATTGCACAACCAAATAAAGTGCATCAATGCAATTTTGCATTATCTCTTCAAAATAGCATACATGTTAAATCCATGCAGAGCAGAATTAATAATGCTGATACACTTAGACGTTTTTCTGAAAAATGGTGCACGCTCAGAAAAACGACTAAGTGTCAAAATTGCTCTGTTCTGTGCAATGCAACAGCACATGTGTTTTCTCTTCATTGCACAACGAAATAAAGTGCATCAATGCAAGTTTGCATTATCTCTTCAAAATAGAACATATGTTAATGCAATGCACTGCAGAAAGAATTAATGCTAATACACAATCGGTTTTCTGAAAAGAATTTGCTCTGTGCAATGCAACAGCACATGTTTTTTCTCTTCATTGCACAACGAAATAAAGTGCATCAATGCAATTTTGCATTATCTCTTCAAAATAGCATACATGTTAACTCCATGCAGAGCAGAATGAATAATGCTGATACACTTAGTCGTTTTTCTGAAAGATGGTGCACGCTCAGAAAAACGACTAAGTGTCAAAATTACTCCGTTCTGTGCAATGCAACAGCACATGTGTTTTCTCTTCATTGCACAACGAAATAAAGTGCATCAATGCAATTTTGCATTATCTCTTCAAAATAGCATACATGTTAACTCCATGCAGAGCAGAATGAAAAATGCTGATACACTTAGTCGTTTTTCTGAAAAATGGTGCACTCTCAGAAAAACGACTAAGTGTCAAAATTACTCCGTTTCAACCATGCGGTGTGTTTCTCTGCTCAAGCCGGAGAGAGTGCGAGCTAGGCGGCTTGAAGTTGTAGGGATGTTCCCTTCATGTGAATGCGCTCCAAATGAACCATGCAGTCATTTGACTGCTGTATGGCAGACGTAACATCAAATTAAGTCAAAGAGGAAAGTTGTAAGTTTTAAATGGAATGAGTTATTTGTTATATGCTATGCAAAGCAACAAGTTCATATCTTATATTTTGCTCAGTGCAATGCAACAGCACATGTGTTTTCTCTTCATTGCACAACGAAATAAAGTGCATCAATGCAAGTTTGCATTATCTCTTCAAAATAGCATACATATTAACTCCATGCACAGCAGAATGAATGATGCTGATACACTTATTCGTTTTTCTGAAAAATGGTGCACGATCAGAAAAACGACTAAGTGTCAAAATTGCTCCGTTCTGTGCAATGCAACAGCACATGTGTTTTCTCTTCATTGCACAACGAAATAAAGTGCATCAATGCAATTTTGCATTATCTCTTCAAAATATTATACATGTTAACTCCATGCACAGCAGAATGAATAATGCTAATACACTTAGTCGTTTTTCTGAAAAATGGTGCACGCTCAGTAAAACGACTAAGTGTCAAAATTACTCCGTTTCAACCATGCGGTGTGTTTCTCTGCTCAAGCCGGAGAGAGTGCGAGGTAGGCGGCTTGAAGTTGTAGGGATGTTCCCTTCATGTGAATGCGCTCCAAATGAACCATGCAGTCAATTGACTGCTGTATGGCAGACGTAACATCAAATAAAGTCACAGAGGAAAGTTGTAAGTTTTAAATGGAATGAGTTATTTGTTATATGCTATGCAAAGCAACAAGTTCATGTCTTATATTTTGCTCAGTGCAATGCAACAGCACATGTGTTTTCTCTTCATTGCACAACGAAATAAAGTGCATCAATGCAAGTTTGCATTATCTCTTCAAAATAGCATACATGTTAACTCCAATGCACAGCAGAATGAATAATGCTGATACACTTATTCGTTTTTCTGAAAAATGGTGCACGCTCAGAAAAACGACTAAGTGTCAAAATTGCTCCGTTCTGTGCAATGCAACAGCACATGTGTTTTCTCTTCATTGCACAACGAAATAAACTGCATCAATGCAATTTTGCATTATCGCTTCAAAATAGCATACATGTTAACTCCATGCACAGCAGAATGAATAATGCTAATACACTTAGTCGTTTTTCTGAAAAATGGTGCACGCTCAGTAAAACGACTAAGTGTCAAAATTACTCCGTTTCAACCATGCGGTGTGTTTCTCTGCTCAAGCCGGAGAGAGTGCGAGGTAGGCGGCTTGAAGTTGTAGGGATGTTCCCCTCATGTGAATGCGCTCCAAATGAACCATGCAGTCAATTGACTGCTGTATGGCAGACGTAACATCAAATTAAGTCACAGAGGAAAGTTGTAAGTTTTAAATGGAATGAGTTATTTGTTATATGCTATGCAAAGCAACAACTTCATATCTTATATTTTGCTCAGTGCAATGCAAACAGCACATGTGTTTTCTCTTCATTGCACAACGAAATAAAGTGCATCAATGCAAGTTTCCATTATCTCTTCAAAATAGCATATATGTTAACTCCATGCACAGCAGAATGAATAATGCTGATACACTTAGTCGTTTTTCTGAAAAATGGTGCACGCTCAGAAAAACGACTAAGTGTCAAAATTGCTCCGTTCTGTTCAATGCAACAGCACATGTGTTTTCTCTTCATTGCACAACCAAATAAAGTGCATCAATGCAATTTTGCATTATCTCTTCAAAATAGCGTATATGTTAACTCCATGCACAGCAGAATGAATAATGCTGAAACACAGTCGTTTTTCTGAAAAATGGTGCACGCTCAGAGAAACGACAAAGTGTCAAAATTACTCCGTTCTGTGCAATGCATCAGCACATGTGTTTTCTCTTCATTGCACAACGAAATAAAGTGTATCAATGCAAGTTTGCATTATCTCTTCAAAATAACACATATGTTAACTCCATGCACAGCAGAATGAATTAATGCTGATACACTTAGTCGTTTTTCTGAAAAAAATTTGCTCTGTGCAAACAGCACATGTGTTTTTTCTTCATTGCACAACCAAATAAAGTGCATCAATGCAATTTTGCATTGTCTCTTCAAAATAGCACATACGTTAACTCCATGCACAGCAGAATGAATAATGCTAATACCCAGTCGTTTTTCTGAAAAAAAATTTGCTCTGTGCAATGCAATAGCACGTGTTTTCTCTTCATTGCACAACGAAATAAAGTGCATCAATGCAAGTTTGCATTATCTCTTCAAAATAGCATATATGTTAACTCCATGCACAGCAGAATGAATAATGCTGATACACTTAGTCGTTTTTCTGAAAAATAGTGCACGCTCAGAAAAACGACAGTGTCAAAATTACTCCGTTCTGTGCAGTGCATCAGCATATGTGTTTTCTCTTCATTGCACAACGAAATAAAGTGTATCAATGCAAGTTTGCATTATCTCTTCAAAATAACACATATGTTAACTCCATGCACAGCAGAATGAATTAATGCTGATACACTTAGTCGTTTTTCTGAAAAATTTTTGCTCTGTGCAATGCAACAGCACATGTGTTTTCTCTTCATTGCACAACCAAATAAAGTGCATCAATGCAATTTTGCATTATCTCTTCAAAATAGCATACATGTTAACTCCATGCAGAGCAGAATTAATAATGCTGATACACTTAGTCGTTTTTCTGAAAAATGGTGCACGCTCAGAAAAACGACTAAGTGTCAAAATTGCTCCGTTCTGTGCAATGCAACAGCACATGTGTTTTCTCTTCATTGCACAACGAAATAAAGTGCATCAATGCAAGTTTGCATTATCTCTTCAAAATAGAACATATGTTAACGCAATGCACAGCAGAAAGAATTAATGCTAATACACAGTCGTTTTTCTGAAAATATTTGCTCTGTGCAATGCAACAGCACATGTGTTTTCTCTTCATTGCACAACGAAATAAAGTGCATCAATGCAATTTTGCATTATCTCTTCGAAATGGCATATATGTTAACTCCATGCACAGCAGAAAGAAATAATGCTGATACACTTAGTCGTTTTTCTGAAAAATGTTGCACGCTCAGTAAAACGACTAAGTGTCAAAATTACTCCGTTTCAACCATGCGATGTGTTTTTCTGCCCAAGCCGGAGAGAGAGTGCGAGGTAGGCGGCTTGAAGTTGTAGGGATGTTCCCCTCATGTGAATGCGCTCAAAATGAACCATGAAGTCAATTGACTGCTGTATGTTAGACGTAACATCAAATTAAGTCACAGAGGAAAGTTGTAAGTTTTAAATGGAATGAGTTATTTGTTATATGCTATGCAAAGCAACAAGTTCATATCTTATATTTTGCTCAGTGCAATGCGACAGCACATGTGAAAAATGGTGCACGTTCAGAAAAACGACTAAGTGTCAAAATTACTCCGTTCTTTGCAATGCAACAGCACATGTGTTTTCTCTTCATTGCACAACAAAATAAAGTGCATCACTGCAAGTTTGTATTTGTTACGTGACGTGGTAGCACAGAACGCAGGAAGACGAAAATATAACTAAAAGTCTCTTTAATAAACAAAACAGGAATCCAGGAAAACAGAAAACACGTCATTACATGAACGATAACGGACATGGAGTGAGGGAAACACAGGGAATATAAACAGACACTAATGAAGGGGACACAGGTGACGAGGATAACTAATAATGATGAACAGCTGATGATAATTAAACAAATGAAGACAGGGAAGGAAGACTGGGTGACACAAGGAGCACATGACAGGGAAAAACAGACAGACAGGAAAGCAAACTCTAACAGTACCGCCCCCTCCCGGAAGGCGCGTCCTCGCGCCTAAAAAAAAAACACAAACTGGGAGGGGGGGGTGGGCACCCTGGAGGCCATGCGCAGGCGCTAGTCCAGTGGCCTCCAGGGTGGAGTCAGGGGCGGCGGCCAGGGTGGAGTCCAGGGTGCCCCCAAGGGTGGAGTCAGGGGCGGCGGCCAGGGTGGAGTCCAGGGTGCCCCCAAGGACGGAGTCAGGGGCGGCGGCCAGGGTGCCCCAAGGGCGGAGTCAAGGGCGGCGGCCAGGGTGGAATCAGTGGCAGCTTGACCCCCGTTGCCCCTGTCCCCATTCCCCAACAGGGCTTATAGCCCCCCCCCAAAATTTTTATGGGGAAAGTCCCCCCAGGCCCTGGTTCAGGCGGCGGAAGGTCCGGAGCGGGATCCGGCTGAAGGAGGTCTGGGAGGTCTAGGAGGTCTGGGAGGTCTGGGAGGTCTGGGAGGTCTGGGAGGTCTGGGAGGTCTGGAGGGTCAGGCGGCTCTGGTGCTGGAGGGTCAGGCGGAGGACGATCTGGCGCTGGCTCAGGCGGAGGACGATCTGGCGCTGGCTCAGGCGGAGGACGATCTGGCGCTGGCTCAGGCGGAGGACGATCTGGCGCTGGCTCAGGCGGAGGACGATCTGGCGCTGGCTCAGGCGGAGGACGATCTGGCGCTGGCTCAGGCGGAGGACGATCTGGCGCTGGCTCAGGCGGAGGACGATCTGGCGCTGGCTCAGGCGGAGGACGATCTGGCGCTGGCTCAGGCGGAGGACGATCTGGCGCTGGCTCAGGCGGAGGACGATCTGGCGCTGGCTCAGGCGGAGGACGATCTGGCGCTGGCTCAGGCGGAGGACGATCTGGCGCTGGCTCAGGCGGAGGAAGATCTGGCGCTGGCTCAGGCGGAGGACGATCTGGCGCTGGCTCAGGCGGAGGAAGATCTGGCGCTGGCTCAGGCGGAGGAAGATCTGGGAGCTCAGGGAGCTCAGGCGGAGGAAGGTCTGGGAGCTCAGGGTCTGGGAGCTCAGGCGGAGGAAGGTCTGGGAGCTCAGGAGGCTTGGGCCAGTCCGGGAGCTCGGGCCAGTCCGGGAGCTCGGGCCAGTCCGGGAGCACAGGAGACGGCTCAGGGACGGCGAGCACAGGAGACGGCTCAGGGACGGCGAGCACAGGAGACGGCTCAGGGACGGCGAGCACAGGAGACGGCTCAGGGACGGCGAGCACAGGAGACGGCTCAGGGACGGCGAGCACAGGAGACGGCTCAGGGACGGCGAGCACAGGAGACGGCTCAGGGACGGCGAGCACAGGAGACGGCTCAGGGACGGCGAGCACAGGAGACGGCTCAGGGACGGCGAGCACAGGAGACGGCTCAGGGACGGCGAGCACAGGAGACGGCTCAGGGACGGAGAGCACAGGAGACGGCTCAGGGACGGAGAGCACAGGAGACGGCTCAGGGACGGAGAGCACAGGAGACGGCTCAGGGACGGAGAGCACAGGACACGGCTCAGGGACGGAGAGCACAGGACACGGCTCAGGGACGGAGAGCACAGGACACGGCTCAGGGACGGAGAGCACAGGACACGGCTCAGGGACGGAGAGCACAGGACACGGCTCAGGGACGGAGAGCACAGGACACGGCTCAGGGACGGAGAGCACAGGACACGGCTCAGGGACGGAGAGCACTGGACACGGCTCAGGGACGGAGAGCACTGGAGACGGCTCAGGGACGTCAGGTTCAGTCCAAAAGTTTATGAGCCACTCCCCAATGGCCGGAGGATCCATCGCGGCACTTTGGGGGCGTGGCTTGGGTGCGGCGGCCACTTTTGGTGGCGGCTCGCGGCGAGCCTTTTGAGCGGCGGCCATTTTAGGTGGCGGCTCGCGTCGCGGCTCGGGTGATGCAGCTGGGGTGCGTAGAGGATCGCGACAGAGTGGAACGGACTTATTGGGACGGCATGTGGAAAATTCCGGTCTAGGGTGAGCTGGAGATCCAACATGCTTCCGGGTAGGGACTGTCTGATCATTAATTCCGTCCTCAGCTAAATCCACAAAGAAATCGGAATTTTCTAAGCTGAGGACGGAATTAATAAAACCGGACACGGACATGAAACAGTCCTGAGGGGAAACTGAATGAAACAAACGATCATCCAGTCCCATCCGGAAGCACGCTTTAATCATCGGATCACTCCAACTCACCCGATGTGAGAGATCCAAAAATTCCTCCACATACCGCTCCAATGGCCGTCCACTCTGCGTGATGTTCAAAAGACGATCCTCTACTTCAGCCTGCATTCTTCTGTTACGGTCCGTTATTCTGTTACGTGACGTGGTAGCACAGAACGCAGGAAGACGAAAATATAACTAAAAGTCTCTTTAATAAACAAAACAGGAATCCAGGAAAACAGAAAACACGTCATTACATGAACGATAACGGACATGGAGTGAGGGAAACACAGGGAATATAAACAGACACTAATGAAGGGGACACAGGTGACGAGGATAACTAATAATGATGAACAGCTGATGATAATTAAACAAATGAAGACAGGGAAGGAAGACTGGGTGACACAAGGAGCACATGACAGGGAAAAACAGACAGACAGGAAAGCAAACTCTAACAGTATTATCTCTTCAAAATAGCACATATGTTAACGCCATGCACAGCAGAATGAATTAATGCTAATACACAGTCGTTTTTCTGAAAAAAATTTGCTCTGTGCAATGCAACAGCACATGTGTTTTCTCTTCATTGCACAACGAAATAAAGTGTATCAATGCAAGTTTGCATTATCTCTTCAAAATAACACATATGTTAACTCCATGCACAGCAGAGTGAATTAATGCTGATACACTTAGTCGTTTTTCTGAAAAAAATTTGCTCTGTGCAATGCAACAGCACGTTTTTTCTCTTCATTGCACAACGAAATAAAGTGCATAAATGCAATTTTGCATTATCTCTTCAAAATGGCATATATGTTAACTCCATGCACAGCAAAAAGAAATAATGCTGATACACTTAGTCGTTTTTCTGAAAAATGGTGCACGCTCAGAAAAACGACTAAGTGTCAAAATTACTCCGTTCTGTGCAATGCAACAGCACATGTGTTTTCTCTTCATTGCACAACGAAATAAACTGCATCAATGCAATTTTGCATTATCTCTTCAAAATAGCATACATGTTAACTCCATGCACAGCAGAGTGAATAATGCTAATACACTTAGTCGTTTTTCTGAAAAAAATTTGCTCTGTGCAATGCAACAGCACGTTTTTTCTCTTCATTGCACAACGAAATAAAGTGCATCAATGCAATTTTGCATTATCTCTTCAAAATGGCATATATGTTAACTCCATGCACAGCAAAAAGAAATAATGCTGATACACTTAGTCGTTTTTCTGAAAAATGGTGCACGCTCAGAAAAACGACTAAGTGTCAAAATTACTCCGTTCTGTGCAATGCAACAGCACATGTGTTTTCTCTTCATTGCACAACGAAATAAAGTGCATCAATGCAATTTTGCATTATCTCTTCAAAATAGCATACATGTTAACTCCATGCAGAGCAGAATGAAAAATGCTGATACACTTAGTCGTTTTTTGAAAAATGGTGCACGCTCAGAAAAACGACTAAGTGTCAAAATTACTCCGTTCTGTGCAATGCAACAGCACATGTGTTTTCTCTTCATTGCACAACGAAATAAACTGCATCAATGCAAGTTTGCATTAACTTTTCAAAATAGCATATATGTTAACTCCATATACAGCAGAATGTATTAATGCTGATACACAGTCGTTTTTCTGAAAAATGGTGCACGCTCATAAAAACGACTAAGTGTCAAAATTACTCCGTTTCAACCATGCGGTGTGTTTCTCTGCTCAAGCCGGAGAGAGTGCGAGGTAGGCGGCTTGAAGTTTTAGGGATGTTCCCTTCATGTGAATGCGCTCCAAATGAACCATGCAGTCAATTGACTGCTGTATGGCAGAAGTAACATCAAATTAAGTCACAGAGGAAAGTTGTAAGTTTTAAATGGAATGAGTTATTTGTTATATGCTATGCAAAGCAACAAGTTCATGTCTTATATTTTGCTCAGTGCAATGCAACAGCACATGTGTTTTCTCTTCATTGCACAACGAAATAAAGTGCATCAATGCAAGTTTGCATTATCTCTTCAAAATAGCATACATGTTAACTCCATGCACAGCAGAATGAATAATGCCGATACCCTTATTCGTTTTTCTGAAAAATGGTGCACGCTCAGAAAAACGACTAAGTGTCAAAATTGCTCCATTCTGTGCAATGCAACAGCACATGTGTTTTCTCTTCATTGCACAACGAAATAAACTGCATCAATGCAATTTTGCATTATCTCTTCAAAATAGCATACATGTT
The DNA here is from genome assembly GCA_037194245.1 of Opsariichthys bidens. NCBI lineage: Eukaryota > Metazoa > Chordata > Actinopteri > Cypriniformes > Xenocyprididae > Opsariichthys > Opsariichthys bidens. The sequence continues at coordinate 23,029,423 of CM074292.1, forward strand.
AACTCCATGCACAGCAGAATGAATAATGCTAATACACTTAGTCGTTTTTCTGAAAAATGGTGCACGCTCAGTAAAACGACTAAGTGTCAAAATTACTCCGTTTCAACCATGCGGTGTGTTTCTCTGCTCAAGCCGGAGAGAGTGCGAGGTAGGCGGCTTGAAGTTGTAGGGATGTTCCCCTCATGTGAATGCGCTCCAAATGAACCATGCAGTCAATTGACTGCTGTATGGCAGACGTAACATCAAATTAAGTCACAGAGGAAAGTTGTAAGTTTTAAATGGAATGAGTTATTTGTTATATGCTATGCAAAGCAACAAGTTCATATCTTATATTTTGCTCAGTGCAATGCAAACAGCACATGTGTTTTCTCTTCATTGCACAACGAAATAAAGTGCATCAATGCAAGTTTCCATTATCTCTTCAAAATAGCATATATGTTAACTCCATGCACAGCAGAATGAATAATGCTGATACACTTAGTCGTTTTTCTGAAAAATGGTGCACGCTCAGAAAAACGACTAACTGTCAAAATTGCTCCGTTCTGTGCAATGCAACAGCACATGTGTTTTCTCTTCATTGCACAACGAAATAAAGTGCATCAATGCAAGTTTGCATTATCTCTTCAAAATAGCACATATGTTAACTCCATGCACAGCAGAATGAATTAATGCTGATACACTTAGTCGTTTTTCTGAAAAAAATTTGCTCTGTGCAATGCAATAGCACATGTGTTTTTTCTTCATTGCACAACCAAATAAAGTGCATCAATGCAATTTTGCATTATCTCTTCAAAATAGCACATACGTTAACTCCATGCACAGCAGAATGAATAATGCTAATACCCAGTCGTTTTTCTGAAAAAAATTTGCTCTGTGCAATGCAATAGCACGTGTTTTCTCTTCATTGCACAACGAAATAAAGTGCATCAATGCAAGTTTGCATTATCTCTTCAAAATAGCATATATGTTAACTCCATGCACAGCAGAATGAATAATGCTGATACACTTAGTCGTTTTTCTGAAAAATGGTGCACGCTCAGAAAAACGACAAAGTGTCAAAATTACTCCGTTCTGTGCAGTGCATCAGCATATGTGTTTTCTCTTCATTGCACAACGAAATAAAGTGTATCAATGCAAGTTTGCATTATCTCTTCAAAATAACACATATGTTAACTCCATGCACAGCAGAATGAATTAATGCTTATACACTTCGTCGTTTTTCTGAAAATTTTTTGCTCTGTGCAATGCAACAGCACATGTGTTTTCTCTTCATTGCACAACCAAATAAAGTGCATCAATGCAATTTTGCATTATCTCTTCAAAATAGCATACATGTTAACTCCATGCAGAGCAGAATTAATAATGCTGATACACTTAGTCGTTTTTCTGAAAAATGGTGCACGCTCAGAAAAACGACTAAGTGTCAAAATTGCTCCGTTCTGTGCAATGCAACAGCACATGTGTTTTCTCTTCATTGCACAACGAAATAAAGTGCATCAATGCAAGTTTGCATTAACTTTTCAAAATAGCATATATGTTAACTCCATATACAGCAGAATGTATTAATGCTGATACACAGTAGTTTTTCTGAAAAATGGTGCACGCTCATAAAAACGTCTAAGTGTCAAAATTACTCCGTTTCAACCATGCGGTGTGTTTCTCTGCTCAAGCCGGAGAGAGTGCGAGGTACGCGGCTTGAAGTTGTAGGGATGTTCCCCTCATGTGAATGCGCTCCAAATGAACCATGCAGTCAATTGACTGCTGTATGGCAGACGTAACATCAAATTAAGTCACAGAGGAAAGTTGTAAGTTTTAAATGGAATGAGTTATTTGTTATATGCTATGCAAAGCAACAAGTTCATATCTTATATTTTGCTCAGTGCAATGCAACAGCACATGTGTTTTCTCTTCATTGCACAACGAAATAAAGTGCATCAATGCAAGTTTGCATTATCTCTTCAAAATAGCACATATGTTAACTCCATGCACAGCAGAATGAATTAATGCTAATACACTTAGTCGTTTTTCTGAAAAAAATTTGCTCTGTGCAATGCAACAGCACATGTGTTTTCTCTTCATTGCACAACGAAATAAAGTGCATCAATGCAATTTTGCATTATCTCTTCAAAATAGCGTATATGTTAACTCCATGCACAGCAGAATGAATTAATGCCTGTACACTTAGCCGTTTTTCTGAAAAATGGTGCACGCTCAGAAAAACCACTGTGTCAAAATTACTCCGTTTCAACCATGCGATGTGTTTTTCTGCCCAAGCCGGAGAGAGTGCGAGGTAGGCGGCTTGAAGTTGTAGGGATGTTCCCCTCATGTGAATGCGCTCAAAATGAACCATGAAGTCAATTGACTGCTGTATGTTAGACGTAACATCAAATTAAGTCACAGAGGAAAGTTGTAAGTTTTAAATGGAATGAGTTATTTGTTATATGCTATGCAAAGCAACAAGTTCATATCTTATATTTTGCTCAGTGCAATGCGACAGCACATGTGTTTTCTCTTCATTGCACAACGAAATAAAGTGCATCAATGCAAGTTTGCATTATCTCTTCAAAATAGCATACATGTTAACTCCATGCACAGCAGAATGAATAATGCTGAAACACAGTCGTTTTTCTGAAAAATGGTGCACGTTCAGAAAAACGACTAAGTGTCAAAATTACTCCGTTCTTTGCAATGCAACAGCACATGTGTTTTCTCTTCATTGCACAACGAAATAAAGTGCATCACTGCAAGTTTGTATTATCTCTTCAAAATAGCACATATGTTAACGCCATGCACAGCAGAATGAATTAATGCTAATACACAGTCGTTTTTCTGAAAAAAATTTGCTCTGTGCAATGCAACAGCACATGTGTTTTCTCTTCATTGCACAACCAAATAAAGTGTATCAATGCAATTTTGCATTATCTCTTCAAAATAGCGTATATGTTAACTCCATGCACAGCAGAATGAATAATGCTGAAACACAGTCGTTTTTCTGAAAAATGGTGCACGCTCAGAAAAACGATAAAGTGTCAAAATTACTCCGTTCTGTGCAATGCATAAGCACATGTGTTTTCTCTTCATTGCACAACGAAATAAAGTGTATCAATGCAAGTTTGCATTATCTCTTCAAAATAACACATATGTTAACTCCATGCACAGCAGAGTGAATTAATGCTGATACACTTAGTCGTTTTTCTGAAAAAAATTTGCTCTGTGCAATGCAACAGCACGTTTTTTCTCTTCATTGCACAACGAAATAAAGTGCATAAATGCAATTTTGCATTATCTCTTCAAAATGGCATATATGTTAACTCCATGCACAGCAAAAAGAAATAATGCTGATACACTTAGTCGTTTTTCTGAAAAATGGTGCACGCTCAGAAAAACGACTAAGTGTCAAAATTACTCCGTTCTGTGCAATGCAACAGCACATGTGTTTTCTCTTCATTGCACAACGAAATAAACTGCATCAATGCAATTTTGCATTATCTCTTCAAAATAGCATACATGTTAACTCCATGCACAGCAGAGTGAATAATGCTAATACACTTAGTCGTTTTTCTGAAAAAAATTTGCTCTGTGCAATGCAACAGCACGTTTTTTCTCTTCATTGCACAACGAAATAAAGTGCATCAATGCAATTTTGCATTATCTCTTCAAAATGGCATATATGTTAACTCCATGCACAGCAAAAAGAAATAATGCTGATACACTTAGTCGTTTTTCTGAAAAATGGTGCACGCTCAGAAAAACGACTAAGTGTCAAAATTACTCCGTTCTGTGCAATGCAACAGCACATGTGTTTTCTCTTCATTGCACAACGAAATAAAGTGCATCAATGCAATTTTGCATTATCTCTTCAAAATAGCATACATGTTAACTCCATGCAGAGCAGAATGAAAAATGCTGATACACTTAGTCGTTTTTTGAAAAATGGTGCACGCTCAGAAAAACGACTAAGTGTCAAAATTACTCCGTTCTGTGCAATGCAACAGCACATGTGTTTTCTCTTCATTGCACAACGAAATAAACTGCATCAATGCAAGTTTGCATTAACTTTTCAAAATAGCATATATGTTAACTCCATATACAGCAGAATGTATTAATGCTGATACACAGTCGTTTTTCTGAAAAATGGTGCACGCTCATAAAAACGACTAAGTGTCAAAATTACTCCGTTTCAACCATGCGGTGTGTTTCTCTGCTCAAGCCGGAGAGAGTGCGAGGTAGGCGGCTTGAAGTTTTAGGGATGTTCCCTTCATGTGAATGCGCTCCAAATGAACCATGCAGTCAATTGACTGCTGTATGGCAGAAGTAACATCAAATTAAGTCACAGAGGAAAGTTGTAAGTTTTAAATGGAATGAGTTATTTGTTATATGCTATGCAAAGCAACAAGTTCATGTCTTATATTTTGCTCAGTGCAATGCAACAGCACATGTGTTTTCTCTTCATTGCACAACGAAATAAAGTGCATCAATGCAAGTTTGCATTATCTCTTCAAAATAGCATACATGTTAACTCCATGCACAGCAGAATGAATAATGCCGATACCCTTATTCGTTTTTCTGAAAAATGGTGCACGCTCAGAAAAACGACTAAGTGTCAAAATTGCTCCATTCTGTGCAATGCAACAGCACATGTGTTTTCTCTTCATTGCACAACGAAATAAACTGCATCAATGCAATTTTGCATTATCTCTTCAAAATAGCATACATGTTAACTCCATGCACAGCAGAATGAATAATGCTAATACACTTAGTCGTTTTTCTGAAAAATGGTGCACGCTCAGTAAAACGACTAAGTGTCAAAATTACTCCGTTTCAACCATGCGGTGTGTTTCTCTGCTCAAGCCGGAGAGAGTGCGAGGTAGGCGGCTTGAAGTTGTAGGGATGTTCCCCTCATGTGAATGCGCTCCAAATGAACCATGCAGTCAATTGACTGCTGTATGGCAGACGTAACATCAAATTAAGTCACAGAGGAAAGTTGTAAGTTTTAAATGGAATGAGTTATTTGTTATATGCTATGCAAAGCAACAAGTTCATATCTTATATTTTGCTCAGTGCAATGCAAACAGCACATGTGTTTTCTCTTCATTGCACAACGAAATAAAGTGCATCAATGCAAGTTTCCATTATCTCTTCAAAATAGCATATATGTTAACTCCATGCACAGCAGAATGAATAATGCTGATACACTTAGTCGTTTTTCTGAAAAATGGTGCACGCTCAGAAAAACGACTAAGTGTCAAAATTGCTCCGTTCTGTGCAATGCAACAGCACATGTGTTTTCTCTTCATTGCACAACGAAATAAAGTGCATCAATGCAAGTTTGCATTATCTCTTCAAAATAGCACATATGTTAACTCCATGCACAGCAGAATGAATTAATGCTGATACACTTAGTCGTTTTTCTGAAAAAAATTTGCTCTGTGCAATGCAATAGCACATGTGTTTTTTCTTCATTGCACAACCAAATAAAGTGCATCAATGCAATTTTGCATTATCTCTTCAAAATAGCACATACGTTAACTCCATGCACAGCAGAATGAATAATGCTAATACCCAGTCGTTTTTCTGAAAAAAATTTGCTCTGTGCAATGCAATAGCACGTGTTTTCTCTTCATTGCACAACGAAATAAAGTGCATCAATGCAAGTTTGCATTATCTCTTCAAAATAGCATATATGTTAACTCCATGCACAGCAGAATGAATTAATGCTTATACACTTCGTCGTTTTTCTGAAAATTTTTTGCTCTGTGCAATGCAACAGCACATGTGTTTTCTCTTCATTGCACAACCAAATAAAGTGCATCAATGCAATTTTGCATTATCTCTTCAAAATAGCATACATGTTAACTCCATGCAGAGCAGAATTAATAATGCTGATACACTTAGTCGTTTTTCTGAAAAATGGTGCACGCTCAGAAAAACGACTAAGTGTCAAAATTGCTCCGTTCTGTGCAATGCAACAGCACATGTGTTTTCTCTTCATTGCACAACGAAATAAAGTGCATCAATGCAAGTTTGCATTAACTTTTCAAAATAGCATATATGTTAACTCCATATACAGCAGAATGTATTAATGCTGATACACAGTCGTTTTTCTGAAAAATGGTGCACGCTCATAAAAACGTCTAAGTGTCAAAATTACTCCGTTTCAACCATGCGGTGTGTTTCTCTGCTCAAGCCGGAGAGAGTGCGAGGTACGCGGCTTGAAGTTGTAGGGATGTTCCCCTCATGTGAATGCGCTCCAAATGAACCATGCAGTCAATTGACTGCTGTATGGCAGACGTAACATCAAATTAAGTCACAGAGGAAAGTTGTAAGTTTTAAATGGAATGAGTTATTTGTTATATGCTATGCAAAGCAACAAGTTCATATCTTATATTTTGCTCAGTGCAATGCAACAGCACATGTGTTTTCTCTTCATTGCACAACGAAATAAAGTGCATCAATGCAAGTTTGCATTATCTCTTCAAAATAGCACATATGTTAACTCCATGCACAGCAGAATGAATTAATGCTAATACACTTAGTCGTTTTTCTGAAAAAAATTTGCTCTGTGCAATGTAACAGCACATGTGTTTTCTCTTCATTGCACAACGAAATAAAGTGCATCAATGCAATTTTGCATTATCTCTTCAAAATAGCGTATATGTTAACTCCATGCACAGCAGAATGAATTAATGCCTGTACACTTAGCCGTTTTTCTGAAAAATGGTGCACGCTCAGAAAAACCACTGTGTAAAAATTACTCCGTTTCAACTATGCGGTGTGTTTCTCTGCTCAAGCCGGAGAGAGTGTGAGGTAGGCGGCTTGAAGTTATAAGGATGTTCCCCTCATGTGAATGATCTTATATTTTGCTATGTGCAATGTAACAGCACATGTGTTTTCTCTACATTGCACAACCAAATAAAGTGCATCAATGCAATTTTGCATTATCTCAACAAAATAGCATATATGTTAACTCCATGCACAGCAGAATGAGTAATGCTTATACACTTAGACGTTTTTCTCAAAAATCAATATACCTTAAAGGTCTATGTTTTCTTCTCATAAAACCAGGGACAGAGGTAGTTTTCCCTGACAATAGGGAATGTGCCAGGATACTGAGGACATCGATCTGGTCACCCTGCAATGACTTGACTCAGGTGGGCGGTTTACTAAGGCCTATGACAGTGGTGGGAAATCCAAGGCGTCGCCGTGTAAGGCCACATGCGGCCTGTTGTGCTGTTTAATCAGGCCAATGTCTTCATGATCAAGGCCTCAGGTCTGATTTGTCAGGAAAGTGTTGCATTATTCATGAAATACAATCAGTTCCCACTTATCCTAACCCTAACCCTAACTCTATCTTTATTCTTCATGCCAAGTATGAGCTCTTATCCTCTGGCAGAAGATATAGGGTACCCCAATGTAAACGAAGTATATTTCTAAACTATAGGCATAATTTGAACCTACCTCAATTAAAACTTTAAATAATGTTGCTTGAGGCTGCAGAGGTTGTGCAATAGCTTCATGATATAATGCATATAGGGTTGTGTGTAGGTTGCTCTTGTCATTGTTTGTGAAAGATGAGCAATAGATTGTGGCTGTGATGTGCTTCAGTCTGGCTACATATCACTTTTATGTATGTTGTTTTTTTATTGTAAGTATATGTCTGCTGTATGATAAAACAAATATGTCAAGTGTTATGTGTGAAGCATTTGAACTTGAGGCAAATATCCCTCTGGGGACAAACACATTGTTGGAAAACTCTCAACCACGACAGTATGTATGTCAGTCCGAAGAGGATACATTACTCCTGCTTTGAAATATTGACCTCTGAACCTTGAACCCAGTACATGTTTGAAGGCTTGTCATTTAGTCACAGAAGGTGCTACACCAGCTGTTATAGAAAGCTCTGGACCTTAGCTGTTATGTAGATATGGTCTCCAAAGACCCATTGTAAACACTGTCAAATATGGTAAAAAGCTATTTTGACCTATTTAACAATTTGATTTTTGAAATCTGATGACACCAGTGTGTTCCCCATCCCCAAAAAACCCCATGGTGTATCCAAAATTCTACACTGCCAACTTCTAATTATGAGAAATATACCAATATATTTTAAAACTACAACTTCGACTAAAGACGCTGTCTACAGGGCTTCAACTACACTCAAAAAGTTCAAAACAGAACAACGTGTTGTTTCTGGTGACAAAACCACTGATTAAATACGTACATTGAAGCGATACTGGCGTTATAAGTGGGATATGGGCTTCGCATGTGCCCCGCTCGGCCCATATCATAGTGTTCTGTCTTACAGCATACTGTAATGTTTCACCGGTAATAAGACCAAAATAATATTATTAAAATAATGAATGACACGATACATTTTAGGCATTTATTAGCTTGTACAACCACAAAAACAACACACATAGCTCAGACAAATACAAAAATTGAAGAGCATGTCAAGTGATTACAAAGGCCTGGTAGGGACTGACCCTGTGATACATGATGGGCAGCTATGTAGTGATTTGCAGTGGTGGTGCAAAAGTTAACAGTGCTGGGATTCAATCAGTGCAAAGTAGGGCTGCACAATATATCAAATTTATTGAAATATTGCAAATGTATACTGTATATCGCGATATGCATAACGCATGAACAAAATAAAAAGTTTTGTAGCTTTGATAAGTATCAGGATATATTTAATTCAAACAGTGAAAACTAAGCAACATTTTATTTTTACATTTTATGATTCAATATTTTGAATTAAATAATGTAGGATAATCTGAAATCCTGTGGTTTACACTGATGTATAAATAACACTTCCTATGCTACAGTAAAACACTGATGTTGACTTTCTCAAGTTATAAGGATGTTTTCTTGTCATAAAAAGAATGTGAAACACATGTAGGATATATCATTTTAAATATATTTTAAAGATAATTTAAGTTTATTTTACACACTTTAAGCATTATCGTATCGCATATCGCATTATTTAATGAATTATCGAACTTTTCTTCAATATCGCACAGCCCTAGTGCAAAGCTGTGCATGTTATTAAATATGACTATGGAAAAAACAAGAGAGCATAAAAGTATTGCTTAACAAAAACAATACAAAGCAGATAAGTAGAACAGACACATATATTAAATTCAAAAGAAAAAAGTTTATACAAGCCAATGGGTAGTGGATACTAGACGATAGACAAAGTGATGTGATGGTTGGGGCAGGGAGAGACTCATGCTGAAAAGTCCATTTCTCCCCTACCCTTTTGTGAGACACTGAGTTGCTGGTTAGCCCTGGGGACAAAGAACCTCCTCAATGTTGAGCATGCAGAAGACTGCTTCTGCAAATTATCCTCAGTTTGTTATATGATTAACTCAAGCTCCATGCCAAACACAGAGCCAGCTTTCCTTATCAGCCTGTCCCAACAGCCCTCTTGTTAATGCTGCCTCCCCAGCACACAACAGAAAAAAAAGGACTCTGGCCATGAAAATACTGTTTAATCGTGCTCAGAGTCACTACTGGTATGGTATTCCTCAGAATCACTATCAAAGTTAATTTCTGTTTCAGTCAGAACTTGAACATAACAGTTCTTTGCATGCTTTGCCAGGCTGTTGTTCGTTCTTCATCGTCAAGCTCTGTAGACCTTGGATCCCATCTTAAAGCAGGCCCGACATCTCGCCTTACATGTTAAAACAAATTGAGCCTTTATTAATTAGAAACTTTCAGCAATATTGTAATGTAAGCCAAGTATAACACAAAAACATACTGTACCTGATGTCACATTAGAAAGCTGGGATGACATGTGCTTCAGAGTGTCTGCACGGGTGCAAAGAGACTTCCAATGCTTGTTCATCTCTGCAATAAGAATCCTCTTCTCCTCCTCAAGTCTCCTTACTGCCATCACAATGTCGAACGCCTTCCTCTTCGTGCTTAGATCTACAGAGTCTGTAATACATAGATGAAACAAGTCAGTTGTATTTAAGATTAATATTTTAAAAATTTCTGGGGTTACAATCGAGGCATGATAGATTTTGTGCCACCATGTGACTATTTTACATAGTCAACAGAATTGTGTACATACCACTAGGGATAGGTACCGAAACCCGGTACTAAACTGGTCCCGGTGCTAAATTATGAAAGACCGTAGTATCGATAAGATCTGACGCTATCGGTTCTGCTGTCGGTGCTGGAGAAAAAAATAAAAATAAATGTACTATGTATTCCTGCTTAATTATGTTGTCGTGCACATTTTATCTCACCAAACATTTCTAATTTGCGATAATATTAAGACGTTTGTCTGTGAGATCCGCGAGATTTCTCATGCGCGCCGCTGTCTATCACACACACACACACACGCGGCGCACACACTTAACAGCACGAAAACTCCCGCTTAATACAAAGAGTGACGATGGCTGATAGAGCAACACGTTCAAAAGTGAGGTTATACTACACTAAAGTTGATGCAGACAACGCTCGTTGTCATAAATGCAGCAAGATTTTTGCATGTAAGGGCGGAAACACAAGCAATCTGCATTTCTTTGTCTGAACGTAATGCACTTTTAAAAGATGCTTTGCCAAAGTTTTCGACTGCCTAGCTAGCTCGTCTCTGCTGGTTGCCCCATCTACGTCAGGTATGCTAACATCGTGTTGAATCAACGTTGTTCACGTCATTTAAAATAAATGTTCAATCTCCCTAATTGGTTTGCTTACCTTACGTTGAAATACTGTTGATTTCATTTGGGAGAAATGACGTTATGCATTCAACATATTTTCTACTGGTTTTTAAAAGCCCAAATAAAGAAAAATCAGTATGTAAACATTTATTTGGCTAAATGCACAGCACTTCAAGTTAGTTTACAAAATAGCCTACATATAAATATAATATTTAGAAATGATATCCAGAAATTAATTTGTAATGATGAAATGACACATAATTAACTTAATCATGTGAACATAGGTTCATGATCAAATGTTAACATTGAACAATGTTCGAATCATCGAAAACTCCCGCTTAATACAAAGAGTGACGATGGCTGATAGAGCAACACGTTCAAAAGTGAGGTTATACTACACTAAAGTTGATGCAGACAACGCTCGTTGTCATAAATGCAGCAAGATTTTTGCATGTAAGGGCGGAAACACAAGCAATCTGCATTTCTTTGTCTGAACGTAATGCACTTTTAAAAGATGCTTTGCCAAAGTTTTCGACTGCCTAGCTAGCTCGTCTCTGCTGGTTGCCCCATCTACGTCAGGTATGCTAACATCGTGTTGAATCAACGTTGTTCACGTCATTTAAAATAAATGTTCAATCTCCCTAATTGGTTTGCTTACCTTACGTTGAAATACTGTTGATTTCATTTGGGAGAAATGACGTTATGCATTCAACATATTTTCTACTGGTTTTTAAAAGCCCAAATAAAGAAAAATCAGTATGTAAACATTTATTTGGCTAAATGCACAGCACTTCAAGTTAGTTTACAAAATAGCCTACATATAAATATAATATTTAGAAATGATATCCAGAAATTAATTTGTAATGATGAAATGACACATAATTAACTTAATCATGTGAACATAGGTTCATGATCAAATGTTAACATTGAACAATGGCCACATTTTGCAACCTTTTTATTATATATTTTTTTTGAAAAAAGCTGCAGCTACTATGAACCAATCGACTCCTCCTAATACCTCTGCTCCAAAACAAGCCCAAAGCCCCTTCACCCTAGCAGCTAGTGGGAGGATGCCTGAGGAGAGGGTGAACGACTGCCACTTAGCCTTGACCAAGTTCATAGTGAAAGGCCTACACCCCTTTGCAACAGTGGAGTACAACGGTTTTAGGCCAATGTGATCAGTGAGCTGAAAGATGTGCCAAAGTTGGCCATCACATCAGATGGGTGGACCAGCCTCCAGCAAGATCACTATCTCACAGTTAACAGTGCACTACACAAGCCAGGGCAGTGTAAAACAGAAGGTCCTCCACACCAGGGCAGTGTACAAATCCCAAACTGGCGAAGTAGTGGCCGAGGAGATCGCAGACATCCTGGAAGAGTAAATAGATAGATAGATCCGAGCAAGATTGTAGCTGTGACTGTTGATAATGCTAGCAATATGGAGATTGCTATCAAGAAGCTACAGATCCTAAAAATAGGATGTTTTGCACATACATTGAATCTGGCTCCACAGAAAATTTACAAAATTGCATCCATTGATAAATGGGCAGCCCGAATCAGAGCAGTGGTCGTGTGGTTCAAGAGATCCTCCATGTCTAAAACGGTGTTGACAGAAAAGCAATAGCTCCTTGGTAAGTTGAATCTATTATTATAAGTGTTATTTTGAAATTCACACATCTAAACTATATAATTCAATATTCAAGTGTGTGCTAAATAAATGTGTGTTGTTTTTTGTTGTTCTTGCAGGCCTTCCACAACACTCACTCATCCTGGATGTCAAGACCAGGTGGAACTCTCTATATCTAATGATAGAGAGATTTATGGAGCAGTTTCCAGCAATCCAAGCAGCAGCCTTGGACCCACGGCTGCGAAAAGCATTGTCCAAGGACAACCTGGACCGTCTGAAAGATGAGGACTTCCATAAGGCTGAGGAGTTTGTCCAGATCATGAGAAACCTCTATACATCCACATTGTGTGTGTGTCATGTGAAAAGAATACCACCTGTGGACAGATCTTACTCTTCCTTCAAAAACTGGAAGAACATCTTACTCTGAAGGATGACAATGTTTGTGCCATCAATCAAAGAGAAGGTGTGGAAGAACCTCTCCCAGCGATATCAGAATGATGACATTCAAGCCTTCCTGCATGAGGCCACAGCAATGAACCCCAGATTCAAAGGGAGGTTAGTCAGTGATGCAACTTGGGACAGACTGAGGATGAAAGCTATTGACACTGTGACAGGACTAACAACAGAGCTGGAACAGACAGATACAGAGCACCAGCAAAAGGATGAGTCATCTGAAGGAGAAGGTGAGGAAATGGAGGAGACAATACCTCCAATTCAGAAAAAAAGCAGTGCCTTGGAGGAGCTGTTCTCAGAGGAGGACAGGAAATTGAGGTTGACCATCCAACAGGATACCTCGGCCCTCACCCTTAGCGAACGTGTTGGCCAAGAGGTTGAGGTCTACAAAAGCCTGCCTCCCATTCCTATGGCTGAAGATCCTGTGTTGTGGTGGTGGGAGAAGAGAGCTGTTCTGCCCCTCCTCACAAATGTTGCAACAGGCTACCTCTGTGCTCAAGCCTCCTCCACCCCAAGTGAAAGGGTGTTTTCAACTGCAGGGAACACATTAAGCCAGGAAAGGTCCCGGCTTTTGCCAGAAAAGGCAAATATGTTAATCTTTCTTCAGAAGAATGGCTAAAGAGTCCTTTTGTAGCCTACCTACATGCCCCACCCATGTTGCTTCGTACCACTGTATGTTCTTTTACAGAAAAATATAGTTTATTTAATTTGTTTTACATTCATTTGTTTTTTATATAATTATTTCTTCAAACATGGCTGTTTCACTATAAAAAATTTAATTAAATATAATTATAATTAATTTAATAATATAAATAACTGCCATGGCCAAACTGTCAGGGTGGTGGTGTAGGGAAGAGAGCGAGGACTCAATCGCTAGAGAAATGGGTTTTATTTCAAAGTAAAAAATAAAACAAACAAACAAACCAAAACACCCACAAGGGGGAAAACTGACTTGACTTGACTTGACTTGACTTGACTTGACTTGACTTGACTTGACTTGACTTGACTTGACTTGACTTGACTTGACTTGACTTGACACAAAACACGCACACGATACCTAACGATCCAGCACAGGACTGAAAACACAAGGAGAATAAAAAGGGTAGCAAACAAGGCAGGTAATGAGGGAAGACAGGTGGGGCAAATGAACCAATAATCAGGAAACAAGGTGGGTGGGGTCAAGACAATCGACAAGAGAGCACATGGCACAAGAAAACATGACAAGAACACGAGCACATGGCTAATGAAAACAATCACAAGCCATGTGCTCACAAAACGAGACACGAACGTAACAAGAACGCGCAGCCAGCGAGCGCGCTCACAGACCGCGCGTTCACACGCAACACGTCATGAAAGCACGCGGCAGATGTAAATAAACCGCGTGCAACACAGGACACGACAAGACAAGACTCACGGAACACGAGAACGCACGGTGTGAGAAACAACCGTGCGCTCACAAAAAAGACAGGAAGCGCGAGTGTCCGAATCCCGACCTGAAACCGAATCAGACATGAATGCCGGGATCCGAACATCACGCGCCCCAACATGAAACAAGACACACAGACAAGAGAGCGCACGGCTCGAGAACGCGAGACCGTACGCTCGCACAAAGACTGGACATGAAGGGAGTGTCAGAGCTCTGTCACAAAACCAATAACATAAACTAGACCGAAGTGACAGAACCCTGACACAAACAATCTCGTCAGATAGAATGGTGTCTAAGGTCAGATGTTCTGCATTAGGAACCAAGGTGTTATACTTTTCCACTACAGAAAGTAATTTTTTTCCCCTCCCTGATCTTTCGGCGGATCCGGGAACGTCCTTTGCATCCATACAGCGGCAAGATCAGCAGCGTTTTGGGATGTGGTTACTGAGAGGAAGAAATGAAGAGATAAGAAATATACTTGATTCCATGAAAAAACATTATTTCTGGTGTATGAGTAAAATAAAGCCTAACCAATATTTTCATATTTCTCTGTAACTGAGGCTACACTTGTAGCTAAGGTTGAGTATTGTTAGGTTAGTTAGGTTCTATATTGTCCCCATGGGGATAATCTTTTCCACACGTCGTCAGCAATCAGAGTATGTGCTCTTAGACTACGATTACAATGACTACTTTGGAATTGAGGCCAAGCTTAGTCAGAAGTGATGCATCAAGCAGCATATCAAACAGTATAAGACAGTATATTCTACCTTCTGCCCACTCATTGATATCAATGATCCAGCTCTCCAGTTGATTGTCTGTGATGTCCATTTCCATTTTCATGGCCTCCAGGTTATGCAACTGGCATTGCAGGGCTACTGTGGCCTTCAAACACAAATGACAATGAGAGAAATGCCTACAACTTTGACTATTGTTGATAAGGATTGTCAAGTACCTTCACTATTAGAAAACCACATACAACACTGATTAAATATACAGTATATTCGTATATACGTGGACAATCAATATACCGGTGTATGTGGTACGAAAATTTAATATTTTATATTAAGACTCTGAAAAATACAATTGACACTACACATGAAACCATCCATATATTCTATTGTATTCAAGAATATCTGGGCAAGTCTTTCCTATATTTTTGAGATATATGCCACTTTATTTTACAATATCGCTATGAATGTTGCATAAGGGAAAACTGGTGTCTTTACCTTCAGATATCGGCGGGCAAGGGTGGAAGCCAAGTTGTCAAACTTTCGTTGGTTCCAGCGCATGGCCATGACCATCAGCATGTCTATGCGTGCTGCAAAAATAAAAAATATGAGATTATCACCCTTCTTTCCAGTAGCAGTAGGAAAAGAAACTGAGTGTGCAGACTTGTTAGGTACCACAAACTTTTGCAAGATAATAACTTACAGTATAGTACTATGGTACTAATCTGCTGTCTTGTGCCATTTGATTACTGTCCCATGTAGGGCTAGGTATCGTTAAAAGTAATTTGATACCGATACCTTGACTTCGATACCGGAAAAATTTGGTACCGAAAAACAAGACGAGTTTCGATACTCGATAGTATTGAGGCAATTCGGTCGGTACCTAAAAAGTATCGAACTCAATAACCAGCCCTAGTCCCATGAAAGGATTAGTAGGTAAATAGCACAGGATAGTGAAGTAGTAGCATGAAACAATGGCGCAGGACAGTAGGCAAATGGCAAAGAGCACTATGGCAGGACAGTAGGTGAATGGTACTCTGACGTGTATTTTTTTTTAATCACACTGCCCCTCCTTATTATCCTCCCTTCAAATAAAATAGGATGATGGTATTATAATCGATCCATCCATTTGTGTTGAATATTCTGAGCTTTATATTTTCAGAGTCAGCATATATGCATGAGCTCAAAGTGGCTCACCATTGTCTTCAGGATCAAAATGTACTGGTTACCTTACCTGCTTTTGACATGTGCTTTGTGGTAACAGCAATCCTTGAGAGGAAGGCGTTGCACTGCTCCACCTCTTCCCCAAGAGTCGAACCAGCCCCCTCCTGATACGCTTCACTCCATTTTACCTTTAAAAAATAAAACAAAAAACGAAACCTAAGTGGCAACAATCTTATGCAGGGTTTTCAGGGAAAGAAAATGTCATGGACAATCCTTTTTTCTCACCTCACATTTGAAATCATGAGCTTTGGCATGAAAAACAGAAAGAAATGGCCTCATGGTGAGGAGATCCTGAAGCTCAGGGCATTTCTCTGTCACTCTCCGGAGGTAAGGCCAGTACTTGCATGCCACATCCATGGCGAAAAATGTCACTTGCTTACAGGTCATTTGCTTTTGGAGGTACAGGGGGTAGGCAAAAATCTCCCCCCTGAACATATTGAGGGCACGAAGGAGAACCCCATGACGACATACAGCGAGTTCCAGGCCCTCCTCTTCTGTTTTTCCTGAGGACTTCTGAGATATTTCGCGCGCCGCTGACCACTGCCCTCCACAGACACCTCTTCCAGAGACCTAAAACATGGAAGATGGTTAATAGTCCAAACTTGTTCAAACAAAGTACTCTATAGGACGTGGTGTTTTATAGGTATATATAATGTAGTTGTGCAAGTTTACATGACTGGTTGAGGTATGGACATGGTCCACAAATCTTGCGACGTCATCATCATTTGCGATGAACACGCCATCAAAGATGGCCTGTTCCTCCGATCTAAATAAAAGAGATACATATTAACTTTAAATATTTTCTATTAAAAGATTTTCAATTCACAGCAGTTGCTTTCAAAGTAATGAACCGTCAATGCACACACAGGATTTTGTAAATACCTTGCTGCACTCTTGAATCTGTAGTGCTTGCGGTTTCCATCAACAGAAACTGCAAGCATGTCTGGGCTGCATGCTGGGCAGTCAAAGTGGTCCTCCTGGCATAATTTTTCCACTTCGAATCGGACAGCTTCCCACTCCAAGAAGCTTTTCCGGAAGCTGTCTGCTGTGATGTTACTGCTCTGTTTCAAAAGAGTTCAGTAAAAGAGAACAGTAAAACATATCAAATTAAATATGTACTGCACTGAAGTAAAATGCTCTAAATGGATACATTTCGGTATGTAAATACATGATATTGGGGAGAAGATGTCAAAGTCTGTAGCCAATGGAGTTGAAGTTGAGATCTTCAGAATGACCTGTTTTTTCATAAATGTTTCAGTGCAAACTGCAAGACTGATGAGAGAACATGAGTTTATGGTTGTTTATAAAGGGTCTAAATTTAACAACTTTTTTCCTAAACAGTGCAAATGTTCATGTGTACTTTCAATCATCATCATCATCATGCCCTCATAGTATTATTTATTGAGTTACACAGTTATTACCACAAATACTTACACGGCCAAAGCGAACAGTGCGTTGATCCAGCATTCTAAGAAATGCTTGGCTAGACATCCCTGGTGCTGCCATCTTCAGCTCTTCAAAAGAAAAAAGGACATCTGTTGAGTACACAGTTGAATGGTGAGAAGTGGCAGGCCAGTAGTGATTATGGATCAGGTCATCCACTCCAGGACTCCAAGTGGCTTCACATGCCTTGCATCTAATCTGAGGCAATCTGAGATTATATCGCCCTGGAAAAAGAAGGAAATATATACTCACAGTTAATTTTGACAGACGCAAACTGTGTCATTCTGACAACTGATATGGGAACCTTTGACTAAGGATGGACCAGGAGGACACTTCTACAAACATGTTGTAAGGCACTCTATTGGAAGTCACACTTTTGTCAGGCAAATTAACTATCCCCATTCAAACAAAGGTTAACTGTTTTCCTCCTCATAGGTGGGCCCAGACAATCTAATCAACCCACAACACACAACCTATTGAATTGGATTTCCAGCCATGATAAAGAAAATTTCTGGATATGTGTTCCACAATGTAACATGTATGAATGTAACATAATAATGATTTTTATATGTTCATAGTTGTGACAAAGTGAGAGGGAGTATATACGAGGTGTGATCAGCAAATACCTATGGCTGAAATTCTGCAGACACTTCTACAGAAGTGACCCCCACCCCACCCATAAAGTTCTTCTTACCATTCATTGTAACCACAACTATGGACTGTCCTGCGATGACACTGGACGATACTTGTAGACAACCGCATATTGTCTCTGGCATCTCCAAAGGTACAAGACGCTCTTGAAAAAAACAACAACATGGATGAGAATTAAAGAATAACTTACCACACTGGGTTAGAACCCTCTCCACAACACAAGTTGTGGGAGGCAACGGATGAAAAAATCCAAGTGTCATTGAATCCCTGTTGTGAAACACTTGACCTTGGTGGACCCTGACATCACACTGGCCACAGAGGAACGGGTGTGGTCGGCAGTCACAACAACGGATAATGGCTGGACCGTTTCCACAATGTTGGCAGATCCGAGTTGCCGCATGATGTCCAGCCACCATGGTGTTGACCAGTCGGGGTCTCTCTTTCTCCCACCACCCTGATATGAGGCTCTTTCGGGTCGACCAGTCTGTTGAGGTTTGAGTTGGTATTTCTTCCTCATGTATGTCCTCACCCAGTGAGCATTTAAGCTCTTGAAGGAAGGACTCTGTTAAAACAATGCACAATATCGAAAAACTGTAGTAATAATAAATATTAACATACTAAATGAACATATTGTTTTGAACCAGTGTAGTCAAAATAAAGAACACACCTGCAGTAACGGAAGGAAAGTCACTGGTCACTTCCCCACTGAATTCTGGAGCCCTGACATGAGAGACACCTGTCTTCCGACTCTGGCTGAGACTGGGACCTGCTGTAGCAAAAAAACTGTTGCTTTTTACACTCAATGCAACAAACTTTACCTGAAGCTAGGCACAGGTATGTAATAATAACCTCAGATATGTTCTAATTCAGACCTATGACTTGTGATCATTTTGTATACCATTTCAAGATGCAAAACTAGATGTGGAGATAAAGTCTACAATTTAATAAACATGAATGTAAAAAAAAATCTGACCTCCTCGTTTTCGGGATGATCTGGGCCTGCCGTAAATAATTTTTCCATCACTGTCCCTCTTAATCCACCTAACCTCTTGCTTCCTGTTTGATGGCTGGCTGGTGGATAGATGACTGATGGAAGGCTGACTGGTGGATGGTTCTGCTTTCTGGTGCATGCTAATGTGCTGTTCAAGCTCTCGGAGGTGAGCCTGATATGCAGCCTGATTGACAAGGTCACTAATCTCCTTCTGGCGATGGTCAATCTCAGGATCGGACACGGCACACAATATAAACACACTATAAACACACAGGGACAAACGAAAACAAACAAAAACACCACTCAAAGGGGAGGGAGGAGAGACAGTAAAACCTCAAGAGAGAGAGAAAAAACACAATACAACAGTAGAGAAAGTAACAAGACAAATGTGGCTCTTAAAATAGCCTTTTTAACCCTCAATTATGGTTTGAGTTAGGTGAGCAGGGGTTTGACATCCAATGGCTTTTAAAATCAAAGTTAGAACAAAATAAATCTGTACAATCAGACATGTAAACGTGCCAGCTTGATTCATGATTCTTTTAAACACTTTTTGTACTATATGTAACTGCTCTCTTGCTCTCTCTCTCTCATAATATTTGCTGTAACTGTCCTCCTCTATTTCCAGAATTTCAGCAGGAAACTTACAGACTCATATTCTCTCATGCAGTTACAGAAGCAGCATTTTGACTGTACCACTTCTGCACGAGATGAGAACACATTTTAAGAGTTTCTTGGGTCAAGAAAACACTCGGCCTGTCTGGATGTGCTTAAATACACAGCAAGGATACTTTCCTGTCACATATCACACAAATATATAAATATAAATCACACATATAATCACACATAAATATAAAGCTGCTAGACCTTGTAAAAGTGTTTTAAACACTTTTTGTACTATATGTAACTGCTCTCTTGCTCTCTCTCCCTCTCATAATATTTGCTGTAACTGTCCTCCTCTATTTCCAGAATTTCAGCAGGAAACTTACAGACTCATATTCTCTCATGCAGTTACAGAAGCAGCATTTTGACTGTACCACTTCTGCACGAGATGAGAACACATTTTAAGAGTTTCTTGGGTCAAGAAAACACTCGGCCTGTCTGGATGTGCTTAAATACACAGCAAGGATACTTTCCTGTCACATATCACACAAATATATAAATATAAATCACACATATAATCACACATAAATATAAAGCTGCTAGACCTTGTAAAAGTGTTTTAAAAACGCATGGCCACAACAGATTTATACATCATTGGAGAAGCACTTCTGATTAACTCTCTATCTATCTGCCAGTCTGGAGTTCATCTCACTCCACCGAAGTCTCTGTGCTGCTGTGGGGGAAGGGCGATCTCAGTCAGGCGGTGGGGGAAGGGCGGGCTGAGCGAGAGCGATCGGAGGCTGGGGGGAGGGGTGCGAGTCACAGGAGACTGTCAGTTCTCAATTAGGGTTTGACATCCAATGGCTTTTAAAATCAGAGTTAGAACAAAATAAATCTGTACAATCAGACATGTAAACGTGCTAACCTGATTCATGATTCTTTTAAACACTTTTTGTACTATATGTAACTGCTCTCTTGCTCTCTCTCTCTCATAATATTTGCTGTAACTGTCCTCTATCTCCAGAATTTCAGCAGGAAACTTACAGACTCATATTCTCTCATGCAGTTACAGAAGCAGCATTTTGACTGTACCACTTCTGCACGAGATGAGAACACATTTTAAGAGTTTCTTGGGTCAAGAAAACACTCGCTCTGTCTGGATGTGCTTAAATACACAGCAAGGATACTTTCCTGTCGCATATCACACAAATATATAAATATAAATCACACATATAATCACACATAAATATAAAGCTGCTAGACCTTGTAAAAGTGTTTTAAAAACGCATGGCCACAGCAGATTTATACATCATTGGAGAAGCACTTCTGATTAACTCTCTATGTAGCTGCCAGTCTGGAGTTCATCTCACTCCACTGAAGTCTCTGTGCTGCTGTGGGGGAAGGGCGATCTCAGTCAGGCGGTGGGGGAAGGGCGGGCTGAGCGAGAGCGATCAGAGGCTGGGGGGGAGGGGTGCGAGTCACAGCAGACTGTCAGTTCTCAATTAGGGTTTGACATCCAATGGCTTTTAAAATCAAAGTTAGAACAAAATAAATCTGTACAATCAGACATGTAAACATGCTAGCTTGATTCATGATTCTTTTAAACACTTTTTGTACTATATGTAACTGCTCTCTTACTCTCACTCTCTCATTCTCTCTCTCTCTCTCTCTCTCTCTCTCTATATATATATATATATATATATATATATTCAAGGACATTTTTTTTTGTTTAAATCACAGTACTGGTTCTTCAAAAAAGAAAAAAACAGTCGTGGAGTAAGTCTTTCTAGAGAGAACATCTCTGGAACAGACATCTTATTTTCTACTAATTCATTTATTTAACATTTCGAGGGTCTAAATAAAACTTTAAAGTTTAAAAGTTCATACAAGTTCATATCTTATATTTTGCTCTGTGCAATGCAACAGCACATGTGTTTTCTCTTCATTGCACAACCAAATAAAGTGCATAAATGCAATTTTGCATTATCTCTTCAAAATAGCATATATGTTAACTCCATGTACAGCAGAAAGAATTAATGCTGATACACTTAGCCGTTTTTATGGATTATGGAATTTATGGAATATGGATTTCTGAATGACCAATGTAACATCAGAAAGAGTCAATGAGTAGGTATAGAAATTTCAAGATTCATGACTGAAACATGTCCAATGGGTAAAATATTTGCTACTCTATAGCTAATGAATCACAAGAAGGATACAATTGGGTAGGGACAGAAAGTTCAAGATCAAGGACTGAAATATGTTCAGTAGGTCAAAAATTAGCTGAACTATCACCATAAGGAGTCAATAGGTAGAACTAAAAAGTTCAAAATAGATGACTCTTAGGCGATATATTAATATTTTAGGTCAAATATGGACTCTGAATGGCTGATGTAACAACAGAAAGAGTCAATGAGTGTGTATATAAATTTCAAGATTGATGACAGAAACAGGTACAGTGGATCAAATATTGACTACTCTATGGCTAATTTATCACCAGAAGGAGTCAATTGGGTAGAAATACAAAGTTCAAAATCGACGACTCCTGGGCCCGATATTTGCCCATTTGGTCAAATATGGACTTTGGAATTACTGGCATGACATCAGAAAGAGGATCAAATATGGACTTCTGATTGGCTGATGTATCATCATTCGGATTCTATGAGTATGTATAGAAAGTTCAAGATCAAGCTCTGAAACATGTTCAATGGGTCAAATATTGGCTACTCTAAGGCTAATTTATCACCAGAAGGGGTAATTTATCACCAGTCAATGGGTAGAACTAAAAAGTTCAAAATCGACGACTCTTGGGCCTGTTGGATCTTGAAATTTTCATACCTACTCATTGACTCCTTCTGTTGGTACAACTGCCATTCAGAAGTCTATGTCTATTTTTGACATAAAATACTAAAATCTAGCCCAAGATTCATCAATTTTGAAGTTTTTATTTCTAACCATTGACTCCTTCTGGTGATAAATTAGCCATAGAGTAGCCATTATTTGACCCATTGAACATGTTTCAGTCATCAGTCTTGAAATTTCTCTGTACACTCAATGAATCCTTCTGATGTTACATCGACCATTTAGAAATCCATATTTGACCAAATGGACTAATATCGGTCCCAAGAGTCATTGATTTTGAAACTTTTATTTATTCCCAATTGACTCCTTCAGGTTTTAAATTATCCATAGAGTAGCCAATATTTGACCCATTGCACTTGTTTCAGTCGTGGATCTTGAAACTTCTATGCCTGTAAATTGACTCTTTATGATTTTATGTCAGTTATTCAGAAATCCATATTTGACCAAATGTACTAATATCGGGCCCAAGAGTCATCGATTTTGAACTTTCTATTTCTGCCCATTAGACTCATTCCGGTGATGGATCAGCCAATTAATAGGCAAATTTTGACTTACTGAACATCTTTCACTCCTTGATCTTGAACTTTTAATACATACTCTTTGACTACTTCTGATTTTACATCAGTCATTCAGAGGTCCATTTTTGACCAAATAGACTTATATCTCATCCAGGAGTCATCAATTTTGAACTTTTAAGTTCTACCCATTGAGTCCTTGTGTTGAAAGTTCAGCCAATATTTGGCCTACTGAATATATTTCAGTCCTTGATCTTGAACTTTCTATTGCTACCCGTTGACTCCTTCTGGTGATAGTTCAGCCAATTTTTGACCTTCATAACATATTTCAGTTCTTGATCTTGAACTTTCTGTTCCTACCTAATTGACTCCTTCTTGTGATACTTTAGCCATAGAGTAGCCAATATTGTACCCATTGGACAAGTTTCAGTCAAGGATCTTGTCATTTTTATACCTACTCATTGAATCTTTCTGATGTTACATTGGTCATTCAGAAATCCATATTTGACCAAATGGATTAATATCGCCCCAAAATTCATCAATTTTGAACTTTCTATTTCTATCCAATTGATTCCTTCTGGTGATACATTAGCCATATAATAGCAAATATTTGATCCATTGAACATGTTTCAGTCTTTGATTTTGAATTCTTTATACATACTCATAGAATCCGAATGATGATACATCAGCTAATCAGAATTCCATATTTGACCGAATGGACTTATATCGGACCCAAGAGTCATCAATTTTCATCTTTCTCTTTTTGATCTTGTTTCAAGATCCACGACTGAAACAAGTGCAATGGGTCAAATATTGGCTACTCTATGGCTGATGTATCACAAGAAAGAGTCAATTAGGTAGGAACAGACATTTCAAGATCAAGGACTGAAATATGATTATTAGGTCAAAAATTGGCTGAACTTTCACCAGGAGTCAATGGGTAGAACTAAAAAGTTCAAAATCGATGAGTCTTGTGCAATATATTAGTATTTTAGGTCAAATATGGACTCTGAATGGCTGATATAACATTAGAGGGAGTCAATGAGTCTATATAGAAATTTCAAGATCGATGACGTAAATATGTTCAATGGGTCAAATATTTTCTACTCTATGGCTAATTTATCACCAGGAGTCAATTGGGTAGAAATAGAAAGTTCAAAATCGACCACTCTTGGGCTCGATATTAGTACATTTGGTCAAATATTGACTTTTGAATGGTCGATGTAACATCAGAAGGAGTCAATGAGTGTATAGAGAAATTTCAAGATCGTTGACTGAAACATGTTCAATGGGTCAAATATTTGCTATTCTATGGCTAAGGTAGCACCAGAAGGAATCAATTGGGTAGAACTTAGAAAGTTCAAAATTGATGACTCCTGGATGAGATATAAGTCTATTTGATCAAAAATGAATGACTTCTGAATGACTGATGTAAAATCAGAAGTAGTCAATGAGTATGTATTAAAAGTTCAAGATCAAGGAGTGAAACATGTTCAGTAAGTCAAAATTAGCCTACTGATTGGCTGATCCATCACCGGAATGAGTCTAATGGGCAGTAATAGAAAGTTCAAAATCGACGAATCTTGGGGCGGATATGAGTCCATTTGGTCAAATATGGACTTCTGATTGGCTGATGTATCATCATTCGGATTCTATGAGTATGTATAAAAAGTTCAAGATCAAGGACTGAAACATGTTCAATGGGTCAAATATTGGCTACTCTAAGGCTAATTTATCACCAGAAGGGGTAATTCAATGGGTAGAACTAAAAAGTTCAAAATTGACGACTCTTGGGCCTGTTGGATCTTGAAATTTTCATACCTACTCATTGACTCCTTCTGTTGGTACAACTGCCATTCAGAAGTCTATGTCTATTTTTGACATAAAATACTAAAATCTAGCCCAAGATTCATCAATTTTGAAGTTTTTATTTCTAACCATTGACTCCTTCTGGTGATAAATTAGCCATAGAGTAGCCATTATTTGACCCATTGAACATGTTTCAGTCATCAATCTTGAAATTTCTCTGTACACTCAATGAATCCTTCTGATGTTACATCGACCATTTAGAAATCCATATTTGACCAAATGGACTAATATCGGTCCCAAGAGTCATTGATTTTGAAACTTTTATTTATTCCCAATTGACTCCTTCAGGTTTTAAATTATCCATAGAGTAGCCAATATTTGACCCATTGCACTTGTTTCAGTCGTGGATCTTGAAACTTCTATGCCTGTAAATTGACTCTTTATGATTTTATGTCAGTTATTCAGAAATCCATATTTGACCAAATGTACTAATATCGGGCCCAAGAGTCATCGATTTTGAACTTTCTATTTCTGCCCATTAGACTCATTCCGGTGATGGATCAGCCAATTAATAGGCAAATTTTGACTTACTGAACATCTTTCACTCCTTGATCTTGAACTTTTAATACATACTCTTTGACTACTTCTGATTTTACATCAGTCATTCAGAGGTCCATTTTTGACCAAATAGACTTATATCTCATCCAGGAGTCATCAATTTTGAACTTTTCAGTTCTACCCATTGAGTCCTTGTGTTGAAAGTTCAGCCAATATTTGGCCTACTGAATATATTTCAGTCCTTGATCTTGAACTTTCTATTGCTACCCGTTGACTCCTTCTGGTGATAGTTCAGCCAATTTTTGACCTTCATAACATATTTCAGTTCTTGATCTTGAACTTTCTGTTCCTACCTAATTGACTCCTTCTTGTGATACTTTAGCCATAGAGTAGCCAATATTGTACCCATTGGACAAGTTTCAGTCAAGGATCTTGTCATTTTTATACCTACTCATTGAATCTTTCTGATGTTACATTGGTCATTCAGAAATCCATATTTGACCAAATGGATTAATATCGCCCCAAAATTCATCAATTTTGAACTTTCTATTTCTATCCAATTGATTCCTTCTGGTGATACATTAGCCATATAATAGCAAATATTTGATCCATTGAACATGTTTCAGTCTTTGATTTTGAATTCTTTATACATACTCATAGAATCCGAATGATGATACATCAGCTAATCAGAATTCCATATTTGACCGAATGGACATATCGGACCCAAGAGTCATCAATTTTGATCTTTCTCTTTTTGATCTTGTTTCAAGATCCACGACTGAAACAAGTGCAATGGGTCAAATATTGGCTACTCTATGGCTGATGTATCACAAGAAAGAGTCAATTAGGTAGGAACAGACATTTCAAGATCAAGGACTGAAATATGATTATTAGGTCAAAAATTGGCTGAACTTTCACCAAGAGTCAATGGGTAGAACTAAAAAGTTCAAAATCGATGAGTCTTGTGCAATATATTAGTATTTTAGGTCAAATATGGACTCTGAATGGCTGATATAACATTAGAGGGAGTCAATGAGTCTATATAGAAATTTCAAGATCGATGACGTAAATATGTTCAATGGGTCAAATATTTTCTACTCTATGGCTAATTTATCACCAGGAGTCAATTGGGTAGAAATAGAAAGTTCAAAATCGACCACTCTTGGGCTCGATATTAGTACATTTGGTCAAATATTGACTTTTGAATGGTCGATGTAACATCAGAAGGAGTCAATGAGTGTATAGAGAAATTTCAAGATCGTTGACTGAAACATGTTCAATGGGTCAAATATTTGCTATTCTATGGCTAAGGTAGCACCAGAAGGAATCAATTGGGTAGAACTTAGAAAGTTCAAAATTGATGACTCCTGGATGAGATATAAGTCTATTTGATCAAAAATGAATGACTTCTGAATGACTGATGTAAAATCAGAAGTAGTCAATGAGTATGTATTAAAAGTTCAAGATCAAGGAGTGAAACATGTTCAGTAAGTCAAAATTAGCCTACTGATTGGCTGATCCATCACCGGAATGAGTCTAATGGGCAGTAATAGAAAGTTCAAAATCGACGAATCTTGGGGCGGATATGAGTCCATTTGGTCAAATATGGACTTCTGATTGGCTGACGTATCATCATTCGGATTCTATGAGTATGTATAAAAAGTTCAAGATCAAGGACTGAAACATGTTCAATGGGTCAAATATTGGCTACTCTAAGGCTAATTTATCACCAGAAGGGGTAATTCAATGGGTAGAACTAAAAAGTTCAAAATTGACGACTCTTGGGCCTGTTGGATCTTGAAATTTTCATACCTACTCATTGACTCCTTCTGTTGGTACAACTGCCATTCAGAAGTCTATGTCTATTTTTGACATAAAATACTAAAATCTAGCCCAAGATTCATCAATTTTGAAGTTTTTATTTCTAACCATTGACTCCTTCTGGTGATAAATTAGCCATAGAGTAGCCAATATCTGACATATTGAACATGTTTCAGTCCTTGATCTTGAAATTTCTATACCTAATCATTGACTCTTTCTAATGTTACGTCAGTATTTCAGAAATCCATATTTGATCAAATGGACTAATATTGGGCCCAAGAGTCATCGATTTTGAACTTTGTATTTCTACCCAATAGACTCCTTCTAGTGATCAATTAGCCTTAGAGTAGCCAATATTTGACCCATTGAACTTGTTTCAGTCGTGGATCTTGAAATTTTTTTGCCTACAAATTGACTCTTTCTGATGTTATGTCAGTTATTCAGAAATCTATATTTGACCAAATGGACTAATATCAGGCCCAAGAGTTGTTGATTTTGAACTTTATATTCTACCCAATAGACTCCTGGTGATAAATTAGCCATAGAGAAGCCAATATTTGACCCATTGAACATGTTTCAGTCCATGACTGAAACATGTCCAATAGGTAAAAAATTTGCTACTCTATAGCTAATGAATCACAAGAAGGAGTCAATTGGGTAGGAAAAGAAAGTTCAAAATTGACGATTCTTGGGCCTAATATAAGCCTGTTTGGTCAAAATTGATGACTCTTGGGCCTAATATAAGTCCATTCGGTCAAATATGGACTTCTGATTGAAAATAGAATTATTTTTCAATAACTCTCCGTATCGACTTAATCTGATGTTACATCAGCCTTACAGCAGTGAGATTACTGCATGGTTCATTTGGAGCGAATTCACAGAGGGGCGCTTCCTTACACCTTCAGGCCGCCTACCTGACACTCTCTCCGGCTTGAGCAGAGACATACACCGCACGGTTCACATGCAGGAATTTTGACACTTAGTCGTTTTTCTGCACGTGCACCATTTCACAGTAAAACGACTAAGTGTCAAAATTACTCCGTTCTGTGCAATGCAACAGCACATGTGTTTTCTCTTCATTGCACAACGAAACAAAGTGCATCAATGCAAGTTTGCATTATCTCTTCAAAATAGCACATATGTTAACTCCATGCACAGCAGAATGAATAATGCTGATTCACTTAGTCGTTTTTCTGAAAAATGGTGCACGCTCAGAAAAACGACTAAGTGTCAAAATTACTCCGTTCAGTGCAATGCAACAGCACATGTTTTTTCTCTTCATTGCACTACGAAATAAAGTGCATCAATGCAATTTTGCATTATCTCTTCAAAATAGCATACATGTTAACTCCATGCACAGCAGAATGAATTAATGCTGATACACTTAGTCGTTTTTCTGAAAAAATTTTGCTCTGTGCAATGCAACAGCACATGTGTTTTCTCTCCTTGCACAACGAAATAAAGTGCATCAATGCAAGATTGCATTATCTCTTCAAAATAGCACATATGTTAACAGCATGCACAGCAGATTGAATTAATGCTAATACACAATCGTTTTTCTGAAAAAAAATTGCTCTGTGCAATGCAACAGCACATGTGTTTTCTCTTCATTGCACAACCAAATAAAGTGCATCAATGCAATTTTGCATTATCTCTTCAAAATAGCGTATATGTTAACTCCATGCACAGCAGAATGACTTAATCCTGTTACACTAAGTCGTTTTTCAAAAAATGGTGCACGCTCAGTAAAACGACTAAGTGTCAAAATTACACCGTTTCAACCATGCGGTGTGTTCTCTGCTCAAGCCGGAGAGAGTGCGAGGTAGGCGGCTTGAAGTTATAAGGATGTTCCCCTCATGTGAATGCGCTCCAAATGAACCATGCAGTCAATTGACTGTTTTATGGCAGACGTAACATCAAATTTAGTCACAGAGGAAAGTTGTAAGTTTTAAATGGAATGAGTTATTTGTTATATGCTATGCAAAGTAACAAGTTCATATCTTATATTTTGCTCAGTGCAATGCAACAGCACATGTGTTTTCTCTTCATTGCACAACGAAATAAAGTGCATCATGCAATTTTGCATTATCTCTTCAAAATAGCATATATGTTAACTCCATGCACAGCAGAATGAATAATGCTAATACACAGTAGTTTTTCTGAAAAAAATTTGCTCTGTGCAATGCAACAGGACATGTGTTTTCTCTTCATTGCACAACGAAATAAAGTGCATCAATGCAAGTTTGCATTATCTCTTCAAAATAGCATATATGTTAACTCCATGCACAGCAGAATGAATTACTGCTGATACACTTAGTCGTTTTTCTGAAAACTGGTGCACGCTCAGAAAAACGACTAAGTGTCAAAATTACTCCGTTCTGTGCAATGCAACAGCACATGTGTTTTCTCTTCATTGTACAACGAAATAAAGTGCATCAATGCAAGTTTGCATTATCTTTTCAAAATAGCACATATGTTGATTCCATGAAACAGCAGAATGAATTAATGCTGATACACTTAGTCGTTTTTCTGGAAACAATTTGCTCTGTGCAATGCAACAGCACATGTGTTTTCTCTTCATTGCACAACGAAATAAACTGCATCAATGCAATTTTGCATTATCGCTTCAAAATAGCATACATGTTAACTCCATGCACAGCAGAATGAATAATGCTACTACACTTAGTCGTTTTTCTGAAAAATGGTGCACGCTCAGTAAAACGACTAAGTGTCAAAATTACTCCGTTTCAACCATGCGGTGTGTTTCTCTGCTCAAGCCGGAGAGAGTGCGAGGTAGGCGGCTTGAAGTTGTAGGGATGTTCCCCTCATGTGAATGCGCTCCAAATGAACCATGCAGTCAATTGACTGCTGTATGGCAGACGTAACATCAAATTAAGTCACAGAGGAAAGTTGTAAGTTTTAAATGGAATGAGTTATTTGTTATATGCTATGCAAAGCAACAAGTTCATATCTTATATTTTGCTCAGTGCAATGCAAACAGCACATGTGTTTTCTCTTTATTGCACAACAAAATAAAGTGCATCAATGCAAGTTTCCATTATCTCTTCAAAATAGCATATATGTTAACTCCATGCACAGCAGAATGAATAATGCTGATACACTTAGTCGTTTTTCTGAAAAATGGTGCGCGCTCAGAAAAACGACAAAGTGTCAAAATTACTCCGTTCTGTGCAATGCATCAGCACATGTGTTTTCTCTTCATTGCACAACGAAATAAAGTGTATCAATGCAAGTTTGCATTATCTCTTCAAAATAACACATATGTTAACTCCATGCACAGCAGAATGAATTAATGCTGATACACTTAGTCGTTTTTCTGAAAAAAATTTGCTCTGTGCAATGCAACAGCACATGTGTTTTTTCTTCATTGCACAACCAAATAAAGTGCATCAATGCAATTTTGCATTGTCTCTTCAAAATAGCACATACGTTAACTCCATGCACAGCAGAATGAATAATGCTAATACCCAGTCGTTTTTCTGAAAAAAATTTGCTCTGTGCAATGCAATAGCACGTACTTTCTCTTCATTGCACAACCAAATAAAGTGCATCAATGCAATTTTGCATTATCTCTTCAAAATAGCATACATGTTAACTCCATGCAGAGCAGAATTAATAATGCTGATACACTTAGTCGTTTTTCTGAAAAATGGTGCACGCTCAGAAAAACGACTAAGTGTCAAAATTGCTCCGTTCTGTGCAATGCAACAGCACATGTGTTTTCTCTTCATTGCACAACTAAATAAAGTGCATCAATGCAAGTTTGCATTATCTCTTCAAAATAGAACATATGTTAACGCAATGCACAAGAGAAAGAATTAATGCTAATACACAGTCGTTTTTCTGAAAATATTTGCTCTGTGCAATGCAACAGCACATGTGTTTTCTCTTCATTGCACAACGAAATAAAGTGCATCAATGCAATTTTGCATTATCTCTTCGAGGTAGGCGGCTTGAAGTTGTAGGGATGTTCCCCTCATGTGAATGCGCTCAAAATGAACCATGAAGTCAATTGACTGCTGTATGTTAGACGTAACATCAAATTAAGTCACAGAGTAAAGTTGTAAGTTTTAAATGGAATGAGTTATTTGTTATATGCTATGCAAAGCAACAAGTTCATATCTTATATTTTGCTCAGTGCAATGCGACAGCACATGTGTTTTCTCTTCATTGCACAACGAAATAAAGTGCATCAATGCAAGTTTGCATTATCTCTTCAAAATAACACATATGTTAACTCCATGCATAGCAGAATGAATTAATGCTGATACACTTAGTCGTTTTTCTGAAAAAAATTTGCTTTGTGCAATGCAACAGCACATGTTTTTTCTCTTCATTGCACAACGAAATAAAATGCATCAATGCAATTTTGCATTATCTCTTCAAAATGGCATATATGTTAACTCCATGCACAGCAAAAAGAAATAATGCTGATACACTTAGTCGTTTTTCTGAAAAATGGTGCACGCTCAGAAAAACGACTAAGTGTCAAAATTACTCCGTTCTGTGCAATGCAACAGCACATGTGTTTTCTCTTCATTGCACAACGAAATAAAGTGCATCAATGCAATTTTGCATTATCTCTTCAAAATAGTATACATGTTAACTCCATGCAGAGCAGAATGAATAATGCTGATACACTTAGTCGTTTTTCTGAAAGATGGTGCACGCTCAGAAAAACGACTAAGTGTCAAAATTACTCCGTTCTGTGCAATGCCATGTGTTTTTCTCTTCATTGCACAACGAAATAAAGTGCATCAATGCAATTTTGCATTATCTCTTCAAAATAGCATATATGTTAACTCCATGCACAGCAGAATGAATAATGCTGAAACACAGTCGTTTTTCTGAAAAATGGTGCACGTTCAGAAAAACGACTAAGTGTCAAAATTACTCCGTTCTTTGCAATGCAACAGCACATGTGTTTTCTCTTCATTGCACAACGAAATAAAGTGCATCACTGCAAGTTTGTATTATCTCTTCAAAATAGCACATATGTTAAAGCCATGCACAGCAGAATGAATTAATGCTAATACACAGTCGTTTTTCTGAAAAAAATTTGCTCTGTGCAATGCAACAGCACATGTGTTTTCTCTTCATTGCACAACGAAATAAAGTGCATCAATGCAATTTTGCATTATCTCTTCAAAATGGCATATATGTTAACTCCATGCACAGCAAAAAGAAATAATGCTGATTCACTTAGTCGTTTTTCTGAAAAATGGTGCACGCTCAGAAAAACGACTAAGTGTCAAAATTACTCCGTTCTGTGCAATGCAACAGCACATGTGTTTTCTCTTCATTGCACAACGAAATAACGTGCATCAATGCAATTTTGCATTATCTCTTCAAAATAGCATACATGTTAACTCCATGCAGAGCAGAATGAAAAATGCTGATACACTTAGTCGTTTTTTGAAAAATGGTGCACGCTCAGAAAAACGACTAAGTGTCAAAATTACTCCGTTCTGTGCAATGCAACAGCACATGTGTTTTCTCTTCATTGCACAACGAAATAAACTGCATCAATGCAATTTTGCATTATCTCTTCAAAATAGCATACATGTTAACTCCAAGCACAGCAGAGTGAATAATGCGTTTTTCTGAAAAAAATTTGCTCTGTGCAATGCAACAGCACGTTTTTTCTCTTCATTGCACAACGAAATAAAGTGCATCAATGCAATTTTGCATCATCTCTTCAAAATGGCATATATGTTAACTCCATGCACAGCAAAAAGAAATAATGCTGATACACTTAGTCGTTTTTCTGAAAAATGGTGCACGCTCAGAAAAACGACTAAGTGTCAAAATTACTCCGTTCTGTGCAATGCAACAGCACATGTGTTTTCTCTTCATTGCACAACGAAATAAAGTGCATCAATGCAATTTTGCATTATCTCTTCAAAATAGCATACATGTTAACTCCATGCAGAGCAGAATGAATAATGCTAATACACTTAGTCGTTTTTCTGAAAAATGGTGCACGCTCAGTAAAACGACTAAGTGTCAAAATTACTCCGTTTCAACCATGCGGTGTGTTTCTCTGCTCAAGCCGGAGAGAGTGCGAGGTAGGCGGCTTGAAGTTGTAGGGATGTTCCCTTCATGGGAATGCGCTCCAAATAAACCATGCAGTCAATTGACTGCTGTATGGCAGACGTAACATCAAATTAAGTCACAGAGGAAAGTTGTAAGTTTTAAATGGAATGAGTTATTTGTTATATGCTATGCAAAGCAACAAGTTCATATCTTATATTTTGCTCAGTGCAATGCAACAGCACATGTGTTTTCTCTTCATTGCACAACGAAATAAAGTGCATCGATGCAAGTTTGCATTATCTCTTCAAAATAGCATACATGTTAACTCCATGCACAGCAGAATGAATAATGCTGATACACTTATTCGATTTTCTGAAATATGGTGCAAGATCAGAAAAACGACTAAGTGTCAAAATAGCTCCGTTCTGTGCAATGCAACAGCACATGTGTTTTCTCTTCATTGCACAACGAAATAAAGTGTATCAATGCAAGTTTGCATTATCTCTTCAAAATAACACATATGTTAACTCCATGCACAGCAGAATGAATTAATGCTGATACACTTAGTCGTTTTTCTGAAAAAAATTTGCTCTGTGCAATGCAACAGCACATGTGTTTTTTCTTCATTGCACAACCAAATAAAGTGCATCAATGCAATTTTGCATTGTCTCTTCAAAATAGCACATACGTTAACTCCATGCACAGCAGAATGAATAATGCTAATACCCAGTCGTTTTTCTGAAAAAAATTTGCTCTGTGCAATGCAATAGCACGTACTTTCTCTTCATTGCACAACCAAATAAAGTGCATCAATGCAATTTTGCATTATCTCTTCAAAATAGCATACATGTTAACTCCATGCAGAGCAGAATTAATAATGCTGATACACTTAGTCGTTTTTCTGAAAAATGGTGCACGCTCAGAAAAACGACTAAGTGTCAAAATTGCTCCGTTCTGTGCAATGCAACAGCACATGTGTTTTCTCTTCATTGCACAACTAAATAAAGTGCATCAATGCAAGTTTGCATTATCTCTTCAAAATAGAACATATGTTAACGCAATGCACAAGAGAAAGAATTAATGCTAATACACAGTCGTTTTTCTGAAAATATTTGCTCTGTGCAATGCAACAGCACATGTGTTTTCTCTTCATTGCACAACGAAATAAAGTGCATCAATGCAATTTTGCATTATCTCTTCGAGGTAGGCGGCTTGAAGTTGTAGGGATGTTCCCCTCATGTGAATGCGTTCAAAATGAACCATGAAGTCAATTGACTGCTGTATGTTAGACGTAACATCAAATTAAGTCACAGAGGAAAGTTGTAAGTTTTAAATGGAATGAGTTATTTGTTATATGCTATGCAAAGCAACAAGTTCATATCTTATATTTTGCTCAGTGCAATGCGACAGCACATGTGTTTTCTCTTCATTGCACAACGAAATAAAGTGCATCAATGCAAGTTTGCATTATCTCTTCAAAATAACACATATGTTAACTCCATGCACAGCAGAATGAATTAATGCTGATACACTTAGTCGTTTTTCTGAAAAATGTTGCACGCTCAGAAAAACGACTAAGTGTCAAAATTACTCCGTTCTGTGCAATGCAACAGCACATGTGTTTTCTCTTCATTGCACAACGAAATAAAGTGCATCAATGCAATTTTGCATTATCTCTTCAAAATAGCATACATGTTAACTCCATGCACAGCAGAATGAATAATGCTAATACACTTAGTCGTTTTTCTGAAAAATGGTGCACGCTCAGTAAAACGACTAAGTGTCAAAATTACTCCGTTTCAACCATGCGGTGTGTTTCTCTGCTCAAGCCGGAGAGAGTGCGAGGTAGGCGGCTTGAAGTTGTAGGGATGTTCCCCTCATGTGAATGCGCTCCAAATGAACCATGCAGTCAATTGACTGCTGTATGGCAGACGTAACATCAAATTAAGTCACAGAGGAAAGTTGTAAGTTTTAAATGGAATGAGTTATTTGTTATATGCTATGCAAAGCAACAAGTTCATATCTTATATTTTGCTCAGTGCAATGCAAACAGCACATGTGTTTTCTCTTCATTGCACAACGAAATAAAGTGCATCAATGCAAGTTTCCATTATCTCTTCAAAATAGCATATATGTTAACTCCATGCACAGCAGAATGAATAATGCTGATACACTTAGTCGTTTTTCTGAAAAATGGTGCACGCTCAGAAAAACGACTAAGTGTCAAAATTGCTCCGTTCTGTGCAATGCAACAGCACATGTGTTTTCTCTTCATTGCACAACGAAATAAAGTGCATCAATGCAAGTTTGCATTATCTCTTCAAAATAGCACATATGTTAACTCCATGCACAGCAGAATGAATTAATGCTGATACACTTAGTCGTTTTTCTGAAAAAAATTTGCTCTGTGCAATGCAATAGCACATGTGTTTTTTCTTCATTGCACAACCAAATAAAGTGCATCAATGCAATTTTGCATTATCTCTTCAAAATAGCACATACGTTAACTCCATGCACAGCAGAATGAATAATGCTAATACCCAGTCGTTTTTCTGAAAAAAATTTGCTCTGTGCAATGCAATAGCACGTGTTTTCTCTTCATTGCACAACGAAATAAAGTGCATCAATGCAAGTTTGCATTATCTCTTCAAAATAGCATATATGTTAACTCCATGCACAGCAGAATGAATAATGCTGATACACTTAGTCGTTTTTCTGAAAAATGGTGCACGCTCAGAAAAACGACAAAGTGTCAAAATTACTCCGTTCTGTGCAGTGCATCAGCATATGTGTTTTCTCTTCATTGCACAACGAAATAAAGTGTATCAATGCAAGTTTGCATTATCTCTTCAAAATAACACATATGTTAACTCCATGCACAGCAGAATGAATTAATGCTTATACACTTCGTCGTTTTTCTGAAAATTTTTTGCTCTGTGCAATGCAACAGCACATGTGTTTTCTCTTCATTGCACAACCAAATAAAGTGCATCAATGCAATTTTGCATTATCTCTTCAAAATAGCATACATGTTAACTCCATGCAGAGCAGAATTAATAATGCTGATACACTTAGTCGTTTTTCTGAAAAATGGTGCACGCTCAGAAAAACGACTAAGTGTCAAAATTGCTCCGTTCTGTGCAATGCAACAGCACATGTGTTTTCTCTTCATTGCACAACGAAATAAAGTGCATCAATGCAAGTTTGCATTAACTTTTCAAAATAGCATATATGTTAACTCCATATACAGCAGAATGTATTAATGCTGATACACAGTCGTTTTTCTGAAAAATGGTGCACGCTCATAAAAACGTCTAAGTGTCAAAATTACTCCGTTTCAACCATGCGGTGTGTTTCTCTGCTCAAGCCGGAGAGAGTGCGAGGTACGCGGCTTGAAGTTGTAGGGATGTTCCCCTCATGTGAATGCGCTCCAAATGAACCATGCAGTCAATTGACTGCTGTATGGCAGACGTAACATCAAATTAAGTCACAGAGGAAAGTTGTAAGTTTTAAATGGAATGAGTTATTTGTTATATGCTATGCAAAGCAACAAGTTCATATCTTATATTTTGCTCAGTGCAATGCAACAGCACATGTGTTTTCTCTTCATTGCACAACGAAATAAAGTGCATCAATGCAAGTTTGCATTATCTCTTCAAAATAGCACATATGTTAACTCCATGCACAGCAGAATGAATTAATGCTGATACACTTAGTCGTTTTTCTGAAAAAAATTTGCTCTGTGCAATGCAACAGCACATGTGTTTTCTCTTCATTGCACAACGAAATAAAGTGCATCAATGCAATTTTGCATTATCTCTTCAAAATAGCGTATATGTTAACTCCATGCACAGCAGAATGAATTAATGCCTGTACACTTAGCCGTTTTTCTGAAAAATGGTGCACGCTCAGAAAAACCACTGTGTAAAAATTACTCCGTTTCAACTATGCGGTGTGTTTCTCTGCTCAAGCCGGAGAGAGTGTGAGGTAGGCGGCTTGAAGTTATAAGGATGTTCCCCTCATGTGAATGATCTTATATTTTGCTATGTGCAATGTAACAGCACATGTGTTTTCTCTACATTGCACAACCAAATAAAGTGCATCAATGCAATTTTGCATTATCTCAACAAAATAGCATATATGTTAACTCCATGCACAGCAGAATGAGTAATGCTTATACACTTAGACGTTTTTCTCAAAAATCAATATACCTTAAAGGTCTATGTTTTCTTCTCATAAAACCAGGGACAGAGGTAGTTTTCCCTGACAATAGGGAATGTGCCAGGATACTGAGGACATCGATCTGGTCACCCTGCAATGACTTGACTCAGGTGGGCGGTTTACTAAGGCCTATGACAGTGGTGGGAAATCGTCTCGGTTACATAGGTAACCCTCGTTCCCATTCAGTCGGTCACTTCGACGTACGTCGGATGACCGACGAATAGGAATCCCTACCAAAGCGCCACAGGAGCTGCCCTCTTCCAGCGCTCTGTTGTAAGCCACCTGAACCCCCTTGCCTGAGGACGGTGGGCCAGGGCTAACACAGAGAGTGTCAATCACTGCTGTTCCCAAACCCATTCAGTGAGACTATTGGATAACACTGGGAAGCGTACCCTTCGTGTAAAAGGGACGCTGCGGAAGCCACATCCTTCCCCGAAGGAGTTATGTGGAAGAATAATGGACTAACCGTGGGGTTGTCATATGGAAGAACTGGGGTGACTCCACTCAACGAGAGGTGGGTTCTCCCAGAGGGAAAGACACGGGCTTCGATTAGGAGCAACCGTGGAACCAGACATATGGGATCCCCGTAGGGTCACTCATATGGAACCCAGCCTAAATCCGGTTCTCAAGGATGCAGCGGAGTAAAGGCCTGGCGCCAGACGCTCCGCCACGTCGGCTGCCGAAGGGAGATCGGAGGACTCAACAGGGTCTGCCTTGTAGGGACTCTCTGGAGAATAAGCACATGTAAGTGCAGCAAGCCGACACTAAGCCGGGGCCTCTCCGTGCCTCTGACCTGAGGCGAGAACACGGGAGGAGACCGACTCAACACGAAGGCTATAAAACCTAGCGAGCGTGTTAGGTGTCGCCCAGCCCGCAGCTCTACAGATGTCTGTTAGCGAGGCGCCACGAGCCAGCGCCCAGGAGGATGCGACACCTCTCGTGGAGTGTGCATGCAACCTGAGCAGGCAGGGCACACCCTGAGCTTGGTAAGCCAGGGCAATGGCATCCACTATCCAGTGGGCCATCCTCTGCTTGGAGACAGCCTTTCCCTTCTGCTGGCCTCCATAACAGACAAAGAGCTGGTCTGAGGTCCTGAAGCTTCGAGTTCTGTCCACATACAGTCGCAAAGCGCAAACTGGACAGAGCAAAGCCAGGGCTGGGTCTGCCTCCTCCGAGGGCAGCGCTTGCAGGCTCACTACCTGGTCCCCGAAGGGAGTGGTAGGAACCTTGGGCACAAGCCAGGCCGGGGTCTCATTACCACGTGGCTGTCACCCGGCCCGAACTCTAGGCACGATTCGTCGACCGAAAAAGACTGCAGGTCCCCTATCCTCTTGATGGAGGCCAATGCAGCCAGCAGCAAAGTCTTCCTAGACAGAATCTTTAAGTCTGCTGACTGCAAAGGCTCAAAGGGAGCATTCTGGAGTGCTCTCAGCACCAGAGCCAAGTCCCAAGAGGGTATGGAGGGGGGACGAGGAGGATTTAACCGTCTCGCCCCCCTAAGGAACCTGACGACCAGGTCGTGCTTACCAACAGATTTGCCATCTATGTGGTCGTGGTATGCAGAAATAGCAGCAGCATGGACTTTGAGGGTGGAGGGGGACAGCCTACGCTCCAACCTTAGCTGCAAGAAGGAAAGCACGACTCTGATCGAGCATCTTCGGGGGTCTTCTCGGCGAGAAGAACACCACTCGACGAACAGGTTCCACTTCAGGGCGTAAGCACGTCTTGTAGACGGTGCACGTGCCGAAGCGATGGTGTTAAGTACCTCAGAGGGTAAGTCACCAGAACCTCCGCGTCCCGTCCAGGGACCAGACATGGAGTTTCCAGAGGTCTGAACGCGGGTGCCAGAGGGTGCCCCGTCTCTAAGAAAGAAGGTCCTTCCTCAGAGGAATGGGCCAGGGAGGGGCTGTCGCGAGGAGTGAGAGTTCCGGGAACCAGGTCCGGTTGGGCCAATAGGGCGCAACTAACACGACCTGCTCCTCGTCCTCCCTGACTTTGCACAGTGTCTGTGCAAGTAGGCTCACTGGGGGAAACGCATATTTGCGGAGGCCCCGGGGCCAGCTGTGCGCCAGCCGCACGGTTGAGCACACCGGGGATGCGAATGCCATGAAGCGACCTCAGATGCTTCTGACTCCAGAGGAGGAGATGGGGGGCGAGTTGTGACATGCGACGGAAGCGTAGACCACCTTGACGGTTGATGTATGCCACCGTCGCAGTGTTGTCCATACGGACCAGCACATGCCTGCCCTGAAGCGGCCCCTTGAGGCGGCTCAGGGCGAGCCGTACTGCCAACAACTCGAGGCAATTGATGTGCCACTGCAGTTGGGGGCCCGTCCACACCCCTGACACTGCATGCCCGTTGTACGTGGCGCCCCAGCCGGTGGTCGAGGCATCCGTGAAACCACAGCATGCCGGGACACCTGCTCTAGGGGCACTCCGGCCCGAAGAAACAAGGAGTCCGACCACGGGCTGAAGGTATGGCGGCACTCTGGAGTGATTGCCACCCGGAAAGTGCCGTGTTGCCACGCCCATCTCGGGACTCGGCCGTGGAGCCAGTGCTGAAGCGGTCTCATATGAAGCAGACCGAGCGGAGTTACTGCCGCTGCGGCCGCCATAAGCCCCAGGAGCCTCTGAAAGAATTTCAGTGGGACCGCCGTCCTGCCGCTGAACGTATTCAGGCAGTTCAACACCGACTGAGCACGTTCCTGTGTGAGGCGTGCTGTCTGTTCGACCGAGTCCAACTCCATACCGAGAAAAGAGATCCTCTGCACGGGGGCGAGTTTGCTCTTCTCCCAGTTGACCTGAAGACCCAGCTGGTTGAGGTGTCTGAGCACCAAATCCCTGTGTTCGCACAACTGATCCTGCGACTGAGCCAAAATGAGCCAGTCGTCTAGATAGTTGAGGATGCGAACGCCCTGTTCTCTCATGGGAACAAGGGCTCCCTCCACGACCTTCGTAAAGATGCGGGGAGACAGGGCCAGCCCGAAGGGCAAGACTCTGTACTGATATGCTCGACCTTCAAACGCAAATCGCAGGAATGGCCTGTGTCGCGGAAGGATCGAGATATGACAGTACGCGTCCTTCAGGTCGATCGCTGCAAACCAATCTCGGGGACGGATGCACTTGAAAATGCGTTTCTGCGTGAGCATTTTGAACGGTAGCTTGTAAAGGCTCCTATTCAAAACTCGCAGGTCCAAGATCGGTCGTAACCCACCGCTTTTCTTGGGTACAATGAAGTAGGGGCTGTAGAACCCCGACTTCATATCGGCTGGAGGGACCGGCTCTATCGCGTCCTTCGCCAGTAGGACCGCGATCTCCGCACACAAGACAGGAGCGTCGGCAGCTTTCACTGAAGTGAAGTGGATGCCCCTGAACCTCGGGGGACGCCGGGCGAACTGAATCGCATAGCCGAGCCTGATGGTCCGGATGAGCCAGCGAGACGGACTGGGGAGCGCTAACCAGGCTCGCCGAGACCGTACAAGCGGGACCAAAGGGACCGCAGGCGTACCCGCCGTGGGGCAGCGAGGTGGAACGCAGGGACGCGGCTCGGGAGACTCTCTTTGTGAGGCGGCCCGAAGCGGGGTCAGAGTGTGCTGTGCAACACTTACCTGGTTCCACAGATGGACAGTGGGAGCAGGCGAAGTCTTGGCTGCCTGCTGCGCGCTGCTGTCCGCTGGCGACAGAAGAGGGGGAAGAGAGTGGTGAGGTTCTAGCCCTCCCACTGCTCTCCACGTCCTCTTCGGACCCGGAGATGGAGGGAACCGCTCTTTTTTTTTCTGAAAATTTGGGTACCGCTGGCTGTTGAGCCAGCGGCGGAACAGAAAAACCAATCAACAAAGGATTTACTACCCGGCCCTCCTCCGGGGAAAGAGTGGAGAGGTCTCCATCTCCTGAAGAGCAGTTCCCTCCCTCTCCAAGCCACCCGTCCTAGGGCCTCTTGCTCTTGGCTTTGCCGCCCTTCTTGGCAGGGGCCTGGACGGGCTGGGCACCCCGACCATGACCGGCTCCATGGCGCCGCTTGATGACGGCTGCTGCTGCTGGGGAGCGGGGGCGGCCACGGGGGGGGGGGCGCCCCTGGCGACGAGCAGCCTGAGGCGATGCGGGCGGTGGAGGTGCAGCAGCTGACCGCCTCAGCAGGATGTGGCCCTCAGACTGCTTCTGTACAGCCGAGAACTGTTGGGCAAAGTTCTCGACCGCGTCGCCAAGAGGCCGGTCTGGGACATGGGGGCATCAAGGAACCTGACTTTGTCGGTATCCCTCATGTCGACCAGACACAGCCAGAGATGACGTTCCTGGACCACCAGCGTGGACATCGCACGACCCACTGACCGCGCAGTGACCTTCGTCGCTCGAAGCGCGAGGTCCGTAGCGGTACGAAGTTCTTGGAGAACCTGTGGATCATAACTACCCTCGTGCAGGCCCCTCAGTGCCTTGGCCTGATGGACCTGCAACAACGCCATAGCGTGTAAGGCGGCAGCGGCTTCCGCGCAGGCCCAGTAAGCACTGCCGGTAGGTCCGACCAGCGCTCACAGGCCCGGGAAGGGAG
Organism: Opsariichthys bidens; assembly: GCA_037194245.1. Lineage (NCBI taxonomy): Eukaryota > Metazoa > Chordata > Actinopteri > Cypriniformes > Xenocyprididae > Opsariichthys > Opsariichthys bidens. Next base: position 23,071,619 of record CM074292.1, read on the forward strand.
AGACGCTCCCCCCTCTCTTCAGGAAGGGGTATGCGTGAACATCCCTTTGCCGCACCGCCATCAAGGGTAGTGAGGGAGGAGGTCCCACTGGCACGGTTTCGGGCAGTAAAAGGTGCCCTCCACGCACCAGTGTTCTCTACATGCACTTCCCGGAAGAAGGGAACCGGGGTGGGGGGCTGAGAACCATCCCTTGCCACTCCGAGGAACCAATCATCCAACCTCGAGGGCTCGGGACACAGTGGAGCACTCCACACGTTGGAGCATTCCACACGAGCCCGACCCTGTTGGCGGCCCGGGAAAGCATAGCCATCATTTCCGGGTCTGATACGGGCACAGCTGTCACTCGCGAAGGAGGCAACCGCTCCGAATCATCATCCGCGAAAGCGTCAGGCTCACCCTCCGATGCAGCGATCGACATCCGGTCATCCTGGGGAGCCCTGAAGGATACGGATGGTACACACCTCTGGGGCGGTCCATCACGCTCCCCCAGCAGCTCTACTGGCTGCAGAGTGCGGGAGGAGTGAGGGTTCCCAGGGGGTTGGTTCCCCGAGGGAAGCGCGCTCACTGTAATCCTCAAATCACCAGTGCCACCGCCCGAAACAGCCCTCCATTTTCAGGAGGACTGGAACGAAGCAGCGGCACTGGGACTCCGCCCCCTTGCAGGAGGCAGAGTCTAGATCGCAACCCCGCCCCCCTTGCAGGAGGCGGAGTCTAGATCGCAACTCCGCGATGGTCATCTTCCCGCAATGGGTGCATGACTCATCCACAAACGCTGCCTCAGCGCGCCTTAAGCCCAAGCACGCGATACAGCGCTCGTGACCATCCCGAGGCGCCAGGTAACGACCGCATCCAGAAACACGCAAGTAGTACACATCTTCGAAAAGACGCGAAACTACTCGCGCGAACTCTTTTAGGAATTAACTCTTTCGAGTGCCGAAGCACGCAGGGGATAACCGCGGCAACACAGACAGGGAAAAAGTGCAGCCTGTCGTGTGCACTCACTCTTGAAACCGCTCTTACCAGCTGTGATAACAGCTTTTAAGCGCTCTATAATAGCGCACCGTTACCAGCCATAAGAACGGCTTTTACAGCTGAGAACAGCTTCATTTGCTCACATAAAACAGAACAAACAGAGAAGACAAACAAGAGAACGGCCCCGCTGCTGCGCTGTCCGCCTGCACTCTCACGAAGAGCAATCCACCAAAAGATTCTTCGTCTTTCGTCACACTCGCTCGTAGACACCATACAGGTTCGGCTCCGAAGCGAAAAGCTAAAGATGCAACGCACCTGCTGCTCATTATATACCCGCGCTGCGAGGAGTGAGCAGCTGATGCATATGATTGCATGCCAATATGCATTGGCTCGTTTTAGTTACACTCGAAGTAGATTGGCCTCTCTAGCGAGATTCCTATTCGTCGGTCATCCGACGTACGTACGTCGAAGTGACCGACTGAATGGGAACCAAGGCGTCGCCGTGTAAGGCCACATGCGGCCTGTTGTGCTGTTTAATCAGGCCAATGTCTTCATGATCAAGGCCTCAGGTCTGATTTGTCAGGAAAGTGTTGCATTATTCATGAAATACAATCAGTTCCCACTTATCCTAACCCTAACCCTAACTCTATCTTTATTCTTCATGCCAAGTATGAGCTCTTATCCTCTGGCAGAAGATATAGGGTACCCCAATGTAAACGAAGTATATTTCTAAACTATAGGCATAATTTGAACCTACCTCAATTAAAACTTTAAATAATGTTGCTTGAGGCTGCAGAGGTTGTGCAATAGCTTCATGATATAATGCATATAGGGTTGTGTGTAGGTTGCTCTTGTCATTGTTTGTGAAAGATGAGCAATAGATTGTGGCTGTGATGTGCTTCAGTCTGGCTACATATCACTTTTATGTATGTTGTTTTTTTATTGTAAGTATATGTCTGCTGTATGATAAAACAAATATGTCAAGTGTTATGTGTGAAGCATTTGAACTTGAGGCAAATATCCCTCTGGGGACAAACACATTGTTGGAAAACTCTCAACCACGACAGTATGTATGTCAGTCCGAAGAGGATACATTACTCCTGCTTTGAAATATTGACCTCTGAACCTTGAACCCAGTACATGTTTGAAGGCTTGTCATTTAGTCACAGAAGGTGCTACACCAGCTGTTATAGAAAGCTCTGGACCTTAGCTGTTATGTAGATATGGTCTCCAAAGACCCATTGTAAACACTGTCAAATATGGTAAAAAGCTATTTTGACCTATTTAACAATTTGATTTTTGAAATCTGATGACACCAGTGTGTTCCCCATCCCCAAAAAACCCCATGGTGTATCCAAAATTCTACACTGCCAACTTCTAATTATGAGAAATATACCAATATATTTTAAAACTACAACTTCGACTAAAGACGCTGTCTACAGGGCTTCAACTACACTCAAAAAGTTCAAAACAGAACAACGTGTTGTTTCTGGTGACAAAACCACTGATTAAATACGTACATTGAAGCGATACTGGCGTTATAAGTGGGATATGGGCTTCGCATGTGCCCCGCTCGGCCCATATCATAGTGTTCTGTCTTACAGCATACTGTAATGTTTCACCGGTAATAAGACCAAAATAATATTATTAAAATAATGAATGACACGATACATTTTAGGCATTTATTAGCTTGTACAACCACAAAAACAACACACATAGCTCAGACAAATACAAAAATTGAAGAGCATGTCAAGTGATTACAAAGGCCTGGTAGGGACTGACCCTGTGATACATGATGGGCAGCTATGTAGTGATTTGCAGTGGTGGTGCAAAAGTTAACAGTGCTGGGATTCAATCAGTGCAAAGTAGGGCTGCACAATATATCAAATTTATTGAAATATTGCAAATGTATACTGTATATCGCGATATGCATAACGCATGAACAAAATAAAAAGTTTTGTAGCTTTGATAAGTATCAGGATATATTTAATTCAAACAGTGAAAACTAAGCAACATTTTATTTTTACATTTTATGATTCAATATTTTGAATTAAATAATGTAGGATAATCTGAAATCCTGTGGTTTACACTGATGTATAAATAACACTTCCTATGCTACAGTAAAACACTGATGTTGACTTTCTCAAGTTATAAGGATGTTTTCTTGTCATAAAAAGAATGTGAAACACATGTAGGATATATCATTTTAAATATATTTTAAAGATAATTTAAGTTTATTTTACACACTTTAAGCATTATCGTATCGCATATCGCATTATTTAATGAATTATCGAACTTTTCTTCAATATCGCACAGCCCTAGTGCAAAGCTGTGCATGTTATTAAATATGACTATGGAAAAAACAAGAGAGCATAAAAGTATTGCTTAACAAAAACAATACAAAGCAGATAAGTAGAACAGACACATATATTAAATTCAAAAGAAAAAAGTTTATACAAGCCAATGGGTAGTGGATACTAGACGATAGACAAAGTGATGTGATGGTTGGGGCAGGGAGAGACTCATGCTGAAAAGTCCATTTCTCCCCTACCCTTTTGTGAGACACTGAGTTGCTGGTTAGCCCTGGGGACAAAGAACCTCCTCAATGTTGAGCATGCAGAAGACTGCTTCTGCAAATTATCCTCAGTTTGTTATATGATTAACTCAAGCTCCATGCCAAACACAGAGCCAGCTTTCCTTATCAGCCTGTCCCAACAGCCCTCTTGTTAATGCTGCCTCCCCAGCACACAACAGAAAAAAAAGGACTCTGGCCATGAAAATACTGTTTAATCGTGCTCAGAGTCACTACTGGTATGGTATTCCTCAGAATCACTATCAAAGTTAATTTCTGTTTCAGTCAGAACTTGAACATAACAGTTCTTTGCATGCTTTGCCAGGCTGTTGTTCGTTCTTCATCGTCAAGCTCTGTAGACCTTGGATCCCATCTTAAAGCAGGCCCGACATCTCGCCTTACATGTTAAAACAAATTGAGCCTTTATTAATTAGAAACTTTCAGCAATATTGTAATGTAAGCCAAGTATAACACAAAAACATACTGTACCTGATGTCACATTAGAAAGCTGGGATGACATGTGCTTCAGAGTGTCTGCACGGGTGCAAAGAGACTTCCAATGCTTGTTCATCTCTGCAATAAGAATCCTCTTCTCCTCCTCAAGTCTCCTTACTGCCATCACAATGTCGAACGCCTTCCTCTTCGTGCTTAGATCTACAGAGTCTGTAATACATAGATGAAACAAGTCAGTTGTATTTAAGATTAATATTTTAAAAATTTCTGGGGTTACAATCGAGGCATGATAGATTTTGTGCCACCATGTGACTATTTTACATAGTCAACAGAATTGTGTACATACCACTAGGGATAGGTACCGAAACCCGGTACTAAACTGGTCCCGGTGCTAAATTATGAAAGACCGTAGTATCGATAAGATCTGACGCTATCGGTTCTGCTGTCGGTGCTGGAGAAAAAAATAAAAATAAATGTACTATGTATTCCTGCTTAATTATGTTGTCGTGCACATTTTATCTCACCAAACATTTCTAATTTGCGATAATATTAAGACGTTTGTCTGTGAGATCCGCGAGATTTCTCATGCGCGCCGCTGTCTATCACACACACACACACACGCGGCGCACACACTTAACAGCACGAAAACTCCCGCTTAATACAAAGAGTGACGATGGCTGATAGAGCAACACGTTCAAAAGTGAGGTTATACTACACTAAAGTTGATGCAGACAACGCTCGTTGTCATAAATGCAGCAAGATTTTTGCATGTAAGGGCGGAAACACAAGCAATCTGCATTTCTTTGTCTGAACGTAATGCACTTTTAAAAGATGCTTTGCCAAAGTTTTCGACTGCCTAGCTAGCTCGTCTCTGCTGGTTGCCCCATCTACGTCAGGTATGCTAACATCGTGTTGAATCAACGTTGTTCACGTCATTTAAAATAAATGTTCAATCTCCCTAATTGGTTTGCTTACCTTACGTTGAAATACTGTTGATTTCATTTGGGAGAAATGACGTTATGCATTCAACATATTTTCTACTGGTTTTTAAAAGCCCAAATAAAGAAAAATCAGTATGTAAACATTTATTTGGCTAAATGCACAGCACTTCAAGTTAGTTTACAAAATAGCCTACATATAAATATAATATTTAGAAATGATATCCAGAAATTAATTTGTAATGATGAAATGACACATAATTAACTTAATCATGTGAACATAGGTTCATGATCAAATGTTAACATTGAACAATGTTCGAATCATCGAAAACTCCCGCTTAATACAAAGAGTGACGATGGCTGATAGAGCAACACGTTCAAAAGTGAGGTTATACTACACTAAAGTTGATGCAGACAACGCTCGTTGTCATAAATGCAGCAAGATTTTTGCATGTAAGGGCGGAAACACAAGCAATCTGCATTTCTTTGTCTGAACGTAATGCACTTTTAAAAGATGCTTTGCCAAAGTTTTCGACTGCCTAGCTAGCTCGTCTCTGCTGGTTGCCCCATCTACGTCAGGTATGCTAACATCGTGTTGAATCAACGTTGTTCACGTCATTTAAAATAAATGTTCAATCTCCCTAATTGGTTTGCTTACCTTACGTTGAAATACTGTTGATTTCATTTGGGAGAAATGACGTTATGCATTCAACATATTTTCTACTGGTTTTTAAAAGCCCAAATAAAGAAAAATCAGTATGTAAACATTTATTTGGCTAAATGCACAGCACTTCAAGTTAGTTTACAAAATAGCCTACATATAAATATAATATTTAGAAATGATATCCAGAAATTAATTTGTAATGATGAAATGACACATAATTAACTTAATCATGTGAACATAGGTTCATGATCAAATGTTAACATTGAACAATGGCCACATTTTGCAACCTTTTTATTATATATTTTTTTTGAAAAAAGCTGCAGCTACTATGAACCAATCGACTCCTCCTAATACCTCTGCTCCAAAACAAGCCCAAAGCCCCTTCACCCTAGCAGCTAGTGGGAGGATGCCTGAGGAGAGGGTGAACGACTGCCACTTAGCCTTGACCAAGTTCATAGTGAAAGGCCTACACCCCTTTGCAACAGTGGAGTACAACGGTTTTAGGCCAATGTGATCAGTGAGCTGAAAGATGTGCCAAAGTTGGCCATCACATCAGATGGGTGGACCAGCCTCCAGCAAGATCACTATCTCACAGTTAACAGTGCACTACACAAGCCAGGGCAGTGTAAAACAGAAGGTCCTCCACACCAGGGCAGTGTACAAATCCCAAACTGGCGAAGTAGTGGCCGAGGAGATCGCAGACATCCTGGAAGAGTAAATAGATAGATAGATCCGAGCAAGATTGTAGCTGTGACTGTTGATAATGCTAGCAATATGGAGATTGCTATCAAGAAGCTACAGATCCTAAAAATAGGATGTTTTGCACATACATTGAATCTGGCTCCACAGAAAATTTACAAAATTGCATCCATTGATAAATGGGCAGCCCGAATCAGAGCAGTGGTCGTGTGGTTCAAGAGATCCTCCATGTCTAAAACGGTGTTGACAGAAAAGCAATAGCTCCTTGGTAAGTTGAATCTATTATTATAAGTGTTATTTTGAAATTCACACATCTAAACTATATAATTCAATATTCAAGTGTGTGCTAAATAAATGTGTGTTGTTTTTTGTTGTTCTTGCAGGCCTTCCACAACACTCACTCATCCTGGATGTCAAGACCAGGTGGAACTCTCTATATCTAATGATAGAGAGATTTATGGAGCAGTTTCCAGCAATCCAAGCAGCAGCCTTGGACCCACGGCTGCGAAAAGCATTGTCCAAGGACAACCTGGACCGTCTGAAAGATGAGGACTTCCATAAGGCTGAGGAGTTTGTCCAGATCATGAGAAACCTCTATACATCCACATTGTGTGTGTGTCATGTGAAAAGAATACCACCTGTGGACAGATCTTACTCTTCCTTCAAAAACTGGAAGAACATCTTACTCTGAAGGATGACAATGTTTGTGCCATCAATCAAAGAGAAGGTGTGGAAGAACCTCTCCCAGCGATATCAGAATGATGACATTCAAGCCTTCCTGCATGAGGCCACAGCAATGAACCCCAGATTCAAAGGGAGGTTAGTCAGTGATGCAACTTGGGACAGACTGAGGATGAAAGCTATTGACACTGTGACAGGACTAACAACAGAGCTGGAACAGACAGATACAGAGCACCAGCAAAAGGATGAGTCATCTGAAGGAGAAGGTGAGGAAATGGAGGAGACAATACCTCCAATTCAGAAAAAAAGCAGTGCCTTGGAGGAGCTGTTCTCAGAGGAGGACAGGAAATTGAGGTTGACCATCCAACAGGATACCTCGGCCCTCACCCTTAGCGAACGTGTTGGCCAAGAGGTTGAGGTCTACAAAAGCCTGCCTCCCATTCCTATGGCTGAAGATCCTGTGTTGTGGTGGTGGGAGAAGAGAGCTGTTCTGCCCCTCCTCACAAATGTTGCAACAGGCTACCTCTGTGCTCAAGCCTCCTCCACCCCAAGTGAAAGGGTGTTTTCAACTGCAGGGAACACATTAAGCCAGGAAAGGTCCCGGCTTTTGCCAGAAAAGGCAAATATGTTAATCTTTCTTCAGAAGAATGGCTAAAGAGTCCTTTTGTAGCCTACCTACATGCCCCACCCATGTTGCTTCGTACCACTGTATGTTCTTTTACAGAAAAATATAGTTTATTTAATTTGTTTTACATTCATTTGTTTTTTATATAATTATTTCTTCAAACATGGCTGTTTCACTATAAAAAATTTAATTAAATATAATTATAATTAATTTAATAATATAAATAACTGCCATGGCCAAACTGTCAGGGTGGTGGTGTAGGGAAGAGAGCGAGGACTCAATCGCTAGAGAAATGGGTTTTATTTCAAAGTAAAAAATAAAACAAACAAACAAACCAAAACACCCACAAGGGGAAAACTGACTTGACTTGACTTGACTTGACTTGACACAAAACACGCACACGATACCTAACGATCCAGCACAGGACTGAAAACACAAGGAGAATAAAAAGGGTAGCAAACAAGGCAGGTAATGAGGGAAGACAGGTGGGGCAAATGAACCAATAATCAGGAAACAAGGTGGGTGGGGTCAAGACAATCGACAAGAGAGCACATGGCACAAGAAAACATGACAAGAACACGAGCACATGGCTAATGAAAACAATCACAAGCCATGTGCTCACAAAACGAGACACGAACGTAACAAGAACGCGCAGCCAGCGAGCGCGCTCACAGACCGCGCGTTCACACGCAACACGTCATGAAAGCACGCGGCAGATGTAAATAAACCGCGTGCAACACAGGACACGACAAGACAAGACTCACGGAACACGAGAACGCACGGTGTGAGAAACAACCGTGCGCTCACAAAAAAGACAGGAAGCGCGAGTGTCCGAATCCCGACCTGAAACCGAATCAGACATGAATGCCGGGATCCGAACATCACGCGCCCCAACATGAAACAAGACACACAGACAAGAGAGCGCACGGCTCGAGAACGCGAGACCGTACGCTCGCACAAAGACTGGACATGAAGGGAGTGTCAGAGCTCTGTCACAAAACCAATAACATAAACTAGACCGAAGTGACAGAACCCTGACACAAACAATCTCGTCAGATAGAATGGTGTCTAAGGTCAGATGTTCTGCATTAGGAACCAAGGTGTTATACTTTTCCACTACAGAAAGTAATTTTTTTCCCCCTCCCTGATCTTTCGGCGGATCCGGGAACGTCCTTTGCATCCATACAGCGGCAAGATCAGCAGCGTTTTGGGATGTGGTTACTGAGAGGAAGAAATGAAGAGATAAGAAATATACTTGATTCCATGAAAAAACATTATTTCTGGTGTATGAGTAAAATAAAGCCTAACCAATATTTTCATATTTCTCTGTAACTGAGGCTACACTTGTAGCTAAGGTTGAGTATTGTTAGGTTAGTTAGGTTCTATATTGTCCCCATGGGGATAATCTTTTCCACACGTCGTCAGCAATCAGAGTATGTGCTCTTAGACTACGATTACAATGACTACTTTGGAATTGAGGCCAAGCTTAGTCAGAAGTGATGCATCAAGCAGCATATCAAACAGTATAAGACAGTATATTCTACCTTCTGCCCACTCATTGATATCAATGATCCAGCTCTCCAGTTGATTGTCTGTGATGTCCATTTCCATTTTCATGGCCTCCAGGTTATGCAACTGGCATTGCAGGGCTACTGTGGCCTTCAAACACAAATGACAATGAGAGAAATGCCTACAACTTTGACTATTGTTGATAAGGATTGTCAAGTACCTTCACTATTAGAAAACCACATACAACACTGATTAAATATACAGTATATTCGTATATACGTGGACAATCAATATACCGGTGTATGTGGTACGAAAATTTAATATTTTATATTAAGACTCTGAAAAATACAATTGACACTACACATGAAACCATCCATATATTCTATTGTATTCAAGAATATCTGGGCAAGTCTTTCCTATATTTTTGAGATATATGCCACTTTATTTTACAATATCGCTATGAATGTTGCATAAGGGAAAACTGGTGTCTTTACCTTCAGATATCGGCGGGCAAGGGTGGAAGCCAAGTTGTCAAACTTTCGTTGGTTCCAGCGCATGGCCATGACCATCAGCATGTCTATGCGTGCTGCAAAAATAAAAAATATGAGATTATCACCCTTCTTTCCAGTAGCAGTAGGAAAAGAAACTGAGTGTGCAGACTTGTTAGGTACCACAAACTTTTGCAAGATAATAACTTACAGTATAGTACTATGGTACTAATCTGCTGTCTTGTGCCATTTGATTACTGTCCCATGTAGGGCTAGGTATCGTTAAAAGTAATTTGATACCGATACCTTGACTTCGATACCGGAAAAATTTGGTACCGAAAAACAAGACGAGTTTCGATACTCGATAGTATTGAGGCAATTCGGTCGGTACCTAAAAAGTATCGAACTCAATAACCAGCCCTAGTCCCATGAAAGGATTAGTAGGTAAATAGCACAGGATAGTGAAGTAGTAGCATGAAACAATGGCGCAGGACAGTAGGCAAATGGCAAAGAGCACTATGGCAGGACAGTAGGTGAATGGTACTCTGACGTGTATTTTTTTTTAATCACACTGCCCCTCCTTATTATCCTCCCTTCAAATAAAATAGGATGATGGTATTATAATCGATCCATCCATTTGTGTTGAATATTCTGAGCTTTATATTTTCAGAGTCAGCATATATGCATGAGCTCAAAGTGGCTCACCATTGTCTTCAGGATCAAAATGTACTGGTTACCTTACCTGCTTTTGACATGTGCTTTGTGGTAACAGCAATCCTTGAGAGGAAGGCGTTGCACTGCTCCACCTCTTCCCCAAGAGTCGAACCAGCCCCCTCCTGATACGCTTCACTCCATTTTACCTTTAAAAAATAAAACAAAAAACGAAACCTAAGTGGCAACAATCTTATGCAGGGTTTTCAGGGAAAGAAAATGTCATGGACAATCCTTTTTTCTCACCTCACATTTGAAATCATGAGCTTTGGCATGAAAAACAGAAAGAAATGGCCTCATGGTGAGGAGATCCTGAAGCTCAGGGCATTTCTCTGTCACTCTCCGGAGGTAAGGCCAGTACTTGCATGCCACATCCATGGCGAAAAATGTCACTTGCTTACAGGTCATTTGCTTTTGGAGGTACAGGGGGTAGGCAAAAATCTCCCCCCTGAACATATTGAGGGCACGAAGGAGAACCCCATGACGACATACAGCGAGTTCCAGGCCCTCCTCTTCTGTTTTTCCTGAGGACTTCTGAGATATTTCGCGCGCCGCTGACCACTGCCCTCCACAGACACCTCTTCCAGAGACCTAAAACATGGAAGATGGTTAATAGTCCAAACTTGTTCAAACAAAGTACTCTATAGGACGTGGTGTTTTATAGGTATATATAATGTAGTTGTGCAAGTTTACATGACTGGTTGAGGTATGGACATGGTCCACAAATCTTGCGACGTCATCATCATTTGCGATGAACACGCCATCAAAGATGGCCTGTTCCTCCGATCTAAATAAAAGAGATACATATTAACTTTAAATATTTTCTATTAAAAGATTTTCAATTCACAGCAGTTGCTTTCAAAGTAATGAACCGTCAATGCACACACAGGATTTTGTAAATACCTTGCTGCACTCTTGAATCTGTAGTGCTTGCGGTTTCCATCAACAGAAACTGCAAGCATGTCTGGGCTGCATGCTGGGCAGTCAAAGTGGTCCTCCTGGCATAATTTTTCCACTTCGAATCGGACAGCTTCCCACTCCAAGAAGCTTTTCCGGAAGCTGTCTGCTGTGATGTTACTGCTCTGTTTCAAAAGAGTTCAGTAAAAGAGAACAGTAAAACATATCAAATTAAATATGTACTGCACTGAAGTAAAATGCTCTAAATGGATACATTTCGGTATGTAAATACATGATATTGGGGAGAAGATGTCAAAGTCTGTAGCCAATGGAGTTGAAGTTGAGATCTTCAGAATGACCTGTTTTTTCATAAATGTTTCAGTGCAAACTGCAAGACTGATGAGAGAACATGAGTTTATGGTTGTTTATAAAGGGTCTAAATTTAACAACTTTTTTCCTAAACAGTGCAAATGTTCATGTGTACTTTCAATCATCATCATCATCATGCCCTCATAGTATTATTTATTGAGTTACACAGTTATTACCACAAATACTTACACGGCCAAAGCGAACAGTGCGTTGATCCAGCATTCTAAGAAATGCTTGGCTAGACATCCCTGGTGCTGCCATCTTCAGCTCTTCAAAAGAAAAAAGGACATCTGTTGAGTACACAGTTGAATGGTGAGAAGTGGCAGGCCAGTAGTGATTATGGATCAGGTCATCCACTCCAGGACTCCAAGTGGCTTCACATGCCTTGCATCTAATCTGAGGCAATCTGAGATTATATCGCCCTGGAAAAAGAAGGAAATATATACTCACAGTTAATTTTGACAGACGCAAACTGTGTCATTCTGACAACTGATATGGGAACCTTTGACTAAGGATGGACCAGGAGGACACTTCTACAAACATGTTGTAAGGCACTCTATTGGAAGTCACACTTTTGTCAGGCAAATTAACTATCCCCATTCAAACAAAGGTTAACTGTTTTCCTCCTCATAGGTGGGCCCAGACAATCTAATCAACCCACAACACACAACCTATTGAATTGGATTTCCAGCCATGATAAAGAAAATTTCTGGATATGTGTTCCACAATGTAACATGTATGAATGTAACATAATAATGATTTTTATATGTTCATAGTTGTGACAAAGTGAGAGGGAGTATATACGAGGTGTGATCAGCAAATACCTATGGCTGAAATTCTGCAGACACTTCTACAGAAGTGACCCCCACCCCACCCATAAAGTTCTTCTTACCATTCATTGTAACCACAACTATGGACTGTCCTGCGATGACACTGGACGATACTTGTAGACAACCGCATATTGTCTCTGGCATCTCCAAAGGTACAAGACGCTCTTGAAAAAAACAACAACATGGATGAGAATTAAAGAATAACTTACCACACTGGGTTAGAACCCTCTCCACAACACAAGTTGTGGGAGGCAACGGATGAAAAAATCCAAGTGTCATTGAATCCCTGTTGTGAAACACTTGACCTTGGTGGACCCTGACATCACACTGGCCACAGAGGAACGGGTGTGGTCGGCAGTCACAACAACGGATAATGGCTGGACCGTTTCCACAATGTTGGCAGATCCGAGTTGCCGCATGATGTCCAGCCACCATGGTGTTGACCAGTCGGGGTCTCTCTTTCTCCCACCACCCTGATATGAGGCTCTTTCGGGTCGACCAGTCTGTTGAGGTTTGAGTTGGTATTTCTTCCTCATGTATGTCCTCACCCAGTGAGCATTTAAGCTCTTGAAGGAAGGACTCTGTTAAAACAATGCACAATATCGAAAAACTGTAGTAATAATAAATATTAACATACTAAATGAACATATTGTTTTGAACCAGTGTAGTCAAAATAAAGAACACACCTGCAGTAACGGAAGGAAAGTCACTGGTCACTTCCCCACTGAATTCTGGAGCCCTGACATGAGAGACACCTGTCTTCCGACTCTGGCTGAGACTGGGACCTGCTGTAGCAAAAAAACTGTTGCTTTTTACACTCAATGAAACAAACTTTACCTGAAGCTAGGCACAGGTATGTAATAATAACCTCAGATATGTTCTAATTCAGACCTATGACTTGTGATCATTTTGTATACCATTTCAAGATGCAAAACTAGATGTGGAGATAAAGTCTACAATTTAATAAACATGAATGTAAAAAAAAATCTGACCTCCTCGTTTTCGGGATGATCTGGGCCTGCCGTAAATAATTTTTCCATCACTGTCCCTCTTAATCCACCTAACCTCTTGCTTCCTGTTTGATGGCTGGCTGGTGGATAGATGACTGATGGAAGGCTGACTGGTGGATGGTTCTGCTTTCTGGTGCATGCTAATGTGCTGTTCAAGCTCTCGGAGGTGAGCCTGATATGCAGCCTGATTGACAAGGTCACTAATCTCCTTCTGGCGATGGTCAATCTCAGGATCGGACACGGCACACAATATAAACACACTATAAACACACAGGGACAAACGAAAACAAACAAAAACACCACTCAAAGGGGAGGGAGGAGAGACAGTAAAACCTCAAGAGAGAGAGAAAAAACACAATACAACAGTAGAGAAAGTAACAAGACAAATGTGGCTCTTAAAATAGCCTTTTTAACCCTCAATTATGGTTTGAGTTAGGTGAGCAGGGGTTTGACATCCAATGGCTTTTAAAATCAAAGTTAGAACAAAATAAATCTGTACAATCAGACATGTAAACGTGCCAGCTTGATTCATGATTCTTTTAAACACTTTTTGTACTATATGTAACTGCTCTCTTGCTCTCTCTCTCTCATAATATTTGCTGTAACTGTCCTCCTCTATTTCCAGAATTTCAGCAGGAAACTTACAGACTCATATTCTCTCATGCAGTTACAGAAGCAGCATTTTGACTGTACCACTTCTGCACGAGATGAGAACACATTTTAAGAGTTTCTTGGGTCAAGAAAACACTCGGCCTGTCTGGATGTGCTTAAATACACAGCAAGGATACTTTCCTGTCACATATCACACAAATATATAAATATAAATCACACATATAATCACACATAAATATAAAGCTGCTAGACCTTGTAAAAGTGTTTTAAACACTTTTTGTACTATATGTAACTGCTCTCTTGCTCTCTCTCCCTCTCATAATATTTGCTGTAACTGTCCTCCTCTATTTCCAGAATTTCAGCAGGAAACTTACAGACTCATATTCTCTCATGCAGTTACAGAAGCAGCATTTTGACTGTACCACTTCTGCACGAGATGAGAACACATTTTAAGAGTTTCTTGGGTCAAGAAAACACTCGGCCTGTCTGGATGTGCTTAAATACACAGCAAGGATACTTTCCTGTCACATATCACACAAATATATAAATATAAATCACACATATAATCACACATAAATATAAAGCTGCTAGACCTTGTAAAAGTGTTTTATTAAAAACGCATGGCCACAACAGATTTATACATCATTGGAGAAGCACTTCTGATTAACTCTCTATCTATCTGCCAGTCTGGAGTTCATCTCACTCCACCGAAGTCTCTGTGCTGCTGTGGGGGAAGGGCGATCTCAGTCAGGCGGTGGGGGGAAGGGCGGGCTGAGCGAGAGCGATCGGAGGCTGGGGGGAGGGGTGCGAGTCACAGGAGACTGTCAGTTCTCAATTAGGGTTTGACATCCAATGGCTTTTAAAATCAGAGTTAGAACAAAATAAATCTGTACAATCAGACATGTAAACGTGCTAACCTGATTCATGATTCTTTTAAACACTTTTTGTACTATATGTAACTGCTCTCTTGCTCTCTCTCTCTCATAATATTTGCTGTAACTGTCCTCTATCTCCAGAATTTCAGCAGGAAACTTACAGACTCATATTCTCTCATGCAGTTACAGAAGCAGCATTTTGACTGTACCACTTCTGCACGAGATGAGAACACATTTTAAGAGTTTCTTGGGTCAAGAAAACACTCGCTCTGTCTGGATGTGCTTAAATACACAGCAAGGATACTTTCCTGTCGCATATCACACAAATATATAAATATAAATCACACATATAATCACACATAAATATAAAGCTGCTAGACCTTGTAAAAGTGTTTTAAAAACGCATGGCCACAACAGATTTATACATCATTGGAGAAGCACTTCTGATTAACTCTCTATGTAGCTGCCAGTCTGGAGTTCATCTCACTCCACTGAAGTCTCTGTGCTGCTGTGGGGGAAGGGCGATCTCAGTCAGGCGGTGGGGGAAGGGCGGGCTGAGCGAGAGCGATCAGAGGCTGGGGGGGAGGGGTGCGAGTCACAGCAGACTGTCAGTTCTCAATTAGGGTTTGACATCCAATGGCTTTTAAAATCAAAGTTAGAACAAAATAAATCTGTACAATCAGACATGTAAACATGCTAGCTTGATTCATGATTCTTTTAAACACTTTTTGTACTATATGTAACTGCTCTCTTACTCTCACTCTCTCATTCTCTCTCTCTCTCTCTCTCTCTCTCTATATATATATATATATATATATATATATTCAAGGACATTTTTTTTTGTTTAAATCACAGTACTGGTTCTTCAAAAAAGAAAAAAACAGTCGTGGAGTAAGTCTTTCTAGAGAGAACATCTCTGGAACAGACATCTTATTTTCTACTAATTCATTTATTTAACATTTCGAGGGTCTAAATAAAACTTTAAAGTTTAAAAGTTCATACAAGTTCATATCTTATATTTTGCTCTGTGCAATGCAACAGCACATGTGTTTTCTCTTCATTGCACAACCAAATAAAGTGCATAAATGCAATTTTGCATTATCTCTTCAAAATAGCATATATGTTAACTCCATGTACAGCAGAAAGAATTAATGCTGATACACTTAGCCGTTTTTATGGATTATGGAATTTATGGAATATGGATTTCTGAATGACCAATGTAACATCAGAAAGAGTCAATGAGTAGGTATAGAAATTTCAAGATTCATGACTGAAACATGTCCAATGGGTAAAATATTTGCTACTCTATAGCTAATGAATCACAAGAAGGACACAATTGGGTAGGGACAGAAAGTTCAAGATCAAGGACTGAAATATGTTCAGTAGGTCAAAAATTAGCTGAACTATCACCATAAGGAGTCAATAGGTAGAACTAAAAAGTTCAAAATAGATGACTCTTAGGCGATATATTAATATTTTAGGTCAAATATGGACTCTGAATGGCTGATGTAACAACAGAAAGAGTCAATGAGTGTGTATATAAATTTCAAGATTGATGACAGAAACAGGTACAGTGGATCAAATATTGACTACTCTATGGCTAATTTATCACCAGAAGGAGTCAATTGGGTAGAAATACAAAGTTCAAAATCGACGACTCCTGGGCCCGATATTTGCCCATTTGGTCAAATATGGACTTTGGAATTACTGGCATGACATCAGAAAGAGGATCAAATATGGACTTCTGATTGGCTGATGTATCATCATTCGGATTCTATGAGTATGTATAGAAAGTTCAAGATCAAGCTCTGAAACATGTTCAATGGGTCAAATATTGGCTACTCTAAGGCTAATTTATCACCAGAAGGGGTAATTTATCACCAGTCAATGGGTAGAACTAAAAAGTTCAAAATCGACGACTCTTGGGCCTGTTGGATCTTGAAATTTTCATACCTACTCATTGACTCCTTCTGTTGGTACAACTGCCATTCAGAAGTCTATGTCTATTTTTGACATAAAATACTAAAATCTAGCCCAAGATTCATCAATTTTGAAGTTTTTATTTCTAACCATTGACTCCTTCTGGTGATAAATTAGCCATAGAGTAGCCATTATTTGACCCATTGAACATGTTTCAGTCATCAGTCTTGAAATTTCTCTGTACACTCAATGAATCCTTCTGATGTTACATCGACCATTTAGAAATCCATATTTGACCAAATGGACTAATATCGGTCCCAAGAGTCATTGATTTTGAAACTTTTATTTATTCCCAATTGACTCCTTCAGGTTTTAAATTATCCATAGAGTAGCCAATATTTGACCCATTGCACTTGTTTCAGTCGTGGATCTTGAAACTTCTATGCCTGTAAATTGACTCTTTATGATTTTATGTCAGTTATTCAGAAATCCATATTTGACCAAATGTACTAATATCGGGCCCAAGAGTCATCGATTTTGAACTTTCTATTTCTGCCCATTAGACTCATTCCGGTGATGGATCAGCCAATTAATAGGCAAATTTTGACTTACTGAACATCTTTCACTCCTTGATCTTGAACTTTTAATACATACTCTTTGACTACTTCTGATTTTACATCAGTCATTCAGAGGTCCATTTTTGACCAAATAGACTTATATCTCATCCAGGAGTCATCAATTTTGAACTTTTAAGTTCTACCCATTGAGTCCTTGTGTTGAAAGTTCAGCCAATATTTGGCCTACTGAATATATTTCAGTCCTTGATCTTGAACTTTCTATTGCTACCCGTTGACTCCTTCTGGTGATAGTTCAGCCAATTTTTGACCTTCATAACATATTTCAGTTCTTGATCTTGAACTTTCTGTTCCTACCTAATTGACTCCTTCTTGTGATACTTTAGCCATAGAGTAGCCAATATTGTACCCATTGGACAAGTTTCAGTCAAGGATCTTGTCATTTTTATACCTACTCATTGAATCTTTCTGATGTTACATTGGTCATTCAGAAATCCATATTTGACCAAATGGATTAATATCGCCCCAAAATTCATCAATTTTGAACTTTCTATTTCTATCCAATTGATTCCTTCTGGTGATACATTAGCCATATAATAGCAAATATTTGATCCATTGAACATGTTTCAGTCTTTGATTTTGAATTCTTTATACATACTCATAGAATCCGAATGATGATACATCAGCTAATCAGAATTCCATATTTGACCGAATGGACTTATATCGGACCCAAGAGTCATCAATTTTCATCTTTCTCTTTTTGATCTTGTTTCAAGATCCATGACTGAAACAAGTGCAATGGGTCAAATATTGGCTACTCTATGGCTGATGTATCACAAGAAAGAGTCAATTAGGTAGGAACAGACATTTCAAGATCAAGGACTGAAATATGATTATTAGGTCAAAAATTGGCTGAACTTTCACCAGGAGTCAATGGGTAGAACTAAAAAGTTCAAAATCGATGAGTCTTGTGCAATATATTAGTATTTTAGGTCAAATATGGACTCTGAATGGCTGATATAACATTAGAGGGAGTCAATGAGTCTATATAGAAATTTCAAGATCGATGACGTAAATATGTTCAATGGGTCAAATATTTTCTACTCTATGGCTAATTTATCACCAGGAGTCAATTGGGTAGAAATAGAAAGTTCAAAATCGACCACTCTTGGGCTCGATATTAGTACATTTGGTCAAATATTGACTTTTGAATGGTCGATGTAACATCAGAAGGAGTCAATGAGTGTATAGAGAAATTTCAAGATCGTTGACTGAAACATGTTCAATGGGTCAAATATTTGCTATTCTATGGCTAAGGTAGCACCAGAAGGAATCAATTGGGTAGAACTTAGAAAGTTCAAAATTGATGACTCCTGGATGAGATATAAGTCTATTTGATCAAAAATGAATGACTTCTGAATGACTGATGTAAAATCAGAAGTAGTCAATGAGTATGTATTAAAAGTTCAAGATCAAGGAGTGAAACATGTTCAGTAAGTCAAAATTAGCCTACTGATTGGCTGATCCATCACCGGAATGAGTCTAATGGGCAGTAATAGAAAGTTCAAAATCGACGAATCTTGGGGCGGATATGAGTCCATTTGGTCAAATATGGACTTCTGATTGGCTGATGTATCATCATTCGGATTCTATGAGTATGTATAAAAAGTTCAAGATCAAGGACTGAAACATGTTCAATGGGTCAAATATTGGCTACTCTAAGGCTAATTTATCACCAGAAGGGGTAATTCAATGGGTAGAACTAAAAAGTTCAAAATTGACGACTCTTGGGCCTGTTGGATCTTGAAATTTTCATACCTACTCATTGACTCCTTCTGTTGGTACAACTGCCATTCAGAAGTCTATGTCTATTTTTGACATAAAATACTAAAATCTAGCCCAAGATTCATCAATTTTGAAGTTTTTATTTCTAACCATTGACTCCTTCTGGTGATAAATTAGCCATAGAGTAGCCATTATTTGACCCATTGAACATGTTTCAGTCATCAATCTTGAAATTTCTCTGTACACTCAATGAATCCTTCTGATGTTACATCGACCATTTAGAAATCCATATTTGACCAAATGGACTAATATCGGTCCCAAGAGTCATTGATTTTGAAACTTTTATTTATTCCCAATTGACTCCTTCAGGTTTTAAATTATCCATAGAGTAGCCAATATTTGACCCATTGCACTTGTTTCAGTCGTGGATCTTGAAACTTCTATGCCTGTAAATTGACTCTTTATGATTTTATGTCAGTTATTCAGAAATCCATATTTGACCAAATGTACTAATATCGGGCCCAAGAGTCATCGATTTTGAACTTTCTATTTCTGCCCATTAGACTCATTCCGGTGATGGATCAGCCAATTAATAGGCAAATTTTGACTTACTGAACATCTTTCACTCCTTGATCTTGAACTTTTAATACATACTCTTTGACTACTTCTGATTTTACATCAGTCATTCAGAGGTCCATTTTTGACCAAATAGACTTATATCTCATCCAGGAGTCATCAATTTTGAACTTTTCAGTTCTACCCATTGACTCCTTGTGATGTCATGCCAGTAATTCCGAAGTCCATATTTGACCAAATGGGCAAATATCGGGCCCAAGAGTCGTTGATTTTGAACTTTGTATTTCTACCAATTTGACTCCTTCTGGCGATAAATTAGCCATAGAGTAGCCAATATTTGACCCATTAAACATGTTTCAGTCATGGATCTTGAAATTTCTATGTATACGTATTGACTCTATGTTGTTACATCAGCCATTCAGAGTCCATATTTGATCTAAAAAACTAATATATGGCCCAAGAGACATCAATTTTGAACTTTTTAGTTTTACCCATTGACTCCTTCTTGTGATAGTTCAGCCAATATTTGACCTACTGAATATATTTCAGTCCTTGATCTTGAACTTTCTATATACCTACGCATTGACTTTTTCTGATGTTATGTCAGTGTTTCAAAAATCCATATTTGACCGAATGGACTAATATCGGGCCTGAGAGTCATCAATTTTGAACTTTCTATTTCATCCCAATTGATTCCTTCTGGTGATACATTATTCATAAGATAGCAAAAATTTGACCCATTGAACTTGTTTCAGTCCTTGATCTTGAACTTTTTATACATACTCATAGAATCCGAATGATGATACATCAGCCAATCAGAAGTCCATATTTGACCAAATGGACTTATATCTCGCCCAAGAATAATCGATTTTGAACTTTCTACTTCTTCCCAATAGACTCCTTCTGTTGATCAATTAGCCTTAGAGTAGCCAATATATGACCCATTGAACTTGTTTCAGTCCTTGATCTTGAACTTTTTATACATACTCATAGAATCCGAATGATGATACATCAGCCAATCAGAAGTCCATATTTGACCGAATGGACTTATATCGGGCCCAAGAGTCATCAATTTTGAACTTATATTTCTACACAATTGATTCCTTCTGTTGATAGATTAGCCATTGAATAGCAAATATTTGATCCATTGAACATGTTTCAGTCCTTGATCTTGAACTTTGTATACATACTCATTGACTTCCTCTGATGTTACATCAGTCATTCAGAAGTCAATATTTGACCAAATGGACTCATATCCGCCCCAAGAGTCGTCGATTTTGAACTTTCTATTTCTGCCAGTCTGTTGAGGTTTGAGTTGGTATTTCTTCCTCATGTATGTCCTCACCCAGTGAGCATTTAAGCTCTTGAAGGAAGGACTCTGTTAAAACAATGCACAATATCGAAAAACTGTAGTAATAATAAATATTAACATACTAAATGAACATATTGTTTTGAACCAGTGTAGTCAAAATAAAGAACACACCTGCAGTAACGGAAGGAAAGTCACTGGTCACTTCCCCACTGGTTTCTGGAGCCCTGACATGAGAGACACCTGTCTTCCGACTCTGGCTGAGACTGGGACCTGCTGTAGCAAAAAAACTGTTGCTTTTTACACTCAATGAAACAAACTTTACCTGAAGCTAGGCACAGGTATGTAATAATAACCTCAGATATGTTCTAATTCAGACCTATGAATTGTGATCATTTTGTATACCATTTCAAGATGCAAAACTAGATGTGGAGATAAAGTCTACAATTTAATAAACATGAATGTAAAAAAAAATCTGACCTCCTCATTTTCGGGATGATCTGGGCCTGCCGTAAATAATTTTTCCATCACTGTCCCTCTTAATCCACCTAACCTCTTGCTTCCTGTTTGATGGCTGGCTGGTGGATAGATGACTGATGGAAGGCTGACTGGTGGATGGTTCTGCTTTCTGGTGCATGCTAATGTGCTGTTCAAGCTCTCGGAGGTGAGCCTGATATGCAGCCTGATTGACAAGGTCACTAATCTCCTTCTGGCGATGGTCAATCTCAGGATCGGACACGGCACACAATATAAACACACTATAAACACACAGGGACAAACGAAAACAAACAAAAACACCACTCAAAGGGGAGGGAGGAGAGACAGTAAAACCTCAAGAGAGAGAGAAAAAACACAATACAACAGTAGAGAAAGTAACAAGACAAATGTGGCTCTTAAAATAGCCTTTTAAAAAAAATAAATAAATAAGTTGCTGCTAATAAGTATTAAGATGAGGGATAAGATGAGATTAAGGAACCTGCAGAGAAAGAGAACAACAAACCAAAATAGAATAGATCAACAAACTACATATTACAATATAAATAACTACTAGGCTAAGACGTCTAATTTAATAATGATGATACATCAGCCAATCAGAAGTCCATATTTGACCGAATGGACTTATATCGGGCCCAAGAGTCATCAATTTTGAACTTATATTTCTACACAATTGATTCCTTCTGTTGATAGATTAGCCATTGAATAGCAAATATTTGATCCATTGAACATGTTTCAGTCCTTGATCTTGAACTTTGTATACATACTCATTGACTTCCTCTGATGTTACATCAGTCATTCAGAAGTCAATATTTGACCAAATGGACTCATATCCGCCCCAAGAGTCGTCGATTTTGAACTTTCTATTTCTGCCAGTCTGTTGAGGTTTGAGTTGGTATTTAATATATAATAATATATTATAATAATGTCGTCTAATAATGTCTAATGCTCCTCTTATTTATTCATGCAATCACAATATCATAAAAAATGAATGACTTTAAAAAGAAGTCATTGTGTGAGCAAGGGTTCTTCTATCATTATATTTTTAACACATCCTTTTGTTCTGACTTAATTCAAATTGATAAACAAACAGGAATATCGTGATCAGGGTACTTGTAAACTTTGACTTGCCAGACTTAAAACCGTTAAAAACCTTATTTGACTATAGTAGGCTACTTACCGTGGTGGAATCACGATGGTTTCTGGGATCGTCGCACACAGTGTGACGCATTGTACAAAATTGCGCCAAAATATCAATCATAATGAAAAAGTACAGTCTTAATATTTTATATCCTTGCTCGAACATTTAAAAGAATCAGCATGAATGTCTAAGTGAAGGAAACACGGGAATATGTAGCCATTACATTAAAACACATCACTTCCCAGAATGCATCCACCTCTTTGCCAGACTGCGGATGACCATATAATATTAATACAAACATTTCTGTAGTATGCTATTTAATTTATCACAACTTCATAATCAGTACTGAGAAAGAAATATCCATATAGTATAATAGTCATAATATCCATACAGAATTGTAGGACAGAGTCCTCGTGTTGTTTACCCATAGCGACGGTTGCTATGTGTCGCTGGATGAGAGACACAACCAAATAAAAAAAGAAAGGAAAAAAAGTACAATTATAAAATATCTCACCTAAATGAAGACATGAGGGACTTGTATTCAAATCTATCGGAGGCCCCTCTACGGTGCACCACGACGAAGAGGGGTACCATGTGGGGGAAGGGCGATCTCAGTCAGGCGGTGGGGGAAGGGCGGGCTGCTTGACCTTGTAAAAGTGTTTTAAAAACGCATGGCCACAACAGATTTATACATCATTGGAGAAGCACTTCTGATTAACTCTCTATTTATCTGTCAGTCTGGAGTTCATCTCACTCCACTGAAGTCTCTGTGCTGCTGTGGGGGAAGGGCGATCTCAGTCAGGCGGTGGGGGAAGGGCGGGCTGAGCGAGAGCGATCAGAGGCTGGGGGGTAGGGGTGCGAGTCACAGCAGACTGTCAGTTGCTATCTCTCTTAACCCTCAATTATGGTTTGAGTTAGGTGAGCAGGGGTTTGACATCCAATGGCTTTTAAAATCAAAGTTAGAACAAAATAAATCTGTACAATCAGACATGTACACGTGCTAGCTTGATTCATGATTCTTTTAAACACTTTTTGTACTATATGTAACTGCTCTCTTGCTCTCTCTCTCTCTCATAATATTTGCTGTAACTGTCCTCCTCTATTTCCAGAATTTCAGCAGGAAACTTACAGACTCATATTCTCTCATGCAGTTACAGAAGCAGCATTTTGACTGTACCACTTCTGCACGAGATGAGAACACATTTTAAGAGTTTCTTGGGTCAAGAAAACACTCGGCCTGTCTGGATGTGCTTAAATACACAGCAAGGATACTTTCCTGTCACATATCACACAAATATATAAATATAAATCACACATATAATCACACATAAATATAAAGCTGCTAGACCTT
This sequence comes from Opsariichthys bidens, assembly GCA_037194245.1. Taxonomy (NCBI): domain Eukaryota; kingdom Metazoa; phylum Chordata; class Actinopteri; order Cypriniformes; family Xenocyprididae; genus Opsariichthys; species Opsariichthys bidens. Next base: position 23,095,676 of record CM074292.1, read on the forward strand.
GTAAAAGTGTTTTAAAAACGCATGGCCACAACAGATTTATACATCATTGGAGAAGCACTTCTGATTAACTCTCTATCTATCTGCCAGTCTGGAGTTCATCTCACTCCACCGAAGTCTCTGTGCTGCTGTGGGGGAAGGGCGATCTCAGTCAGGCGGTGGGGGAAGGGCGGGCTGAGCGAGAGCGATCGGAGGCTGGGGGGAGGGGTGCGAGTCACAGGAGACTGTCAGTTCTCAATTAGGGTTTGACATCCAATGGCTTTTAAAATCAGAGTTAGAACAAAATAAATCTGTACAATCAGACATGTAAACGCGCTAACCTGATTCATGATTCTTTTAAACACTTTTTGTACTATATGTAACTGCTCTCTTGCTCTCTCTCTCTCATAATATTTGCTGTAACTGTCCTCTATCTCCAGAATTTCAGCAGGAAACTTACAGACTCATATTCTCTCATGCAGTTACAGAAGCAGCATTTTGACTGTACCACTTCTGCACGAGATGAGAACACATTTTAAGAGTTTCTTGGGTCAAGAAAACACTCGCTCTGTCTGGATGTGCTTAAATACACAGCAAGGATACTTTCCTGTCACATATCACACAAATATATAAATATAAATCACACATATAATCACACATAAATGTAAAGCTGCTAGACCTTGTAAAAGTGTTTTAAAAACGCATGGCCACAACAGATTTATACATCATTGGAGAAGCACTTCTGATTAACTCTCTATGTAGCTGCCAGTCTGGAGTTCATCTCACTCCACTGAAGTCTCTGTGCTGCTGTGGGGGAAGGGCGATCTCAGTCAGGCGGTGGGGGAAGGGCGGGCTGAGCGAGAGCGATCAGAGGCTGGGGGGGAGGGGTGCGAGTCACAGCAGACTGTCAGTTCTCAATTAGGGTTTGACATCCAATGGCTTTTAAAATCAAAGTTAGAACAAAATAAATCTGTACAATCAGACATGTAAACATGCTAGCTTGATTCATGATTCTTTTAAACACTTTTTGTACTATATGTAACTGCTCTCTTGCTCTCTCTCTCTCATTCTTTCTCTCTCTCTCTCTCTCTCTCTCTCTCTCTCTCTCTCTCTCTCTCTATATATATATATATATTCAAGGACATTTTTTTTTGTTTAAATCACAGTACTGGTTCTTCAAAAAAGAAAAAAACAGTCGTGGAGTAAGTCTTTCTAGAGAGAACATCTCTGGAACAGACATCTTATTTTCTACTAATTCATTTATTTAACATTTCGAGGGTCTAAATAAAACTTTAAAGTTTAAAAGTTCATACAAGTTCATATCTTATATTTTGCTCTGTGCAATGCAACAGCACATGTGTTTTCTCTTCATTGCACAACCAAATAAAGTGCATAAATGCAATTTTGCATTATCTCTTCAAAATAGCATATATGTTAACTCCATGTACAGCAGAAAGAATTAATGCTGATACACTTAGCCGTTTTTATGGATTATGGAATTTATGGAATATGGATTTCTGAATGACCAATGTAACATCAGAAAGAGTCAATGAGTAGGTATAGAAATTTCAAGATTCATGACTGAAACATGTCCAATGGGTAAAATATTTGCTACTCTATAGCTAATGAATCACAAGAAGGACACAATTGGGTAGGGACAGAAAGTTCAAGATCAAGGACTGAAATATGTTCAGTAGGTCAAAAATTAGCTGAACTATCACCATAAGGAGTCAATAGGTAGAACTAAAAAGTTCAAAATAGATGACTCTTAGGCGATATATTAATATTTTAGGTCAAATATGGACTCTGAATGGCTGATGTAACAACAGAAAGAGTCAATGAGTGTGTATATAAATTTCAAGATTGATGACAGAAACAGGTACAGTGGATCAAATATTGACTACTCTATGGCTAATTTATCACCAGAAGGAGTCAATTGGGTAGAAATACAAAGTTCAAAATCGACGACTCCTGGGCCCGATATTTGCCCATTTGGTCAAATATGGACTTTGGAATTACTGGCATGACATCAGAAAGAGGATCAAATATGGACTTCTGATTGGCTGATGTATCATCATTCGGATTTTATGAGTATGTATAAAAAGTTCAAGATCAAGCTCTGAAACATGTTCAATGGGTCAAATATTGGCTACTCTAAGGCTAATTTATCACAAGAAGGGGTAATTTTTCACCAGTCAATGGGTAGAACTAAAAAGTTCAAAATCGACGACTCTTGGGCCTGTTGGATCTTGAAATTTTCATACCTACTCATTGACTCCTTCTGTTGGTACAACTGCCATTCAGAAGTCTATGTCTATTTTTGACATAAAATACTAAAATCTAGCCCAAGATTCATCAATTTTGAAGTTTTTATTTCTAACCATTGACTCCTTCTGGTGATAAATTAGCCATAGAGTAGCCATTATTTGACCCATTGAACATGTTTCAGTCATCAATCTTGAAATTTCTCTGTACACTCAATGAATCCTTCTGATGTTACATCGACCATTTAGAAATCCATATTTGACCAAATGGACTAATATCGGTCCCAAGAGTCATTGATTTTGAAACTTTTATTTATTCCCAATTGACTCCTTCAGGTTTTAAATTATCCATAGAGTAGCCAATATTTGACCCATTGCACTTGTTTCAGTCGTGGATCTTGAAACTTCTATGCCTGTAAATTGACTCTTTATGATTTTATGTCAGTTATTCAGAAATCCATATTTGACCAAATGTACTAATATCGGGCCCAAGAGTCATCGATTTTGAACTTTCTATTTCTGCCCATTAGACTCATTCCGGTGATGGATCAGCCAATTAATAGGCAAATTTTGACTTACTGAACATCTTTCACTCCTTGATCTTGAACTTTTAATACATACTCTTTGACTACTTCTGATTTTACATCAGTCATTCAGAGGTCCATTTTTGACCAAATAGACTTATATCTCATCCAGGAGTCATCAATTTTGAACTTTTAAGTTCTACCCATTGAGTCCTTGTGTTGAAAGTTCAGCCAATATTTGGCCTACTGAATATATTTCAGTCCTTGATCTTGAACTTTCTATTGCTACCCGTTGACTCCTTCTGGTGATAGTTCAGCCAATTTTTGACCTTCATAACATATTTCAGTTCTTGATCTTGAACTTTCTGTTCCTACCTAATTGACTCCTTCTTGTGATACTTTAGCCATAGAGTAGCCAATATTGTACCCATTGGACAAGTTTCAGTCAAGGATCTTGTCATTTTTATACCTACTCATTGAATCTTTCTGATGTTACATTGGTCATTCAGAAATCCATATTTGACCAAATGGATTAATATCGCCCCAAAATTCATCAATTTTGAACTTTCTATTTCTATCCAATTGATTCCTTCTGGTGATACATTAGCCATATAATAGCAAATATTTGATCCATTGAACATGTTTCAGTCTTTGATTTTGAATTCTTTATACATACTCATAGAATCCGAATGATGATACATCAGCTAATCAGAATTCCATATTTGACCGAATGGACTTATATCGGACCCAAGAGTCATCAATTTTCATCTTTCTCTTTTTGATCTTGTTTCAAGATCCACGACTGAAACAAGTGCAATGGGTCAAATATTGGCTACTCTATGGCTGATGTATCACAAGAAAGAGTCAATTAGGTAGGAACAGACATTTCAAGATCAAGGACTGAAATATGATTATTAGGTCAAAAATTGGCTGAACTTTCACCAGGAGTCAATGGGTAGAACTAAAAAGTTCAAAATCGATGAGTCTTGTGCAATATATTAGTATTTTAGGTCAAATATGGACTCTGAATGGCTGATATAACATTAGAGGGAGTCAATGAGTCTATATAGAAATTTCAAGATCGATGACGTAAATATGTTCAATGGGTCAAATATTTTCTACTCTATGGCTAATTTATCACCAGGAGTCAATTGGGTAGAAATAGAAAGTTCAAAATCGACCACTCTTGGGCTCGATATTAGTACATTTGGTCAAATATTGACTTTTGAATGGTCGATGTAACATCAGAAGGAGTCAATGAGTGTATAGAGAAATTTCAAGATCGTTGACTGAAACATGTTCAATGGGTCAAATATTTGCTATTCTATGGCTAAGGTAGCACCAGAAGGAATCAATTGGGTAGAACTTAGAAAGTTCAAAATTGATGACTCCTGGATGAGATATAAGTCTATTTGATCAAAAATGAATGACTTCTGAATGACTGATGTAAAATCAGAAGTAGTCAATGAGTATGTATTAAAAGTTCAAGATCAAGGAGTGAAACATGTTCAGTAAGTCAAAATTAGCCTACTGATTGGCTGATCCATCACCGGAATGAGTCTAATGGGCAGTAATAGAAAGTTCAAAATCGACGAATCTTGGGGCGGATATGAGTCCATTTGGTCAAATATGGACTTCTGATTGGCTGATGTATCATCATTCGGATTCTATGAGTATGTATAAAAAGTTCAAGATCAAGGACTGAAACATGTTCAATGGGTCAAATATTGGCTACTCTAAGGCTAATTTATCACCAGAAGGGGTAATTCAATGGGTAGAACTAAAAAGTTCAAAATTGACGACTCTTGGGCCTGTTGGATCTTGAAATTTTCATACCTACTCATTGACTCCTTCTGTTGGTACAACTGCCATTCAGAAGTCTATGTCTATTTTTGACATAAAATACTAAAATCTAGCCCAAGATTCATCAATTTTGAAGTTTTTATTTCTAACCATTGACTCCTTCTGGTGATAAATTAGCCATAGAGTAGCCAATATCTGACATATTGAACATGTTTCAGTCCTTGATCTTGAAATTTCTATACCTAATCATTGACTCTTTCTAATGTTACGTCAGTATTTCAGAAATCCATATTTGATCAAATGGACTAATATTGGGCCCAAGAGTCATCGATTTTGAACTTTGTATTTCTACCCAATAGACTCCTTCTGGTGATCAATTAGCCTTAGAGTAGCCAATATTTGACCCATTGAACTTGTTTCAGTCGTGGATCTTGAAATTTTTTTGCCTACAAATTGACTCTTTCTGATGTTATGTCAGTTATTCAGAAATCTATATTTGACCAAATGGACTAATATCAGGCCCAAGAGTTGTTGATTTTGAACTTTATATTCTACCCAATAGACTCCTGGTGATAAATTAGCCATAGAGAAGCCAATATTTGACCCATTGAACATGTTTCAGTCCATGACTGAAACATGTCCAATAGGTAAAAAATTTGCTACTCTATAGCTAATGAATCACAAGAAGGAGTCAATTGGGTAGGAAAAGAAAGTTCAAAATTGACGATTCTTGGGCCTAATATAAGCCTGTTTGGTCAAAATTGATGACTCTTGGGCCTAATATAAGTCCATTCGGTCAAATATGGACTTCTGATTGAAAATAGAATTATTTTTCAATAACTCTCCGTATCGACTTAATCTGATGTTACATCAGCCTTACAGCAGTGAGATTACTGCATGGTTCATTTGGAGCGAATTCACAGAGGGGCGCTTCCTTACACCTTCAGGCCGCCTACCTGACACTCTCTCCGGCTTGAGCAGAGACACACACCGCACGGTTCACATGCAGGAATTTTGACACTTAGTCGTTTTTCTGCACGTGCACCATTTCACAGTAAAACGACTAAGTGTCAAAATTACTCCGTTCTGTGCAATGCAACAGCACATGTGTTTTCTCTTCATTGCACAACGAAACAAAGTGCATCAATGCAAGTTTGCATTATCTCTTCAAAATAGCACATATGTTAACTCCATGCACAGCAGAATGAATAATGCTGATTCACTTAGTCGTTTTTCTGAAAAATGGTGCACGCTCAGAAAAACGACTAAGTGTCAAAATTACTCCGTTCAGTGCAATGCAACAGCACATGTTTTTTCTCTTCATTGCACTACGAAATAAAGTGCATCAATGCAATTTTGCATTATCTCTTCAAAATAGCATACATGTTAACTCCATGCACAGCAGAATGAATTAATGCTGATACACTTAGTCGTTTTTCTGAAAAAATTTTGCTCTGTGCAATGCAACAGCACATGTGTTTTCTCTCCTTGCACAACGAAATAAAGTGCATCAATGCAAGATTGCATTATCTCTTCAAAATAGCACATACGTTAACTCCATGCACAGCAGAATGAATAATGCTAATACCCAGTCGTTTTTCTGAAAAAAATTTGCTCTGTGCAATGCAATAGCACGTACTTTCTCTTCATTGCACAACCAAATAAAGTGCATCAATGCAATTTTGCATTATCTCTTCAAAATAGCATACATGTTAACTCCATGCAGAGCAGAATTAATAATGCTGATACACTTAGTCGTTTTTCTGAAAAATGGTGCACGCTCAGAAAAACGACTAAGTGTCAAAATTGCTCCGTTCTGTGCAATGCAACAGCACATGTGTTTTCTCTTCATTGCACAACTAAATAAAGTGCATCAATGCAAGTTTGCATTATCTCTTCAAAATAGAACATATGTTAACGCAATGCACAAGAGAAAGAATTACTGCTAATACACAGTCGTTTTTCTGAAAATATTTGCTCTGTGCAATGCAACAGCACATGTGTTTTCTCTTCATTGCACAACGAAATAAAGTGCATCAATGCAATTTTGCATTATCTCTTCGAGGTAGGCGGCTTGAAGTTGTAGGGATGTTCCCCTCATGTGAATGCGCTCAAAATGAACCATGAAGTCAATTGACTGCTGTATGTTAGACGTAACATCAAATTAAGTCACAGAGGAAAGTTGTAAGTTTTAAATGGAATGAGTTATTTGTTATATGCTATGCAAAGCAACAAGTTCATATCTTATATTTTGCTCAGTGCAATGCGACAGCACATGTGTTTTCTCTTCATTGCACAACGAAATAAAGTGCATCAATGCAAGTTTGCATTATCTCTTCAAAATAACACATATGTTAACTCCATGCACAGCAGAATGAATTAATGCTGATACACTTAGTCGTTTTTCTGAAAAAAATTTGCTTTGTGCAATGCAACAGCACATGTTTTTTCTCTTCATTGCACAACGAAATAAAATGCATCAATGCAATTTTGCATTATCTCTTCAAAATGGCATATATGTTAACTCCATGCACAGCAAAAAGAAATAATGCTGATACACTTAGTCGTTTTTCTGAAAAATGGTGCACGCTCAGAAAAACGACTAAGTGTCAAAATTACTCCGTTCTGTGCAATGCAACAGCACATGTGTTTTCTCTTCATTGCACAACGAAATAAAGTGCATCAATGCAATTTTGCATTATCTCTTCAAAATAGTATACATGTTAACTCCACGCAGAGCAGAATGAATAATGCTGATACACTTAGTCGTTTTTTTGAAAGATGGTGCACGCTCAGAAAAACGACTAAGTGTCAAAATTACTCCGTTCTGTGCAATGCCATGTGTTTTCTCTTCATTGCACAACGAAATAAAGTGCATCAATGCAATTTTGCATTATCTCTTCAAAATAGCGTATATGTTAACTCCATGCACAGCAGAATGAATAATGCTGAAACACAGTCGTTTTTCTGAAAAATGGTGCACGTTCAGAAAAACGACTAAGTGTCAAAATTACTCCGTTCTTTGCAATGCAACAGCACGTGTGTTTTCTCTTCATTGCACAACGAAATAAAGTGCATCACTGCAAGTTTGTATTATCTCTTCAAAATAGCACATATGTTAAAGCCATGCACAGCAGAATGAATTAATGCTAATACACAGTCGTTTTTCTGAAAAAAATTTGCTCTGTGCAATGCAACAGCACATGTGTTTTCTCTTCATTGCACAACGAAATAAAGTGCATCAATGCAATTTTGCATTATCTCTTCAAAATGGCATATATGTTAACTCCATGCACAGCAAAAAGAAATAATGCTGATTCACTTAGTCGTTTTTCTGAAAAATGGTGCACGCTCAGAAAAACGACTAAGTGTCAAAATTACTCCGTTCTGTGCAATGCAACAGCACATGTGTTTTCTCTTCATTGCACAACGAAATAACGTGCATCAATGCAATTTTGCATTATCTCTTCAAAATAGCATACATGTTAACTCCATGCAGAGCAGAATGAAAAATGCTGATACACTTAGTCGTTTTTTGAAAAATGGTGCACGCTCAGAAAAACGACTAAGTGTCAAAATTACTCCGTTCTGTGCAATGCAACAGCACATGTGTTTTCTCTTCATTGCACAACGAAATTAACTGCATCAATGCAATTTTGCATTATCTCTTCAAAATAGCATACATGTTAACTCCATGCAGAGCAGAATGAAAAATGCTGATACACTTAGTCGTTTTTCTGAAAAATGTTGCACGCTCAGAAAAACGACTAAGTGTCAAAATTACTCCGTTCTGTGCAATGCAACAGCACATGTGTTTTCTCTTCATTGCACAACGAAATAAAGTGCATCAATGCAATTTTGCATTATCTCTTCAAAATAGCATACATGTTAACTCCATGTACAGCAGAATGAATAATGCTAATACACTTAGTCGTTTTTCTGAAAAATGGTGCACGCTCAGTAAAACGACTAAGTGTCAAAATTACTCCGTTTCAACCATGCGGTGTGTTTCTCTGCTCAAGCTGGAGAGAGTGCGAGGTAGGCGGCTTGAAGTTGTAGGGATGTTCCCTTCATGGGAATGCGCTCCAAATAAACCATGCAGTCAATTGACTGCTGTATGGCAGACGTAACATCAAATTAAGTCACAGAGGAAAGTTGTAAGTTTTAAATGGAATGAGTTATTTGTTATATGCTATGCAAAGCAACAAGTTCATATCTTATATTTTGCTCAGTGCAATGCAACAGCACATGTGTTTTCTCTTCATTGCACAACGAAATAAAGTGCATCGATGCAAGTTTGCATTATCTCTTCAAAATAGCATACATGTTAACTCCATGCACAGCAGAATGAATAATGCTGATACACTTATTCGATTTTCTGAAATATGGTGCAAGATCAGAAAAACGACTAAGTGTCAAAATAGCTCCGTTCTGTGCAATGCAACAGCACATGTGTTTTCTCTTCATTGCACAACGAAATAAAGTGTATCAATGCAAGTTTGCATTATCTCTTCAAAATAACACATATGTTAACTCCATGCACAGCAGAATGAATTAATGCTGATACACTTAGTCGTTTTTCTGAAAAAAATTTGCTCTGTGCAATGCAACAGCACATGTGTTTTTTCTTCATTGCACAACCAAATAAAGTGCATCAATGCAATTTTGCATTGTCTCTTCAAAATAGCACATACGTTAACTCCATGCACAGCAGAATGAATAATGCTAATACCCAGTCGTTTTTCTGAAAAAAATTTGCTCTGTGCAATGCAATAGCACGTACTTTCTCTTCATTGCACAACCAAATAAAGTGCATCAATGCAATTTTGCATTATCTCTTCAAAATAGCATACATGTTAACTCCATGCAGAGCAGAATTAATAATGCTGATACACTTAGTCGTTTTTCTGAAAAATGGTGCACGCTCAGAAAAACGACTAAGTGTCAAAATTGCTCCGTTCTGTGCAATGCAACAGCACATGTGTTTTCTCTTCATTGCACAACTAAATAAAGTGCATCAATGCAAGTTTGCATTATCTCTTCAAAATAGAACATATGTTAACGCAATGCACAAGAGAAAGAATTAATGCTAATACACAGTCGTTTTTCTGAAAATATTTGCTCTGTGCAATGCAACAGCACATGTGTTTTCTCTTCATTGCACAACGAAATAAAGTGCATCAATGCAATTTTGCATTATCTCTTCGAGGTAGGCGGCTTGAAGTTGTAGGGATGTTCCCCTCATGTGAATGCGCTCAAAATGAACCATGAAGTCAATTGACTGCTGTATGTTAGACGTAACATCAAATTAAGTCACAGAGGAAAGTTGTAAGTTTTAAATGGAATGAGTTATTTGTTATATGCTATGCAAAGCAACAAGTTCATATCTTATATTTTGCTCAGTGCAATGCGACAGCACATGTGTTTTCTCTTCATTGCACAACGAAATAAAGTGCATCAATGCAAGTTTGCATTATCTCTTCAAAATAACACATATGTTAACTCCATGCACAGCAGAATGAATTAATGCTGATACACTTAGTCGTTTTTCTGAAAAAAATTTGCTTTGTGCAATGCAACAGCACATGTTTTTTCTCTTCATTGCACAACGAAATAAAATGCATCAATGCAATTTTGCATTATCTCTTCAAAATGGCATATATGTTAACTCCATGCACAGCAAAAAGAAATAATGCTGATACACTTAGTCGTTTTTCTGAAAAATGGTGCACGCTCAGAAAAACGACTAAGTGTCAAAATTACTCCGTTCTGTGCAATGCAACAGCACATGTGTTTTCTCTTCATTGCACAACGAAATAAAGTGCATCAATGCAATTTTGCATTATCTCTTCAAAATAGTATACATGTTAACTCCATGCAGAGCAGAATGAATAATGCTGATACACTTAGTCGTTTTTCTGAAAGATGGTGCACGCTCAGAAAAACGACTAAGTGTCAAAATTACTCCGTTCTGTGCAATGCCATGTGTTTTCTCTTCATTGCACAACGAAATAAAGTGCTTCAATGCAATTTTGCATTATCTCTTCAATATAGCGTATATGTTAACTCCATGCACAGCAGAATGAATAATGCTGAAACACAGTCGTTTTTCTGAAAAATGGTGCACGTTCAGAAAAACGACTAAGTGTCAAAATTACTCCGTTCTTTGCAATGCAACAGCACGTGTGTTTTCTCTTCATTGCACAACGAAATAAAGTGCATCACTGCAAGTTTGTATTATCTCTTCAAAATAGCACATATGTTAAAGCCATGCAGAGCAGAATGAATTAATGCTAATACACAGTCGTTTTTCTGAAAAAAATTTGCTCTGTGCAATGCAACAGCACATGTGTTTTCTCTTCATTGCACAACGAAATAAAGTGCATCAATGCAATTTTGCATTATCTCTTCAAAATGGCATATATGTTAACTCCATGCACAGCAAAAAGAAATAATGCTGATTCACTTAGTCGTTTTTCTGAAAAATGGTGCACGCTCAGAAAAACGACTAAGTGTCAAAATTACTCCGTTCTGTGCAATGCAACAGCACATGTGTTTTCTCTTCATTGCACAACGAAATAACGTGCATCAATGCAATTTTGCATTATCTCTTCAAAATAGCATACATGTTAACTCCATGCAGAGCAGAATGAAAAATGCTGATACACTTAGTCGTTTTTTGAAAAATGGTGCACGCTCAGAAAAACGACTAAGTGTCAAAATTACTCCGTTCTGTGCAATGCAACAGCACATGTGTTTTCTCTTCATTGCACAACGAAATAAACTGCATCAATGCAATTTTGCATTATCTCTTCAAAATAGCATACATGTTAACTCCAAGCACAGCAGAGTGAATAATGCGTTTTTCTGAAAAAAATTTGCTCTGTGCAATGCAACAGCACGTTTTTTCTCTTCATTGCACAACGAAATAAAGTGCATCAATGCAATTTTGCATTATCTCTTCAAAATGGCATATATGTTAACTCCATGCACAGCAAAAAGAAATAATGCTGATACACTTAGTCGTTTTTCTGAAAAATGGTGCACGCTCAGGAAAACGACTAAGTGTCAAAATTACTCCGTTCTGTGCAATGCAACAGCACATGTGTTTTCTCTTCATTGCACAACGAAATAAAGTGCATCAATGCAATTTTGCATTATCTCTTCAAAATAGCATACATGTTAACTCCATGCAGAGCAGAATGAATAATGCTGATACACTTAGTCGTTTTTCTGAAAGATGGTGCACGCTCAGAAAAACGACTAAGTGTCAAAATTACTCCGTTCTGTGCAATGCAACAGCACATGTGTTTTCTCTTCATTGCACAACGAAATAAAGTGCATCAATGCAATTTTGCATTATCTCTTCAAAATAGCATACATGTTAACTCCATGCAGAGCAGAATGAAAAATGCTGATACACTTAGTCGTTTTTCTGAAAAATGGTGCACGCTCAGAAAAACGACTAAGTGTCAAAATTACTCCGTTCTGTGCAATGCAACAGCACATGTGTTTTCTCTTCATTGCACAACGAAATAAAGTGCATCAATGCAATTTTGCATTATCTCTTCAAAATAGCATACATGTTAACTCCATGCAGAGCAGAATGAATAATGCTGATACACTTAGTCGTTTTTCTGAAAGATGGTGCACGCTCAGAAAAACGACTAAGTGTCAAAATTACTCCGTTCTGTGCAATGCAACAGCACATGTGTTTTCTCTTCATTGCACAACGAAATAAAGTGCATCAATGCAATTTTGCATTATCTCTTCAAAATAGCATACATGTTAACTCCATGCAGAGCAGAATGAAAAATGCTGATACACTTATTCGATTTTCTGAAATATGGTGCACGCTCAGAAAAACGACTAAGTGTCAAAATTACTCCGTTCTGTGCAATGCAACAGCACATGTGTTTTCTCTTCATTGCACAACGAAATAAAGTGCATCAATGCAATTTTGCATTATCTCTTCAAAATAGCATACATGTTAACTCCATGCACAGCAGAATGAATAATGCTATTACACTTAGTCGTTTTTCTGAAAAATGGTGCACGCTAAGTAAAACGACTAAGTGTCAAAATTACTCCGTTTCAACCATGCGGTGTGTTTCTCTGCTCAAGCCGAGAGAGTGCGAGGTAGGCGGCTTGAAGTTGTAGGGATGTTCCCGTCATGTGAATGCGCTCCAAATAAACCATGCAGTCAATTGACTGCTGTATGGCAGACGTAACATCAAATTAAGTCACAGAGGAAAGTTGTAAGTTTTAAATGGAATGAGTTATTTGTTATATGCTATGCAAAGCAACAAGTTCATATCTTATATTTTGCTCAGTGCAATGCAACAGCACATGTGTTTTCTCTTCATTGCACAACGAAATAAAGTGCATCAATGCAAGTTTCCATTATCTCTTCAAAATAGCATATATGTTAACTCCATGCACAGCAGAATGAATAATGCTGATACACTTAGTCGTTTTTCTGAAAAATGGTGCACGCTCAGAAAAACGACTAAGTGTCAAAATTGCTCCGTTCTGTGCAATGCAACAGCACATGTGTTTTCTCTTCATTGCACAACGAAATAAAGTGCATCACTGCAAGTTTGTATTATCTCTTCAAAATAGCACATATGTTAAAGCCATGCACAGCAGAATGAATTAATGCTAATACACAGTCGTTTTTCTGAAAAAAATTTGCTCTGTGCAATGCAACAGCACATGTGTTTTCTCTTCATTGCACAACGAAATAAAGTGCATCAATGCAATTTTGCATTATCTCTTCAAAATGGCATATATGTTAACTCCATGCACAGCAAAAAGAAATAATGCTGATTCACTTAGTCGTTTTTCTGAAAAATGGTGCACGCTCAGAAAAACGACTAAGTGTCAAAATTACTCCGTTCTGTGCAATGCAACAGCACATGTGTTTTCTCTTCATTGCACAACGAAATAACGTGCATCAATGCAATTTTGCATTATCTCTTCAAAATAGCATACATGTTAACTCCATGCAGAGCAGAATGAAAAATGCTGATACACTTAGTCGTTTTTTGAAAAATGGTGCACGCTCAGAAAAACGACTAAGTGTCAAAATTACTCCGTTCTGTGCAATGCAACAGCACATGTGTTTTCTCTTCATTGCACAACGAAATAAACTGCATCAATGCAATTTTGCATTATCTCTTCAAAATAGCATACATGTTAACTCCAAGCACAGCAGAGTGAATAATGCGTTTTTCTGAAAAAAATTTGCTCTGTGCAATGCAACAGCACGTTTTTTTCTCTTCATTGCACAACGAAATAAAGTGCATCAATGCAATTTTGCATTATCTCTTCAAAATGGCATATATGTTAACTCCATGCACAGCAAAAAGAAATAATGCTGATACACTTAGTCGTTTTTCTGAAAAATGGTGCACGCTCAGAAAAACGACTAAGTGTCAAAATTACTCCGTTCTGTGCAATGCAACAGCACATGTGTTTTCTCTTCATTGCACAACGAAATAAAGTGCATCAATGCAATTTTGCATTATCTCTTCAAAATAGCATACATGTTAACTCCATGCAGAGCAGAATGAATAATGCTGATACACTTAGTCGTTTTTCTGAAAGATGGTGCACGCTCAGAAAAACGACTAAGTGTCAAAATTACTCCGTTCTGTGCAATGCAACAGCACATGTGTTTTCTCTTCATTGCACAACGAAATAAAGTGCATCAATGCAATTTTGCATTATCTCTTCAAAATAGCATACATGTTAACTCCATGCAGAGCAGAATGCAAAATGCTGATACACTTAGTCGTTTTTCTGAAAAATGGTGCACTCTCAGAAAAACGACTAAGTGTCAAAATTACTCCGTTCTGTGCAATGCAACAGCACATGTGTTTTCTCTTCATTGCACAACGAAATAAAGTGCATCAATGCAATTTTGCATTATCTCTTCAAAATAGCATACATGTTAACTCCATGCACAGCAGAGTGAATAATGCTAATACACTTAGTCGTTTTTCTGAAAAATGGTGCACACTCAGTAAAACGACTAAGTGTCAAAATTACTCCGTTTCAACCATGCGGTGTGTTTCTCTGCTCAAGCCGGAGAGAGTGCGAGCTAGGCGGCTTGAAGTTGTAGGGATGTTCCCTTCATGTGAATGCGCTCCAAATGAACCATGCAGTCATTTGACTGCTGTATGGCAGACGTAACATCAAATTAAGTCAAAGAGGAAAGTTGTAAGTTTTAAATGGAATGAGTTATTTGTTATATGCTATGCAAAGCAACAAGTTCATATCTTATATTTTGCTCAGTGCAATGCAACAGCACATGTGTTTTCTCTTCATTGCACAACGAAATAAAGTGCATCAATGCAATTTTGCATTATCTCTTCAAAATAGCATACATATTAACTCCATGCAGAGCAGAATGAATGATGCTGATACACTTATTCGTTTTTCTGAAAAATGGTGCACGATCAGAAAAACGACTAAGTGTCAAAATTGCTCCGTTCTGTGCAATGCAACAGCACATGTGTTTTCTCTTCATTGCACAACGAAATAAACTGCATCAATGCAAGTTTGCATTAACTTTTCAAAATAGCATATATGTTAACTCCATATACAGCAGAATGTATTAATGCTGATACACTTAGTCGTTTTTCTGAAAAATGGTGCACGCTCATAAAAACGACTAAGTGTCAAAATTACTCCGTTTCAACCATGCGGTGTGTTTCTCTGCTCAAGCCGGAGAGAGTGCGAGGTAGGCGGCTTGAAGTTGTAGGGATGTTCCCTTCATGTGAATGCGCTCCAAATGAACCATGCAGTCAATTGACTGCTGTATGGCAGAAGTAACATCAAATTAAGTCACAGAGGTAAGTTTTAAATGGAATGAGTTATTTGTTATATGCTATGCAAAGCAACAAGTTCATGTCTTATATTTTGCTCAGTGCAATGCAACAGCACATGTGTTTTCTCTTCATTGCACAACGAAATAAAGTGCATCAATGCAAGTTTGCATTATCGCTTCAAAATAGCATACATGTTAACTCCATGCACAGCAGAATGAATAATGCTGATACCCTTATTCGTTTTTCTGAAAAATGGTGCACGCTCAGAAAAACGACTAAGTGTCAAAATTACTCCGTTCTGTGCAATGCATCAGCACATGTGTTTTCTCTTCATTGCACAACGAAATAAAGTGTATCAATGCAAGTTTGCATTATCTCTTCAAAATAACACATATGTTAACTCCATGCACAGCAGAATGAATTAATGCTGATACACTTAGTTGTTTTTCTGAAAAATTTTTGCACGCTCAGAAAAACGACTAAGTTCAAAAATACTTCTGTGCAATGCAACGGCACATGTGTTTTCTCTTCATTGCACAACCAAATAAAGTGCATCAATGCATTTTTGCATTATCTCTTCAAAATAGCGTATATGTTAACTCCATGCACAGCAGAATGAATAATGCTGAAACACTTAGTCGTTTTTCTGAAAAATGGTGCACGCTCAGAAAAACGACTAAGTGTCAAAATTACTCCGTTCTGTGCAATGCAACAGCACATGTGTTTTCTCTACATTGCACAACGAAATAAAGTGCATCAATGCAAGTTTGCATTAACTCTTCAAAATAGCATATATGTTAACTCCATGCACAGCAGAATGTATTAATGCTGATACACAGTCGTTTTTCTGAAAAATGGTGCACGCTCATAAAAACGACTAAGTGTCAAAATTACTCCGTTTCAACCATGCGGTGTGTTTCTCTGCTCAAGCCGGAGAGAGTGCGAGGTACCCGGCTTGAAGTTGTAGGGATGTTCCCCTCATGTGAATGCGCTCCAAATGAACAATGCAGTCAATTGACTGCTGTATGGCAGACGTAACATCAAATTAAGTCACAGAGGAAAGTTGTAAGTTTTAAATGGAATGAGTTATTTGTTATATGCTATGCAAAGCAACAAGTTCATATCTTATATTTTGCTCAGTGCAATGCAAGAGCACATGTGTTTTCTCTTCATTGCACAACGAAATAAAGTGCATCAATGCAAGTTTGCATTATCTCTTCAAAATAGCACATATGTTAATTCCATGAACAGCAGAATGAATTAATGCTGATACACTTAGTCGTTTTTCTGAAAAATGGTGCACGCTCAGAAAAACGACTAAGTGTCAAAATTACTCCGTTCTGTGCAATGCAACAGCACATGTGTTTTCTCTTCATTGCACAACGAAATAAAGTGCATCACTGCAAGTTTGTATTATCTCTTCAAAATAGCACATATGTTAAAGCCATGCACAGCAGAATGAATTAATGCTAATACACAGTCGTTTTTCTGAAAAAAATTTGCTCTGTGCAATGCAACAGCACATGTGTTTTCTCTTCATTGCACAACGAAATAAAGTGCATCAATGCAATTTTGCATTATCTCTTCAAAATGGCATATATGTTAACTCCATGCACAGCAAAAAGAAATAATGCTGATTCACTTAGTCGTTTTTCTGAAAAATGGTGCACGCTCAGAAAAACGACTAAGTGTCAAAATTACTCCGTTCTGTGCAATGCAACAGCACATGTGTTTTCTCTTCATTGCACAACGAAATAACGTGCATCAATGCAATTTTGCATTATCTCTTCAAAATAGCATACATGTTAACTCCATGCAGAGCAGAATGAAAAATGCTGATACACTTAGTCGTTTTTTGAAAAATGGTGCACGCTCAGAAAAACGACTAAGTGTCAAAATTACTCCGTTCTGTGCAATGCAACAGCACATGTGTTTTCTCTTCATTGCACAACGAAATAAACTGCATCAATGCAATTTTGCATTATCTCTTCAAAATAGCATACATGTTAACTCCAAGCACAGCAGAGTGAATAATGCGTTTTTCTGAAAAAAATTTGCTCTGTGCAATGCAACAGCACATGTTTTTTCTCTTCATTGCACAACGAAATAAAGTGCATCAATGCAATTTTGCATTGTCTCTTCAAAATGGCATATATGTTAACTCCATGCACAGCAAAAAGAAATAATGCTGATACACTTAGTCGTTTTTCTGAAAAATGGTGCACGCTCAGAAAAACGACTAAGTGTCAAAATTACTCCGTTCTGTGCAATGCAACAGCACATGTGTTTTCTCTTCATTGCACAACGAAATAAAGTGCATCAATGCAATTTTGCATTATCTCTTCAAAATAGCATACATGTTAACTCCATGCAGAGCAGAATGAATAATGCTGATACACTTAGTCGTTTTTCTGAAAGATGGTGAACGCTCAGAAAAACGACTAAGTGTCAAAATTACTCCGTTCTGTGCAATGCAACAGCACATGTGTTTTCTCTTCATTGCACAACGAAATAAAGTGCATCAATGCAATTTTGCATTATCTCTTCAAAATAGCATACATGTTAACTCCATGCAGAGCAGAATGAAAAATGCTGATACACTTAGTCGTTTTTCTGAAAAATGGTGCACTCTCAGAAAAACGACTAAGTGTCAAAATTACTCCGTTCTGTGCAATGCAACAGCACATGTGTTTTCTCTTCATTGCACAACGAAATAAAGTGCATCAATGCAAGTTTGCATTATCTCTTCAAAATAGCATACATGTTAACTCCATGCACAGCAGAATGAATAATGCTGATACCCTTATTCGTTTTTCTGAAAAATGGTGCACGCTCAGAAAAACGACTAAGTGTCAAAATTACTCCGTTCTGTGCAATGCATCAGCACATGTGTTTTCTCTTCATTGCACAACGAAATAAAGTGTATCAATGCAAGTTTGCATTATCTCTTCAAAATAACACATATGTTAACTCCATGCACAGCAGAATGAATTAATGCTGATACACTTAGTTGTTTTTCTGAAAAAAATTTGCTCTGTGCAATGCAACGGCACATGTGTTTTCTCTACATTGCACAACCAAATAAAGTGCATCAATGCATTTTTGCATTATCTCTTCAAAATAGCATACATGTTAACTCCATGCACAGCAGAATGAATAATGCTAATACACTTAATCGTTTTTCTGAAAAATTGGTGCACGCTCAGTAAAACGACTAAGTGTCAAAATTACTCCGTTTCAACCATGCGGTGTGTTTCTCTGCTCAAGCCGGAGAGAGTGCGAGGTAGGCGGCTTGAAGTTGTAGGGATGTTCCCCTCATGTGAATGCGCTCCAAATGAACCATGCAGTCAATTGACTGCTGTATGGCAGACGTAACATCAAATTAAGTCACAGAGGAAAGTTGTAAGTTTTAAATGGAATGAGTTATTTGTTATATGCTATGCAAAGCAACAAGTTCATATCTTATATTTTGCTCAGTGCAATGCAACAGCACATGTGTTTTCTCTTCATTGCACAACGAAATAAAGTGCATCAATGCAAGTTTGCATTATCTCTTCAAAATAGCATATATGTTAACTCCATGCACAGCAGAATGAATAATGCTGATAGACTTAGTCGTTTTTCTGAAAAATGGTGCACGCTCAGAAAAACGACTAAGTGTCAAAATTACTCCGTTCTGTGCAATGCATCAGCACATGTGTTTTCTCTTCATTGCACAACGAAATAAAGTGTATCAATGCAAGTTTGCATTATCTCTTCAAAATAACACATATGTTAACTCCATGCACAGCAGAATGAATTAATGCTGATACACTTAGTTGTTTTTCTGAAAAATTTTTGCTCTGTGCAATGCAACGGCACATGTGTTTTCTCTTCATTGCACAACCAAATAAAGTGCATCAATGCATTTTTGCATTATCTCTTCAAAATAGCGTATATGTTAACTCCATGCACAGCAGAATGAATAATGCTTAAACACAGTCGTTTTTCTGAAAAATGGTGCACGCTCAGAAAAACGACTAAGTGTCAAAATTACTCCGTTCTGTGCAATGCAACAGCACATGTGTTTTCTCTACATTGCACAACGAAATAAAGTGCATCACTGCAAGTTTGCATTATCTCTTCAAAATAGCACATATGTTAACGCCATGCACAGCAGAATGAATTAATGCTAATACACAGTCGTTTTTCTGAAAAATGGTGCAAGCTCAGAAAAAAACGACTACAAAATTACTGCTCTGTGCAATGCAACAGCACATGTGTTTTCTCTTCATTGCACAACGAAATAAAGTGCATCAATGCAAGTTTGCATTAACTCTTCAAAATAGCATATATGTTAACTCCATGCACAGCAGAATGTATTAATGCTGATACACAGTCGTTTTTCTGAAAAATGGTGCACGCTCAAAAACACGACTAAGTGTCAAATTTACTCTGTTTCAACCATGCGGTGTGTTTCTCTGCTCAAGCCGGAGAGAGTGCGAGGTACCCGGCTTGAAGTTGTAGGGATGTTCCCCTCATGTGAATGCGCTCCAAATGAACCATGCAGTCAATTGACTGCTGTATGGCAGACGTAACATCAAATTAAGTCACAGAGGAAAGTTGTAAGTTTTAAATGGAATGAGTTATTTGTTATATGCTATGCAAAGCAACAAGTTCATATCTTATATTTTGCTCAGTGCAATGCAAGAGCACATGTGTTTTCTCTTCATTGCACAACGAAATAAAGTGCATCAATGCAAGTTTGCATTATCTCTTCAAAATAGCACATATGTTAACTCCATGAACAGCAGAATGAATTAATGCTGATACACTTAGTCGTTTTTCTGAAAAATGGTGCACGCTCAGAAAAACGACTAAGTGTCAAAATTACTCCGTTCTGTGCAATGCAACAGCACATGTGTTTTCTCTTCATTGCACAACGAAATAAAGTGCATCAATGCAATTTTGCATTATCTCTTCAAAATGGCATATATGTTAACTCCATGCACAGCAGAAAGAAATAATGCTGATACACTTAGTCGTTTTTCTGAAAATAATTTGCTCTGTGCAATGCAACAGCATATGTGTTTTCTCTTCATTGCACAACCAAATAAAGTGCATCAATGCAAGTTTGCATTATCTCTTCAAAATAGTATAGATGTTAACTCCATGCACAGCAGAATGAATAATGCTGATACACTTAGTCGTTTTTCTGAAAAATGGTGCACGCTCAGAAAAACGATTAAGTGTCAAAATTACTCCGTTCTGTGCAATGCAACAGCACATGTGTATTCTCTTCATTGCACAACGAAATAAAGTGCATCAATGCAATTTTGCATTATCTCTTCAAAATGGCATATATGTTAACTTCATGCACAACAAAAAGAAATAATGCTGATACACTTAGTCGTTTTTCTGAAAAATGGTGCACGCTCAGAAAAACGACTAAGTGTCAAAATTACTCCGTTCTGTGCAATGCAACAGCACATGTGTTTTCTCTTCATTGCACAACGAAATAAAGTGCATCAATGCAATTTTGCATTATCTCTTCAAAATAGCATACATGTTAACTCCATGCACAGCAGAATGAATAATGCTAATACACTTAATCGTTTTTCTGAAAAATTGGTGCACGCTCAGTAAAACGACTAAGTGTCAAAATTACTCCGTTTCAACCATGCGGTGTGTTTCTCTGCTCAAGCCGGAGAGAGTGCGAGGTAGGCGGCTTGAAGTTGTAGGGATGTTCCACTCATGTGAATGCGCTCCAAATGAACCATGCAGTCAATTGACTGCTGTATGGCAGACGTAACATCAAATTAAGTCACAGAGGAAAGTTGTAAGTTTTAAATGGAATGAGTTATTTGTTATATGCTATGCAAAGCAACAAGTTCATATCTTATATTTTGCTCAGTGCAATGCAACAGCACATGTGTTTTCTCTTCATTGCACAACGAAATAAAGTGCATCAATGCAAGTTTGCATTATCTCTTCAAAATAGCATATATGTTAACTCCATGCACAGCAGAATGAATAATGCTGATACACTTAGTCGTTTTTCTGAAAAATGGTGCACGCTCAGAAAAACGACAAAGTGTCAAAATTACTCCGTTCTGTGCAATGCATCAGCACATGTGTTTTCTCTTCATTGCACAACGAAATAAAGTGTATCAATGCAAGTTTGCATTATCTCTTCAAAATAGCACATATGTTAATTCCATGAACAGCAGAATGAATTAATGCTGATACACTTAGTCGTTTTTCTGAAAAATGGTGCACGCTCAGAAAAACGACTAAGTGTCAAAATTACTCCGTTCTGAGCAATGCAACAGCACATGTGTTTTCTCTTCATTGCACAACGAAATAAAGTGCATCAATGCAATTTTGCATTATCTCTTCAAAATGGCATATATGTTAACTCCATGCACAGCAGATAGAAATAATGCTGATACACTTAGTCGTTTTTCTGAAAAATGGTGCACGCTCAGAAAAACGACTAGTGTAAAATTACTCCGCTCTGTGCAATGCAACAGCATATGTGTTTTCTCTTCATTGCACAACCAAATAAAGTGCATCAATGCAAGTTTGCATTATCTCTTCAAAATAGTATAGATGTTAACTCCATGCACAGCAGAATGAATAATGCTGATACACTTAGTCGTTTTTCTGAAAAATGGTGCACGCTCAGAAAAACGATTAAGTGTCAAAATTACTCCGTTCTGTGCAATGCAACAGCACATGTGTATTCTCTTCATTGCACAACGAAATAAAGTGCATCAATGCAATTTTGCATTATCTCTTCAAAATGGCATATATGTTAACTCCATGCACAGCAAAAAGAAATAATGCTGATACACTTAGTCGTTTTTCTGAAAAATGGTGCACGCTCAGAAAAACGACTAAGTGTCAAAATTACTCCGTTCTGTGCAATGCAACAGCACATGTGTTTTCTCTTCATTGCACAACGAAATAAAGTGCATCAATGCAATTTTGCATTATCTCTTCAAAATAGCATACACGTTAACTCCATGCACAGCAGAATGAATAATGCTAATACACTTAATCGTTTTTCTGAAAAATTGGTGCACGCTCAGTAAAACGACTAAGTGTCAAAATTACTCCGTTTCAACCATGCGGTGTGTTTCTCTGCTCAAGCCGGAGAGAGTGCGAGGTAGGCGGCTTGAAGTTGTAGGGATGTTCCCCTCATGTGAATGCGCTCCAAATGAACCATGCAGTCAATTGACTGCTGTATGGCAGACGTAACATCAAATTAAGTCACAGAGGAAAGTTGTAAGTTTTAAATGGAATGAGTTATTTGTTATATGCTATGCAAAGCAACAAGTTCATATCTTATATTTTGCTCAGTGCAATGCAACAGCACATGTGTTTTCTCTTCATTGCACAACGAAATAAAGTGTATCAATGCAAGTTTGCATTATCTCTTCAAAATAACACATATGTTAACTCCATGCACAGCAGAATGAATTAATGCTGATACACTTAGTCGTTTTTCTGAAAAATGGTGCACGCTCAGAAAAACGACTAAGTGTCAAAATTACTCCGTTCTGTGCAATGCAACAGCATATGTGTTTTATCTTCATTGCACAACGAAATAAAGTGCATCAATGCAATTTTGCATTATCTCTTCAAAATAGCATACATGTTAACTCCATGCACAGCAGAATGAATAATGATGATACACTTAGTCGTTTTTCTGAAAAATGGTGCACGCTCAGAAAAACGACAAAGTGTCAAAATTACTCCGTTCTGTGCAATGCATCAGCACATGTGTTTTCTCTTCATTGCACAACGAAATAAAGTGTATCAATGCAAGTTTGCATTATCTCTTCAAAATAACACATATGTTAACTCCATGCACAGCAGAATGAATTAATGCTGATACACTTAGTTGTTTTTCTGAAAAATTTTTGCACGCTCAGAAAAACGACTAAGTGTCAAAATTACCGTTCTGTGCAATGCAACGGCACATGTGTTTTCTCTTCATTGCACAACCAAATAAAGTGCATCAATGCATTTTTGCATTATCTCTTCAAAATAGCGTATATGTTAACTCCATGCACAGCAGAATGAATAATGCTGAAACACTTAGTCGTTTTTCTGAAAAATGGTGCACGCTCAGAAAAACGACTAAGTGTCAAAATTACTCCGTTCTGTGCAATGCAACAGCACATGTGTTTTCTCTACATTGCACAACGAAATAAAGTGCATCACTGCAAGTTTGCATTATCTCTTCAAAATAGCACATATGTTAACGCCATGCACAGCAGAATGAATTAATGCTAATACACAGTCGTTTTTCTGAAAAAAATCTGCTCTGTGCAATGCAACAGCACATGTGTTTTCTCTTCATTGCACAACGAAATAAAGTGCATCAATGCAAGTTTGCATTAACTCTTCAAAATAGCATATATGTTAACTCCATGCACAGCAGAATGTATTAATGCTGATACACAGTCGTTTTTCTGAAAAATGGTGCACGCTCATAAAAACGACTAAGTGTCAAAATTACTCCGTTTCAACCATGCGGTGTGTTTCTCTGCTCAAGCCGGAGAGAGTGCGAGGTACCCGGCTTGAAGTTGTAGGGATGTTCCCCTCATGTGAATGCGCTCCAAATGAACCATGCAGTCAATTGACTGCTGTATGGCAGACGTAACATCAAATTAAGTCACAGAGGAAAGTTGTAAGTTTTAAATGGAATGAGTTATTTGTTATATGCTATGCAAAGCAACAAGTTCATATCTTATATTTTGCTCAGTGCAATGCAAGAGCACATGTGTTTTCTCTTCATTGCACAACGAAATAAAGTGCATCAATGCAAGTTTGCATTATCTCTTCAAAATAGCACATATGTTAATTCCATGAACAGCAGAATGAATTAATGCTGATACACTTAGTCGTTTTTCTGAAAAATGGTGCACGCTCAGAAAAACGACTAAGTGTCAAAATTACTCCGTTCTGTGCAATGCAACAGCACATGTGTTTTCTCTTCATTGCACAACGAAATAAAGTGCATCAATGCAATTTTGCATTATCTCTTCAAAATGGCATATATGTTAACTCCATGCACAGCAGAAAGAAATAATGCTGATACACTTAGTCGTTTTTCTGAAAATAATTTGCTCTGTGCAATGCAACAGCATATGTGTTTTCTCTTCATTGCACAACCAAATAAAGTGCATCAATGCAAGTTTGCATTATCTCTTCAAAATAGTATAGATGTTAACTCCATGCACAGCAGAATGAATAATGCTGATACACTTAGTCGTTTTTCTGAAAAATGGTGCACGCTCAGAAAAACGATTAAGTGTCAAAATTACTCCGTTCTGTGCAATGCAACAGCACATGTGTATTCTCTTCATTGCACAACGAAATAAAGTGCATCAATGCAATTTTGCATTATCTCTTCAAAATGGCATATATGTTAACTTCATGCACAACAAAAAGAAATAATGCTGATACACTTAGTCGTTTTTCTGAAAAATGGTGCACGCTCAGAAAAACGACTAAGTGTCAAAATTACTCCGTTCTGTGCAATGCAACAGCACATGTGTTTTCTCTTCATTGCACAACGAAATAAAGTGCATCAATGCAATTTTGCATTATCTCTTCAAAATAGCATACATGTTAACTCCATGCACAGCAGAATGAATAATGCTAATACACTTAATCGTTTTTCTGAAAAATTGGTGCACGCTCAGTAAAACGACTAAGTGTCAAAATTACTCCGTTTCAACCATGCGGTGTGTTTCTCTGCTCAAGCCGGAGAGAGTGCGAGGTAGGCGGCTTGAAGTTGTAGGGATGTTCCACTCATGTGAATGCGCTCCAAATGAACCATGCAGTCAATTGACTGCTGTATGGCAGACGTAACATCAAATTAAGTCACAGAGGAAAGTTGTAAGTTTTAAATGGAATGAGTTATTTGTTATATGCTATGCAAAGCAACAAGTTCATATCTTATATTTTGCTCAGTGCAATGCAACAGCACATGTGTTTTCTCTTCATTGCACAACGAAATAAAGTGCATCAATGCAAGTTTGCATTATCTCTTCAAAATAGCATATATGTTAACTCCATGCACAGCAGAATGAATAATGCTGATACACTTAGTCGTTTTTCTGAAAAATGGTGCACGCTCAGAAAAACGACAAAGTGTCAAAATTACTCCGTTCTGTGCAATGCATCAGCACATGTGTTTTCTCTTCATTGCACAACGAAATAAAGTGTATCAATGCAAGTTTGCATTATCTCTTCAAAATAGCACATATGTTAATTCCATGAACAGCAGAATGAATTAATGCTGATACACTTAGTCGTTTTTCTGAAAAATGGTGCACGCTCAGAAAAACGACTAAGTGTCAAAATTACTCCGTTCTGAGCAATGCAACAGCACATGTGTTTTCTCTTCATTGCACAACGAAATAAAGTGCATCAATGCAATTTTGCATTATCTCTTCAAAATGGCATATATGTTAACTCCATGCACAGCAGATAGAAATAATGCTGATACACTTAGTCGTTTTTCTGAAAAATGGTGCCACGCTCAGAAAAACGACTTGTCAAAATTGCTCTGTGCAATGCAACAGCATATGTGTTTTCTCTTCATTGCACAACCAAATAAAGTGCATCAATGCAAGTTTGCATTATCTCTTCAAAATAGTATAGATGTTAACTCCATGCACAGCAGAATGAATAATGCTGATACACTTAGTCGTTTTTCTGAAAAATGGTGCACGCTCAGAAAAACGATTGTGTCAAAATTACTCCGTTCTGTGCAATGCAACAGCACATGTGTATTCTCTTCATTGCACAACGAAATAAAGTGCATCAATGCAATTTTGCATTATCTCTTCAAAATGGCATATATGTTAACTCCATGCACAGCAAAAGAAATAATGCTGATACACTTAGTCGTTTTTCTGAAAAATGGTGCACGCTCAGAAAAACGACTAAGTGTCAAAATTACTCCGTTCTGTGCAATGCAACAGCACATGTGTTTTCTCTTCATTGCACAACGAAATAAAGTGCATCAATGCAATTTTGCATTATCTCTTCAAAATAGCATACACGTTAACTCCATGCACAGCAGAATGAATAATGCTAATACACTTAATCGTTTTTCTGAAAAATTGGTGCACGCTCAGTAAAACGACTAAGTGTCAAAATTACTCCGTTTCAACCATGCGGTGTGTTTCTCTGCTCAAGCCGGAGAGAGTGCGAGGTAGGCGGCTTGAAGTTGTAGGGATGTTCCCCTCATGTGAATGCGCTCCAAATGAACCATGCAGTCAATTGACTGCTGTATGGCAGACGTAACATCAAATTAAGTCACAGAGGAAAGTTGTAAGTTTTAAATGGAATGAGTTATTTGTTATATGCTATGCAAAGCAACAAGTTCATATCTTATATTTTGCTCAGTGCAATGCAACAGCACATGTGTTTTCTCTTCATTGCACAACGAAATAAAGTGTATCAATGCAAGTTTGCATTATCTCTTCAAAATAACACATATGTTAACTCCATGCACAGCAGAATGAATTAATGCTGATACACTTAGTCGTTTTTCTGAAAAATGGTGCACGCTCAGAAAAACGACTAAGTGTCAAAATTACTCCGTTCTGTGCAATGCAACAGCATATGTGTTTTATCTTCATTGCACAACGAAATAAAGTGCATCAATGCAATTTTGCATTATCTCTTCAAAATAGCATACATGTTAACTCCATGCACAGCAGAATGAATAATGATGATACACTTAGTCGTTTTTCTGAAAAATGGTGCACGCTCAGAAAAACGACAAAGTGTCAAAATTACTCCGTTCTGTGCAATGCATCAGCACATGTGTTTTCTCTTCATTGCACAACGAAATAAAGTGTATCAATGCAAGTTTGCATTATCTCTTCAAAATAACACATATGTTAACTCCATGCACAGCAGAATGAATTAATGCTGATACACTTAGTTGTTTTTCTGAAAAATTTTTGCTCTGTGCAATGCAACGGCACATGTGTTTTCTCTTCATTGCACAACCAAATAAAGTGCATCAATGCATTTTTGCATTATCTCTTCAAAATAGCGTATATGTTAACTCCATGCACAGCAGAATGAATAATGCTGAAACACAGTCGTTTTTCTGAAAAATGGTGCACGCTCAGAAAAACGACTAAGTGTCAAAATTACTCCGTTCTGTGCAATGCAACAGCACATGTGTTTTCTCTACATTGCACAACGAAATAAAGTGCATCACTGCAAGTTTGCATTATCTCTTCAAAATAGCACATATGTTAACGCCATGCACAGCAGAATGAATTAATGCTAATACACAGTCGTTTTTCTGAAAAAAATCTGCTCTGTGCAATGCAACAGCACATGTGTTTTCTCTTCATTGCACAACGAAATAAAGTGCATCAATGCAAGTTTGCATTAACTCTTCAAAATAGCATATATGTTAACTCCATGCACAGCAGAATGTATTAATGCTGATACACTTAGTCGTTTTTCTGAAAAATGGTGCACGCTCATAAAAACGACTAAGTGTCAAAATTACTCCGTTTCAACCATGCGGTGTGTTTCTCTGCTCAAGCCGGAGAGAGTGCGAGGTACCCGGCTTGAAGTTGTAGGGATGTTCCCCTCATGTGAATGCGCTCCAAATGAACCATGCAGTCAATTGACTGCTGTATGGCAGACGTAACATCAAATTAAGTCACAGAGGAAAGTTGTAAGTTTTAAATGGAATGAGTTATTTGTTATATGCTATGCAAAGCAACAAGTTCATATCTTATATTTTGCTCAGTGCAATGCAAGAGCACATGTGTTTTCTCTTCATTGCACAACGAAATAAAGTGCATCAATGCAAGTTTGCATTATCTCTTCAAAATAGCACATATGTTAATTCCATGAACAGCAGAATGAATTAATGCTGATACACTTAGTCGTTTTTCTGAAAAATGGTGCACGCTCAGAAAAACGACTAAGTGTCAAAATTACTCCGTTCTGTGCAATGCAACAGCACATGTGTTTTCTCTTCATTGCACAACGAAATAAAGTGCATCAATGCAATTTTGCATTATCTCTTCAAAATGGCATATATGTTAACTCCATGCACAGCAGAAAGAAATAATGCTGATACACTTAGTCGTTTTTCTGAAAAAATTTGCTCTGTGCAATGCAACAGCATATGTGTTTTCTCTTCATTGCACAACCAAATAAAGTGCATCAATGCAATTTTGCATTATCTCTTCAAAATGGCATATATGTTAACTCCATGCACAGCAAAAAGAAATAATGCTGATACACTTAGTCGTTTTTCTGAAAAATGGTACACGCTCAGAAAAACGACTAAGTGTCAAAATTACTCCGTTCTGTGCAATGCAACAGCACATGTGTATTCTCTTCATTGCACAACGAAATAAAGTGCATCAATGCAATTTTGCATTATCTCTTCAAAATGGCATATATGTTAACTCCATGCACAGCAAAAAGAAATAATGCTGATACACTTAGTCGTTTTTCTGAAAAATGGTGCACGCTCAGAAAAACGACTAAGTGTCAAAATTACTCCGTTCTGTGCAATGCAACATCACATGTGTTTTCTCTTCATTGCACAACGAAATAAAGTGCATCAATGCAATTTTGCATTATCTCTTCAAAATGGCATATATGTTAACTCCATGCACAGCAGAATGAATAATGCTAATACACTTAATCGTTTTTCTGAAAAATTGGTGCACGCTCAGTAAAACGACTAAGTGTCAAAATTACTCCGTTTCAACCATGCGGTGTGTTTCTCTGCTCAAGCCGGAGAGAGTGCGAGGTAGGCGGCTTGAAGTTGTAGGGATGTTCCCCTCATGTGAATGCGCTCCAAATGAACCATGCAGTCAATTGACTGCTGTATGGCAGACGTAACATCAAATTAAGTCACAGAGGAAAGTTGTAAGTTTTAAATGGAATGAGTTATTTGTTATATGCTATGCAAAGCAACAAGTTCATATCTTATATTTTGCTCAGTGCAATGCAACAGCACATGTGTTTTCTCTTCATTGCACAACGAAATAAAGTGTATCAATGCAAGTTTGCATTATCTCTTCAAAATAACACATATGTTAACTCCATGCACAGCAGAATGAATTAATGCTGATACACTTAGTCGTTTTTCTGAAAAATGGTGCACGCTCAGAAAAACGACTAAGTGTCAAAATTACTCCGTTCTGTGCAATGCAACAGCATATGTGTTTTATCTTCATTGCACAACGAAATAAAGTGCATCAATGCAATTTTGCATTATCTCTTCAAAATAGCATACATGTTAACTCCATGCACAGCAGAATGAATAATGATGATACACTTAGTCGTTTTTCTGAAAAATGGTGCACGCTCAGAAAAACGACAAAGTGTCAAAATTACTCCGTTCTGTGCAATGCATCAGCACATGTGTTTTCTCTTCATTGCACAACGAAATAAAGTGTATCAATGCAAGTTTGCATTATCTCTTCAAAATAACACATATGTTAACTCCATGCACAGCAGAATGAATTAATGCTGATACACTTAGTTGTTTTTCTGAAAAAATTTTGCACGCTCAGTCTGTGCAATGCAACGGCACATGTGTTTTCTCTTCATTGCACAACCAAATAAAGTGCATCAATGCATTTTTGCATTATCTCTTCAAAATAGCGTATATGTTAACTCCATGCACAGCAGAATGAATAATGCTGAAACACTTAGTCGTTTTTCTGAAAAATGGTGCACGCTCAGAAAAACGACTAAGTGTCAAAATTACTCCGTTCTGTGCAATGCAACAGCACATGTGTTTTCTCTACATTGCACAACGAAATAAAGTGCATCACTGCAAGTTTGCATTATCTCTTCAAAATAGCACATATGTTAACGCCATGCACAGCAGAATGAATTAATGCTAATACACAGTCGTTTTTCTGAAAAAAATCTGCTCTGTGCAATGCAACAGCACATGTGTTTTCTCTTCATTGCACAACGAAATAAAGTGCATCAATGCAAGTTTGCATTAACTCTTCAAAATAGCATATATGTTAACTCCATGCACAGCAGAATGTATTAATGCTGATACACTTAGTCGTTTTTCTGAAAAATGGTGCACGCTCATAAAAACGACTAAGTGTCAAAATTACTCCGTTTCAACCATGCGGTGTGTTTCTCTGCTCAAGCCGGAGAGAGTGCGAGGTACCCGGCTTGAAGTTGTAGGGATGTTCCCCTCATGTGAATGCGCTCCAAATGAACCATGCAGTCAATTGACTGCTGTATGGCAGACGTAACATCAAATTAAGTCACAGAGGAAAGTTGTAAGTTTTAAATGGAATGAGTTATTTGTTATATGCTATGCAAAGCAACAAGTTCATATCTTATATTTTGCTCAGTGCAATGCAAGAGCACATGTGTTTTCTCTTCATTGCACAACGAAATAAAGTGCATCAATGCAAGTTTGCATTATCTCTTCAAAATAGCACATATGTTAATTCCATGAACAGCAGAATGAATTAATGCTGATACACTTAGTCGTTTTTCTGAAAAATGGTGCACGCTCAGAAAAACGACTAAGTGTCAAAATTACTCCGTTCTGTGCAATGCAACAGCATATGTGTTTTATCTTCATTGCACAACGAAATAAAGTGCATCAATGCAATTTTGCATTATCTCTTCAAAATAGCATACATGTTAACTCCATGCACAGCAGAATGAATAATGATGATACACTTAGTCGTTTTTCTGAAAAATGGTGCACGCTCAGAAAAACGACAAAGTGTCAAAATTACTCCGTTCTGTGCAATGCATCAGCACATGTGTTTTCTCTTCATTGCACAACGAAATAAAGTGTATCAATGCAAGTTTGCATTATCTCTTCAAAATAACACATATGTTAACTCCATGCACAGCAGAATGAATTAATGCTGATACACTTAGTTGTTTTTCTGAAAAATTTTTGCTCTGTGCAATGCAACGGCACATGTGTTTTCTCTTCATTGCACAACCAAATAAAGTGCATCAATGCATTTTTGCATTATCTCTTCAAAATAGCGTATATGTTAACTCCATGCACAGCAGAATGAATAATGCTGAAACACAGTCGTTTTTCTGAAAAATGGTGCACGCTCAGAAAAACGACTAAGTGTCAAAATTACTCCGTTCTGTGCAATGCAACAGCACATGTGTTTTCTCTACATTGCACAACGAAATAAAGTGCATCACTGCAAGTTTGCATTATCTCTTCAAAATAGCACATATGTTAACGCCATGCACAGCAGAATGAATTAATGCTAATACACTTAGTCGTTTTTCTGAAAAAAATCTGCTCTGTGCAATGCAACAGCACATGTGTTTTCTCTTCATTGCACAACGAAATAAAGTGCATCAATGCAAGTTTGCATTAACTCTTCAAAATAGCATATATGTTAACTCCATGCACAGCAGAATGTATTAATGCTGATACACAGTCGTTTTTCTGAAAAATGGTGCACGCTCATAAAAACGACTAAGTGTCAAAATTACTCCGTTTCAACCATGCGGTGTGTTTCTCTGCTCAAGCCGGAGAGTGCGAGGTACCCGGCTTGAAGTTGTAGGGATGTTCCCCTCATGTGAATGCGCTCCAAATGAACCATGCAGTCAATTGACTGCTGTATGGCAGACGTAACATCAAATTAAGTCACAGAGGAAAGTTGTAAGTTTTAAATGGAATGAGTTATTTGTTATATGCTATGCAAAGCAACAAGTTCATATCTTATATTTTGCTCAGTGCAATGCAAGAGCACATGTGTTTTCTCTTCATTGCACAACGAAATAAAGTGCATCAATGCAAGTTTGCATTATCTCTTCAAAATAGCACATATGTTAATTCCATGAACAGCAGAATGAATTAATGCTGATACACTTAGTCGTTTTTCTGAAAAATGGTGCACGCTCAGAAAAACGACTAAGTGTCAAAATTACTCCGTTCTGTGCAATGCAACAGCACATGTGTTTTCTCTTCATTGCACAACGAAATAAAGTGCATCAATGCAATTTTGCATTATCTCTTCAAAATGGCATATATGTTAACTCCATGCACAGCAGAAAGAAATAATGCTGATACACTTAGTCGTTTTTCTGAAAAAAATTTGCTCTGTGCAATGCAACAGCATGTGTTTTTCTCTTCATTGCACAACCAAATAAAGTGCATCAATGCAATTTTGCATTATCTCTTCAAAATGGCATATATGTTAACTCCATGCACAGCAAAAAGAAATAATGCTGATACACTTAGTCGTTTTTCTGAAAAATGGTACACGCTCAGAAAAACGACTAAGTGTCAAAATTACTCCGTTCTGTGCAATGCAACAGCACATGTGTATTCTCTTCATTGCACAACGAAATAAAGTGCATCAATGCAATTTTGCATTATCTCTTCAAAATGGCATATATGTTAACTCCATGCACAGCAAAAAGAAATAATGCTGATACACTTAGTCGTTTTTCTGAAAAATGGTGCACGCTCAGAAAAACGACTAAGTGTCAAAATTACTCCGTTCTGTGCAATGCAACATCACATGTGTTTTCTCTTCATTGCACAACGAAATAAAGTGCATCAATGCAATTTTGCATTATCTCTTCAAAATAGCATACATGTTAACTCCATGCACAGCAGAATGAATAATGCTAATACACTTAATCGTTTTTCTGAAAAATTGGTGCACGCTCAGTAAAACGACTAAGTGTCAAAATTACTCCGTTTCAACCATGCGGTGTGTTTCTCTGCTCAAGCCGGAGAGAGTGCGAGGTAGGCGGCTTGAAGTTGTAGGGATGTTCCCCTCATGTGAATGCGCTCCAAATGAACCATGCAGTCAATTGACTGCTGTATGGCAGACGTAACATCAAATTAAGTCACAGAGGAAAGTTGTAAGTTTTAAATGGAATGAGTTATTTGTTATATGCTATGCAAAGCAACAAGTTCATATCTTATATTTTGCTCAGTGCAATGCAACAGCACATGTGTTTTCTCTTCATTGCACAACGAAATAAAGTGTATCAATGCAAGTTTGCATTATCTCTTCAAAATAACACATATGTTAACTCCATGCACAGCAGAATGAATTAATGCTGATACACTTAGTCGTTTTTCTGAAAAATGGTGCACGCTCAGAAAAACGACTAAGTGTCAAAATTACTCCGTTCTGTGCAATGCAACAGCATATGTGTTTTATCTTCATTGCACAACGAAATAAAGTGCATCAATGCAATTTTGCATTATCTCTTCAAAATAGCATACATGTTAACTCCATGCACAGCAGAATGAATAATGATGATACACTTAGTCGTTTTTCTGAAAAATGGTGCACGCTCAGAAAAACGACAAAGTGTCAAAATTACTCCGTTCTGTGCAATGCATCAGCACATGTGTTTTCTCTTCATTGCACAACGAAATAAAGTGTATCAATGCAAGTTTGCATTATCTCTTCAAAATAACACATATGTTAACTCCATGCACAGCAGAATGAATTAATGCTGATACACTTAGTTGTTTTTCTGAAAAAATTTTGCACGCTCAGAAAAACGACTAAGTGTCAAAAATTACTCGTTCTGTGCAATGCAACGGCACATGTGTTTTCTCTTCATTGCACAACCAAATAAAGTGCATCAATGCATTTTTGCATTATCTCTTCAAAATAGCGTATATGTTAACTCCATGCACAGCAGAATGAATAATGCTGAAACACAGTCGTTTTTCTGAAAAATGGTGCACGCTCAGAAAAACGACTAAGTGTCAAAATTACTCCGTTCTGTGCAATGCAACAGCACATGTGTTTTCTCTACATTGCACAACGAAATAAAGTGCATCACTGCAAGTTTGCATTATCTCTTCAAAATAGCACATATGTTAACGCCATGCACAGCAGAATGAATTAATGCTAATACACAGTCGTTTTTCTGAAAAAAATCTGCTCTGTGCAATGCAACAGCACATGTGTTTTCTCTTCATTGCACAACGAAATAAAGTGCATCAATGCAAGTTTGCATTAACTCTTCAAAATAGCATATATGTTAACTCCATGCACAGCAGAATGTATTAATGCTGATACACAGTCGTTTTTCTGAAAAATGGTGCACGCTCATAAAAACGACTAAGTGTCAAAATTACTCCGTTTCAACCATGCGGTGTGTTTCTCTGCTCAAGCCGGAGAGAGTGCGAGGTACCCGGCTTGAAGTTGTAGGGATGTTCCCCTCATGTGAATGCGCTCCAAATGAACCATGCAGTCAATTGACTGCTGTATGGCAGACGTAACATCAAATTAAGTCACAGAGGAAAGTTGTAAGTTTTAAATGGAATGAGTTATTTGTTATATGCTATGCAAAGCAACAAGTTCATATCTTATATTTTGCTCAGTGCAATGCAAGAGCACATGTGTTTTCTCTTCATTGCACAACGAAATAAAGTGCATCAATGCAAGTTTGCATTATCTCTTCAAAATAGCACATATGTTAATTCCATGAACAGCAGAATGAATTAATGCTGATACACTTAGTCGTTTTTCTGAAAAATGGTGCACGCTCAGAAAAACGACTAAGTGTCAAAATTACTCCGTTCTGTGCAATGCAACAGCACATGTGTTTTCTCTTCACATTGCACAACGAAATAAAGTGCATCAATGCAATTTTGCATTATCTCTTCAAAATGGCATATATGTTAACTCCATGCACAGCAGAAAGAAATAATGCTGATACACTTAGTCGTTTTTCTGAAAAAAATTTGCTCTGTGCAATGCAACAGCATATGTGTTTTCTCTTCATTGCACAACCAAATAAAGTGCATCAATGCAATTTTGCATTATCTCTTCAAAATGGCATATATGTTAACTCCATGCACAGCAGAAAGAAATAATGCTGATACACTTAGTCGTTTTTCTGAAAATAATTTGCTCTGTGCAATGCAACAGCATATGTGTTTTCTCTTCATTGCACAACCAAATAAAGTGCATCAATGCAAGTTTGCATTATCTCTTCAAAATAGTATAGATGTTAACTCCATGCACAGCAGAATGAATAATGCTGATACACTTAGTCGTTTTTCTGAAAAATGGTGCACGCTCAGAAAAACGATTAAGTGTCAAAATTACTCCGTTCTGTGCAATGCAACAGCACATGTGTATTCTCTTCATTGCACAACGAAATAAAGTGCATCAATGCAATTTTGCATTATCTCTTCAAAATGGCATATATGTTAACTTCATGCACAACAAAAAGAAATAATGCTGATACACTTAGTCGTTTTTCTGAAAAATGGTGCACGCTCAGAAAAACGACTAAGTGTCAAAATTACTCCGTTCTGTGCAATGCAACAGCACATGTGTTTTCTCTTCATTGCACAACGAAATAAAGTGCATCAATGCAATTTTGCATTATCTCTTCAAAATAGCATACATGTTAACTCCATGCACAGCAGAATGAATAATGCTAATACACTTAATCGTTTTTCTGAAAAATTGGTGCACGCTCAGTAAAACGACTAAGTGTCAAAATTACTCCGTTTCAACCATGCGGTGTGTTTCTCTGCTCAAGCCGGAGAGAGTGCGAGGTAGGCGGCTTGAAGTTGTAGGGATGTTCCACTCATGTGAATGCGCTCCAAATGAACCATGCAGTCAATTGACTGCTGTATGGCAGACGTAACATCAAATTAAGTCACAGAGGAAAGTTGTAAGTTTTAAATGGAATGAGTTATTTGTTATATGCTATGCAAAGCAACAAGTTCATATCTTATATTTTGCTCAGTGCAATGCAACAGCACATGTGTTTTCTCTTCATTGCACAACGAAATAAAGTGCATCAATGCAAGTTTGCATTATCTCTTCAAAATAGCATATATGTTAACTCCATGCACAGCAGAATGAATAATGCTGATACACTTAGTCGTTTTTCTGAAAAATGGTGCACGCTCAGAAAAACGACAAAGTGTCAAAATTACTCCGTTCTGTGCAATGCATCAGCACATGTGTTTTCTCTTCATTGCACAACGAAATAAAGTGTATCAATGCAAGTTTGCATTATCTCTTCAAAATAGCACATATGTTAATTCCATGAACAGCAGAATGAATTAATGCTGATACACTTAGTCGTTTTTCTGAAAAATGGTGCACGCTCAGAAAAACGACTAAGTGTCAAAATTACTCCGTTCTGAGCAATGCAACAGCACATGTGTTTTCTCTTCATTGCACAACGAAATAAAGTGCATCAATGCAATTTTGCATTATCTCTTCAAAATGGCATATATGTTAACTCCATGCACAGCAGATAGAAATAATGCTGATACACTTAGTCGTTTTTCTGAAAAAAATTGCTCTGTGCAATGCAACAGCATATGTGTTTTCTCTTCATTGCACAACCAAATAAAGTGCATCAATGCAAGTTTGCATTATCTCTTCAAAATAGTATAGATGTTAACTCCATGCACAGCAGAATGAATAATGCTGATACACTTAGTCGTTTTTCTGAAAAATGGTGCACGCTCAGAAAAACGATTGTGTCAAAATTACTCCGTTCTGTGCAATGCAACAGCACATGTGTATTCTCTTCATTGCACAACGAAATAAAGTGCATCAATGCAATTTTGCATTATCTCTTCAAAATGGCATATATGTTAACTCCATGCACAGCAAAAAGAATAATGCTGATACACTTAGTCGTTTTTCTGAAAAATGGTGCACGCTCAGAAAAACGACTAAGTGTCAAAATTACTCCGTTCTGTGCAATGCAACAGCACATGTGTTTTCTCTTCATTGCACAACGAAATAAAGTGCATCAATGCAATTTTGCATTATCTCTTCAAAATAGCATACACGTTAACTCCATGCACAGCAGAATGAATAATGCTAATACACTTAATCGTTTTTCTGAAAAATTGGTGCACGCTCAGTAAAACGACTAAGTGTCAAAATTACTCCGTTTCAACCATGCGGTGTGTTTCTCTGCTCAAGCCGGAGAGAGTGCAAGGTAGGCGGCTTGAAGTTGTAGGGATGTTCCCCTCATGTGAATGCGCTCCAAATGAACCATGCAGTCAATTGACTGCTGTATGGCAGACGTAACATCAAATTAAGTCACAGAGGAAAGTTGTAAGTTTTAAATGGAATGAGTTATTTGTTATATGCTATGCAAAGCAACAAGTTCATATCTTATATTTTGCTCAGTGCAATGCAACAGCACATGTGTTTTCTCTTCATTGCACAACGAAATAAAGTGTATCAATGCAAGTTTGCATTATCTCTTCAAAATAACACATATGTTAACTCCATGCACAGCAGAATGAATTAATGCTGATACACTTAGTCGTTTTTCTGAAAAATGGTGCACGCTCAGAAAAACGACTAAGTGTCAAAATTACTCCGTTCTGTGCAATGCAACAGCATATGTGTTTTATCTTCATTGCACAACGAAATAAAGTGCATCAATGCAATTTTGCATTATCTCTTCAAAATAGCATACATGTTAACTCCATGCACAGCAGAATGAATAATGATGATACACTTAGTCGTTTTTCTGAAAAATGGTGCACGCTCAGAAAAACGACAAAGTGTCAAAATTACTCCGTTCTGTGCAATGCATCAGCACATGTGTTTTCTCTTCATTGCACAACGAAATAAAGTGTATCAATGCAAGTTTGCATTATCTCTTCAAAATAACACATATGTTAACTCCATGCACAGCAGAATGAATTAATGCTGATACACTTAGTTGTTTTTCTGAAAAATTTTTGCTCTGTGCAATGCAACGGCACATGTGTTTTCTCTTCATTGCACAACCAAATAAAGTGCATCAATGCATTTTTGCATTATCTCTTCAAAATAGCGTATATGTTAACTCCATGCACAGCAGAATGAATAATGCTGAAACACTTAGTCGTTTTTCTGAAAAATGGTGCACGCTCAGAAAAACGACTAAGTGTCAAAATTACTCCGTTCTGTGCAATGCAACAGCACATGTGTTTTCTCTACATTGCACAACGAAATAAAGTGCATCACTGCAAGTTTGCATTATCTCTTCAAAATAGCACATATGTTAACGCCATGCACAGCAGAATGAATTAATGCTAATACACTTAGTCGTTTTTCTGAAAAAAATCTGCTCTGTGCAATGCAACAGCACATGTGTTTTCTCTTCATTGCACAACGAAATAAAGTGCATCAATGCAAGTTTGCATTAACTCTTCAAAATAGCATATATGTTAACTCCATGCACAGCAGAATGTATTAATGCTGATACACAGTCGTTTTTCTGAAAAATGGTGCACGCTCATAAAAACGACTAAGTGTCAAAATTACTCCGTTTCAACCATGCGGTGTGTTTCTCTGCTCAAGCCGGAGAGAGTGCGAGGTACCGGCTTGAAGTTGTAGGGATGTTCCCCTCATGTGAATGCGCTCCAAATGAACCATGCAGTCAATTGACTGCTGTATGGCAGACGTAACATCAAATTAAGTCACAGAGGAAAGTTGTAAGTTTTAAATGGAATGAGTTATTTGTTATATGCTATGCAAAGCAACAAGTTCATATCTTATATTTTGCTCAGTGCAATGCAAGAGCACATGTGTTTTCTCTTCATTGCACAACGAAATAAAGTGCATCAATGCAAGTTTGCATTATCTCTTCAAAATAGCACATATGTTAATTCCATGAACAGCAGAATGAATTAATGCTGATACACTTAGTCGTTTTTCTGAAAAATGGTGCACGCTCAGAAAAACGACTAAGTGTCAAAATTACTCCGTTCTGTGCAATGCAACAGCACATGTGTTTTCTCTTCATTGCACAACGAAATAAAGTGCATCAATGCAATTTTGCATTATCTCTTCAAAATGGCATATATGTTAACTCCATGCACAGCAGAAAGAAATAATGCTGATACACTTAGTCGTTTTTCTGAAAAAAATTTGCTCTGTGCAATGCAACAGCATATGTGTTTTCTCTTCATTGCACAACCAAATAAAGTGCATCAATGCAATTTTGCATTATCTCTTCAAAATGGCATATATGTTAACTCCATGCACAGCAGAAAGAAATAATGCTGATACACTTAGTCGTTTTTCTGAAAATAATTTGCTCTGTGCAATGCAACAGCATATGTGTTTTCTCTTCATTGCACAACCAAATAAAGTGCATCAATGCAAGTTTGCATTATCTCTTCAAAATAGTATAGATGTTAACTCCATGCACAGCAGAATGAATAATGCTGATACACTTAGTCGTTTTTCTGAAAAATGGTGCACGCTCAGAAAAACGATTAAGTGTCAAAATTACTCCGTTCTGTGCAATGCAACAGCACATGTGTATTCTCTTCATTGCACAACGAAATAAAGTGCATCAATGCAATTTTGCATTATCTCTTCAAAATGGCATATATGTTAACTTCATGCACAACAAAAAGAAATAATGCTGATACACTTAGTCGTTTTTCTGAAAAATGGTGCACGCTCAGAAAAACGACTAAGTGTCAAAATTACTCCGTTCTGTGCAATGCAACAGCACATGTGTTTTCTCTTCATTGCACAACGAAATAAAGTGCATCAATGCAATTTTGCATTATCTCTTCAAAATAGCATACATGTTAACTCCATGCACAGCAGAATGAATAATGCTAATACACTTAATCGTTTTTCTGAAAAATTGGTGCACGCTCAGTAAAACGACTAAGTGTCAAAATTACTCCGTTTCAACCATGCGGTGTGTTTCTCTGCTCAAGCCGGAGAGAGTGCGAGGTAGGCGGCTTGAAGTTGTAGGGATGTTCCACTCATGTGAATGCGCTCCAAATGAACCATGCAGTCAATTGACTGCTGTATGGCAGACGTAACATCAAATTAAGTCACAGAGGAAAGTTGTAAGTTTTAAATGGAATGAGTTATTTGTTATATGCTATGCAAAGCAACAAGTTCATATCTTATATTTTGCTCAGTGCAATGCAACAGCACATGTGTTTTCTCTTCATTGCACAACGAAATAAAGTGCATCAATGCAAGTTTGCATTATCTCTTCAAAATAGCATATATGTTAACTCCATGCACAGCAGAATGAATAATGCTGATACACTTAGTCGTTTTTCTGAAAAATGGTGCACGCTCAGAAAAACGACAAA
The DNA here is from genome assembly GCA_037194245.1 of Opsariichthys bidens. Taxonomy (NCBI): domain Eukaryota; kingdom Metazoa; phylum Chordata; class Actinopteri; order Cypriniformes; family Xenocyprididae; genus Opsariichthys; species Opsariichthys bidens. The sequence goes on from CM074292.1 coordinate 23,136,192, forward strand.
GTGTCAAAATTACTCCGTTCTGTGCAATGCATCAGCACATGTGTTTTCTCTTCATTGCACAACGAAATAAAGTGTATCAATGCAAGTTTGCATTATCTCTTCAAAATAGCACATATGTTAATTCCATGAACAGCAGAATGAATTAATGCTGATACACTTAGTCGTTTTTCTGAAAAATGGTGCACGCTCAGAAAAACGACTAAGTGTCAAAATTACTCCGTTCTGAGCAATGCAACAGCACATGTGTTTTCTCTTCATTGCACAACGAAATAAAGTGCATCAATGCAATTTTGCATTATCTCTTCAAAATGGCATATATGTTAACTCCATGCACAGCAGATAGAAATAATGCTGATACACTTAGTCGTTTTTCTGAAAAAAAATTGCTCTGTGCAATGCAACAGCATATGTGTTTTCTCTTCATTGCACAACCAAATAAAGTGCATCAATGCAAGTTTGCATTATCTCTTCAAAATAGTATAGATGTTAACTCCATGCACAGCAGAATGAATAATGCTGATACACTTAGTCGTTTTTCTGAAAAATGGTGCACGCTCAGAAAAACGATTGTGTCAAAATTACTCCGTTCTGTGCAATGCAACAGCACATGTGTATTCTCTTCATTGCACAACGAAATAAAGTGCATCAATGCAATTTTGCATTATCTCTTCAAAATGGCATATATGTTAACTCCATGCACAGCAAAAAGAAATAATGCTGATACACTTAGTCGTTTTTCTGAAAAATGGTGCACGCTCAGAAAAACGACTAAGTGTCAAAATTACTCCGTTCTGTGCAATGCAACAGCACATGTGTTTTCTCTTCATTGCACAACGAAATAAAGTGCATCAATGCAATTTTGCATTATCTCTTCAAAATAGCATACACGTTAACTCCATGCACAGCAGAATGAATAATGCTAATACACTTAATCGTTTTTCTGAAAAATTGGTGCACGCTCAGTAAAACGACTAAGTGTCAAAATTACTCCGTTTCAACCATGCGGTGTGTTTCTCTGCTCAAGCCGGAGAGAGTGCAAGGTAGGCGGCTTGAAGTTGTAGGGATGTTCCCCTCATGTGAATGCGCTCCAAATGAACCATGCAGTCAATTGACTGCTGTATGGCAGACGTAACATCAAATTAAGTCACAGAGGAAAGTTGTAAGTTTTAAATGGAATGAGTTATTTGTTATATGCTATGCAAAGCAACAAGTTCATATCTTATATTTTGCTCAGTGCAATGCAACAGCACATGTGTTTTCTCTTCATTGCACAACGAAATAAAGTGTATCAATGCAAGTTTGCATTATCTCTTCAAAATAACACATATGTTAACTCCATGCACAGCAGAATGAATTAATGCTGATACACTTAGTCGTTTTTTCTGAAAAATGGTGCACGCTCAGAAAAACGACTAAGTGTCAAAATTACTCCGTTCTGTGCAATGCAACAGCATATGTGTTTTATCTTCATTGCACAACGAAATAAAGTGCATCAATGCAATTTTGCATTATCTCTTCAAAATAGCATACATGTTAACTCCATGCACAGCAGAATGAATAATGATGATACACTTAGTCGTTTTTCTGAAAAATGGTGCACGCTCAGAAAAACGACAAAGTGTCAAAATTACTCCGTTCTGTGCAATGCATCAGCACATGTGTTTTCTCTTCATTGCACAACGAAATAAAGTGTATCAATGCAAGTTTGCATTATCTCTTCAAAATAACACATATGTTAACTCCATGCACAGCAGAATGAATTAATGCTGATACACTTAGTTGTTTTTCTGAAAAATTTTTGCTCTGTGCAATGCAACGGCACATGTGTTTTCTCTTCATTGCACAACCAAATAAAGTGCATCAATGCATTTTTGCATTATCTCTTCAAAATAGCGTATATGTTAACTCCATGCACAGCAGAATGAATAATGCTGAAACACTTAGTCGTTTTTCTGAAAAATGGTGCACGCTCAGAAAAACGACTAAGTGTCAAAATTACTCCGTTCTGTGCAATGCAACAGCACATGTGTTTTCTCTACATTGCACAACGAAATAAAGTGCATCACTGCAAGTTTGCATTATCTCTTCAAAATAGCACATATGTTAACGCCATGCACAGCAGAATGAATTAATGCTAATACACAGTCGTTTTTCTGAAAAAAATCTGCTCTGTGCAATGCAACAGCACATGTGTTTTCTCTTCATTGCACAACGAAATAAAGTGCATCAATGCAAGTTTGCATTAACTCTTCAAAATAGCATATATGTTAACTCCATGCACAGCAGAATGTATTAATGCTGATACACTTAGTCGTTTTTCTGAAAAATGGTGCACGCTCATAAAAACGACTAAGTGTCAAAATTACTCCGTTTCAACCATGCGGTGTGTTTCTCTGCTCAAGCCGGAGAGAGTGCGAGGTACCCGGCTTGAAGTTGTAGGGATGTTCCCCTCATGTGAATGCGCTCCAAATGAACCATGCAGTCAATTGACTGCTGTATGGCAGACGTAACATCAAATTAAGTCACAGAGGAAAGTTGTAAGTTTTAAATGGAATGAGTTATTTGTTATATGCTATGCAAAGCAACAAGTTCATATCTTATATTTTGCTCAGTGCAATGCAAGAGCACATGTGTTTTCTCTTCATTGCACAACGAAATAAAGTGCATCAATGCAAGTTTGCATTATCTCTTCAAAATAGCACATATGTTAATTCCATGAACAGCAGAATGAATTAATGCTGATACACTTAGTCGTTTTTCTGAAAAATGGTGCACGCTCAGAAAAACGACTAAGTGTCAAAATTACTCCGTTCTGTGCAATGCAACAGCACATGTGTTTTCTCTTCATTGCACAACGAAATAAAGTGCATCAATGCAATTTTGCATTATCTCTTCAAAATGGCATATATGTTAACTCCATGCACAGCAGAAAGAAATAATGCTGATACACTTAGTCGTTTTTCTGAAAAAAATTTGCTCTGTGCAATGCAACAGCATATGTGTTTTCTCTTCATTGCACAACCAAATGAAGTGCATCAATGCAATTTTGCATTATCTCTTCAAAATGGCATATATGTTAACTCCATGCACAGCAAAAAGAAATAATGCTGATACACTTAGTCGTTTTTCTGAAAAATGGTACACGCTCAGAAAAACGACTAAGTGTCAAAATTACTCCGTTCTGTGCAATGCAACAGCACATGTGTATTCTCTTCATTGCACAACGAAATAAAGTGCATCAATGCAATTTTGCATTATCTCTTCAAAATGGCATATATGTTAACTCCATGCACAGCAAAAAGAAATAATGCTGATACACTTAGTCGTTTTTCTGAAAAATGGTGCACGCTCAGAAAAACGACTAAGTGTCAAAATTACTCCGTTCTGTGCAATGCAACATCACATGTGTTTTCTCTTCATTGCACAACGAAATAAAGTGCATCAATGCAATTTTGCATTATCTCTTCAAAATGGCATATATGTTAACTCCATGCACAGCAGAATGAATAATGCTAATACACTTAATCGTTTTTCTGAAAAATTGGTGCACGCTCAGTAAAACGACTAAGTGTCAAAATTACTCCGTTTCAACCATGCGGTGTGTTTCTCTGCTCAAGCCGGAGAGAGTGCGAGGTAGGCGGCTTGAAGTTGTAGGGATGTTCCCCTCATGTGAATGCGCTCCAAATGAACCATGCAGTCAATTGACTGCTGTATGGCAGACGTAACATCAAATTAAGTCACAGAGGAAAGTTGTAAGTTTTAAATGGAATGAGTTATTTGTTATATGCTATGCAAAGCAACAAGTTCATATCTTATATTTTGCTCAGTGCAATGCAACAGCACATGTGTTTTCTCTTCATTGCACAACGAAATAAAGTGTATCAATGCAAGTTTGCATTATCTCTTCAAAATAACACATATGTTAACTCCATGCACAGCAGAATGAATTAATGCTGATACACTTAGTCGTTTTTCTGAAAAATGGTGCACGCTCAGAAAAACGACTAAGTGTCAAAATTACTCCGTTCTGTGCAATGCAACAGCATATGTGTTTTATCTTCATTGCACAACGAAATAAAGTGCATCAATGCAATTTTGCATTATCTCTTCAAAATAGCATACATGTTAACTCCATGCACAGCAGAATGAATAATGATGATACACTTAGTCGTTTTTCTGAAAAATGGTGCACGCTCAGAAAAACGACAAAGTGTCAAAATTACTCCGTTCTGTGCAATGCATCAGCACATGTGTTTTCTCTTCATTGCACAACGAAATAAAGTGTATCAATGCAAGTTTGCATTATCTCTTCAAAATAACACATATGTTAACTCCATGCACAGCAGAATGAATTAATGCTGATACACTTAGTTGTTTTTCTGAAAAATTTTTGCTCTGTGCAATGCAACGGCACATGTGTTTTCTCTTCATTGCACAACCAAATAAAGTGCATCAATGCATTTTTGCATTATCTCTTCAAAATAGCGTATATGTTAACTCCATGCACAGCAGAATGAATAATGCTGAAACACAGTCGTTTTTCTGAAAAATGGTGCACGCTCAGAAAAACGACTAAGTGTCAAAATTACTCCGTTCTGTGCAATGCAACAGCACATGTGTTTTCTCTACATTGCACAACGAAATAAAGTGCATCACTGCAAGTTTGCATTATCTCTTCAAAATAGCACATATGTTAACGCCATGCACAGCAGAATGAATTAATGCTAATACACAGTCGTTTTTCTGAAAAAAATCTGCTCTGTGCAATGCAACAGCACATGTGTTTTCTCTTCATTGCACAACGAAATAAAGTGCATCAATGCAAGTTTGCATTAACTCTTCAAAATAGCATATATGTTAACTCCATGCACAGCAGAATGTATTAATGCTGATACACAGTCGTTTTTCTGAAAAATGGTGCACGCTCATAAAAACGACTAAGTGTCAAAATTACTCCGTTTCAACCATGCGGTGTGTTTCTCTGCTCAAGCCGGAGAGTGCGAGGTACCCGGCTTGAAGTTGTAGGGATGTTCCCCTCATGTGAATGCGCTCCAAATGAACCATGCAGTCAATTGACTGCTGTATGGCAGACGTAACATCAAATTAAGTCACAGAGGAAAGTTGTAAGTTTTAAATGGAATGAGTTATTTGTTATATGCTATGCAAAGCAACAAGTTCATATCTTATATTTTGCTCAGTGCAATGCAAGAGCACATGTGTTTTCTCTTCATTGCACAACGAAATAAAGTGCATCAATGCAAGTTTGCATTATCTCTTCAAAATAGCACATATGTTAATTCCATGAACAGCAGAATGAATTAATGCTGATACACTTAGTCGTTTTTCTGAAAAATGGTGCACGCTCAGAAAAACGACTAAGTGTCAAAATTACTCCGTTCTGTGCAATGCAACAGCACATGTGTTTTCTCTTCATTGCACAACGAAATAAAGTGCATCAATGCAATTTTGCATTATCTCTTCAAAATGGCATATATGTTAACTCCATGCACAGCAGAAAGAAATAATGCTGATACACTTAGTCGTTTTTCTGAAAAAAATTTGCTCTGTGCAATGCAACAGCATGTGTTTTCTCTTCATTGCACAACCAAATAAAGTGCATCAATGCAATTTTGCATTATCTCTTCAAAATGGCATATATGTTAACTCCATGCACAGCAAAAAGAAATAATGCTGATACACTTAGTCGTTTTTCTGAAAAATGGTACACGCTCAGAAAAACGACTAAGTGTCAAAATTACTCCGTTCTGTGCAATGCAACAGCACATGTGTATTCTCTTCATTGCACAACGAAATAAAGTGCATCAATGCAATTTTGCATTATCTCTTCAAAATGGCATATATGTTAACTCCATGCACAGCAAAAAGAAATAATGCTGATACACTTAGTCGTTTTTCTGAAAAATGGTGCACGCTCAGAAAAACGACTAAGTGTCAAAATTACTCCGTTCTGTGCAATGCAACATCACATGTGTTTTCTCTTCATTGCACAACGAAATAAAGTGCATCAATGCAATTTTGCATTATCTCTTCAAAATAGCATACATGTTAACTCCATGCACAGCAGAATGAATAATGCTAATACACTTAATCGTTTTTCTGAAAAATTGGTGCACGCTCAGTAAAACGACTAAGTGTCAAAATTACTCCGTTTCAACCATGCGGTGTGTTTCTCTGCTCAAGCCGGAGAGAGTGCGAGGTAGGCGGCTTGAAGTTGTAGGGATGTTCCCCTCATGTGATTGCGCTCCAAATGAACCATGCAGTCAATTGACTGCTGTATGGCAGACGTAACATCAAATTAAGTCACAGAGGAAAGTTGTAAGTTTTAAATGGAATGAGTTATTTGTTATATGCTATGCAAAGCAACAAGTTCATATCTTATATTTTGCTCAGTGCAATGCAACAGCACATGTGTTTTCTCTTCATTGCACAACGAAATAAAGTGCATCAATGCAAGTTTGCATTATCTCTTCAAAATAGCATATATGTTAACTCCATGCACAGCAGAATGAATAATGCTGATACACTTAGTCGTTTTTCTGAAAAATGGTGCACGTTCAGAAAAACGACAAAGTGTCAAAATTACTCCGTTCTGTGCAATGCATCAGCACATGTGTTTTCTCTTCATTGCACAACGAAATAAAGTGTATCAATGCAAGTTTGCATTATCTCTTCAAAATAACACATATGTTAACTCCATGCACAGCAGAATGAATTAATGCTGATACACTTAGTTGTTTTTCTGAAAAATTTTTGCTCTGTGCAATGCAACGGCACATGTGTTTTCTCTTCATTGCACAACCAAATAAAGTGCATCAATGCATTTTTGCATTATCTCTTCAAAATAGCGTATATGTTAACTCCATGCACAGCAGAATGAATAATGCTGAAACACTTAGTCGTTTTTCTGAAAAATGGTGCACGCTCAGAAAAACGACTAAGTGTCAAAATTACTCCGTTCTGTGCAATGCAACAGCACATGTGTTTTCTCTACATTGCACAACGAAATAAAGTGCATCACTGCAAGTTTGCATTATCTCTTCAAAATAGCACATATGTTAACGCCATGCACAGCAGAATGAATTAATGCTAATACACAGTCGTTTTTCTGAAAAAAATTACTGCTTTGTGCAATGCAACAGCACATGTGTTTTCTCTTCATTGCACAACGAAATAAAGTGCATCAATGCAAGTTTGCATTAACTCTTCAAAATAGCATATATGTTAACTCCATGCACAGCAGAATGTATTAATGCTGATACACAGTCGTTTTTCTGAAAAATGGTGCACGCTCATAAAAACGACTAAGTGTCAAAATTACTCCGTTTCAACCATGCGGTGTGTTTCTCTGCTCAAGCCGGAGAGAGTGCGAGGTACCCGGCTTGAAGTTGTAGGGATGTTCCCCTCATGTGAATGCGCTCCAAATGAACCATGCAGTCAATTGACTGCTGTATGGCAGACGTAACATCAAATTAAGTCACAGAGGAAAGTTGTAAGTTTTAAATGGAATGAGTTATTTGTTATATGCTATGCAAAGCAACAAGTTCATATCTTATATTTTGCTCAGTGCAATGCAAGAGCACATGTGTTTTCTCTTCATTGCACAACGAAATAAAGTGCATCAATGCAAGTTTGCATTATCTCTTCAAAATAGCACACATGTTAACTCCATGAACAGCAGAATGAATTAATGCTGATACACTTAGTCGTTTTTCTGAAAAATGGTGCACGCTCAGAAAAACGACTAAGTGTCAAAATTACTCCGTTCTGTGCAATGCAACAGCACATGTGTTTTCTCTTCATTGCACAACGAAATAAAGTGCATCAATGCAATTTTGCATTATCTCTTCAAAATGGCATATATGTTAACTCCATGCACAGCAGAAAGAAATAATGCTGATACACTTAGTCGTTTTTCTGAAAAATGGTGCACGCTCAGAAAAAACGACTTCAAAATTTGCTCTGTGCAATGCAACAGCATATGTGTATTCTCTTCATTGCACAACGAAATAAAGTGCATCAATGCAATTTTGCATTATCTCTTCAAATTGGCATATATGTTAACTCCATGCACAGCAAAAAGAAATAATGCTGATACACTTAGTCGTTTTTCTGAAAAATGGTGCACGCTCAGAAAAACGACTAAGTGTCAAAATTACTCCGTTCTGTGCAATGCAACAGCACATGTGTATTCTCTTCATTGCACAACGAAATAAAGTGCATCAATGCAATTTTGCATTATCTCTTCAAAATGGCATATATGTTAACTCCATGCACAGCAAAAAGAAATAATGCTGATACACTTAGTCGTTTTTCTGAAAAATGGTGCACGCTCAGAAAAACGACTAAGTGTCAAAATTACTCCGTTCTGTGCAATGCAACAGCACATGTGTTTTCTCTTCATTGCACAACGAAATAAAGTGCATCAATGCAATTTTGCATTATCTCTTCAAAATAGCATACATGTTAACTCCATGCACAGCAGAATGAATAATGCTAATACACTTAGTCGTTTTTCTGAAAAATGGTGCACGCTCAGTAAAACGACTAAGTGTCAAAATTACTCCGTTTCAACCATGCGGTGTGTTTCTCTGCTCAAGCCGGAGAGAGTGCGAGGTAGGCGGCTTGAAGTTGTAGGGATGTTCCCCTCATGTGAATGAGCTCCAAATGAACCATGCAGTCAATTGACTGCTGTATGGCAGACGTAACATCAAATTAAGTCACAGAGGAAAGTTGTAAGTTTTAAATGGAATGAGTTATTTGTTATATGCTATGCAAAGCAACAAGTTCATATCTTATATTTTGCTCAGTGCAATGCAACAGCACATGTGTTTTCTCTTCATTGCACAACGAAATAAAGTGTATCAATGCAAGTTTGCATTATCTCTTCAAAATAACACATATGTTAACTCCATGCACAGCAGAATGAATTAATGCTGATACACTTAGTCGTTTTTCTGAAAAATGGTGCACGCTCAGAAAAACGACTAAGTGTCAAAATTACTCCGTTCTGTGCAATGCAACAGCATATGTGTTTTCTCTTCATTGCACAACGAAATAAAGTGCATCAATGCAATTTTGCATTATCTCTTCAAAATAGCATACATGTTAACTCCATGCACAGCAGAATGAATAATGATGATACACTTAGTCGTTTTTCTGAAAAATGGTGCACGCTCAGAAAAACGACAAAGTGTCAAAATTACTCCGTTCTGTGCAATGCATCAGCACATGTGTTTTCTCTTCATTGCACAACGAAATAAAGTGTATCAATGCAAGTTTGCATTATCTCTTCAAAATAACACATATGTTAACTCCATGCACAGCAGAATGAATTAATGCTGATACACTTAGTTGTTTTTCTGAAAAATTTTTGCTCTGTGCAATGCAACGGCACATGTGTTTTCTCTTCATTGCACAACCAAATAAAGTGCATCAATGCATTTTTGCATTATCTCTTCAAAATAGCGTATATGTTAACTCCATGCACAGCAGAATGAATAATGCTGAAACACAGTCGTTTTTCTGAAAAATGGTGCACGCTCAGAAAAACGACTAAGTGTCAAAATTACTCCGTTCTGTGCAATGCAACAGCACATGTGTTTTCTCTTCATTGCACAACGAAATAAAGTGCATCAATGCAAGTTTGCATTAACTCTTCAAAATAGCATATATGTTAACTCCATGCACAGCAGAATGTATTAATGCTGATACACAGTCGTTTTTCTGAAAAATGGTGCACACTCATAAAAACGACTAAGTGTCAAAATTACTCCGTTTCAACCATGCGGTGTGTTTCTCTGCTCAAGCCGGAGAGAGTGCGAGGTACCCGGCTTGAAGTTGTAGGGATGTTCCCCTCATGTGAATGCGCTCCAAATGAACCATGCAGTCAATTGACTGCTGTATGGCAGACGTAACATCAAATTAAGTCACAGAGGAAAGTTGTAAGTTTTAAATGGAATGAGTTATTTGTTATATGCTATGCAAAGCAACAAGTTCATATCTTATATTTTGCTCAGTGCAATGCAAGAGCACATGTGTTTTCTCTTCATTGCACAACGAAATAAAGTGCATCAATGCAAGTTTGCATTATCTCTTCAAAATAGCACATATGTTAACTCCATGCACAGCAGAATGAATTAATGCCTGTACACTTAGTCGTTTTTCTGAAAAATGGTGCACGCTCAGAAAAACCACTGTGTAAAAATTACTCCGTTTCAACCATGCGGTGTGTTTCTCTGCTCAAGCCGGAGAGAGTGTGAGGTAGGCGGCTTGAAGTTATAAGGATGTTCCCCTCATGTGAATGATCTTATATTTTGCTCTGTGCAATGTAACCCTGGCACATGTGTTTTCTCTTCATTGCACAACGAAATAAAGTGCATCAATGCAATTTTGCATTATCTCTTCAAAATAGCATACATGTTAACTCCATGCACAGCAGAATGAATAATGCTAATACACTTAATCGTTTTTCTGAAAAATTGGTGCACGCTCAGTAAAACGACTAAGTGTCAAAATTACTCCGTTTCAACCATGCGGTGTGTTTCTCTGCTCAAGCCGGAGAGAGTGCGAGGTAGGCGGCTTGAAGTTGTAGGGATGTTCCACTCATGTGAATGCGCTCCAAATGATCCATGCAGTCAATTGACTGCTGTATGGCAGACGTAACATCAAATTAAGTCACAGAGGAAAGTTGTAAGTTTTAAATGGAATGAGTTATTTGTTATATGCTATGCAAAGCAACAAGTTCATATCTTATATTTTGCTCAGTGCAATGCAACAGCACATGTGTTTTCTCTTCATTGCACAACGAAATAAAGTGCATCAATGCAAGTTTGCATTATCTCTTCAAAATAGCATATATGTTAACTCCATGCACAGCAGAATGAAATAATGCTGATACACTTAGTCGTTTTTCTGAAAAATGGTGCACGCTCAGAAAAACGACTAAGTGTCAAAATTACTCCGTTCTGTGCAATGCAACAGCACATGTGTTTTCTCTTCATTGCACAACGAAATAAAGTGCATCAATGCAATTTTGCATTATCTCTTCAAAATGGCATATATGTTAACTCCATGCACAGCAGAAAGAAATAATGCTGATACACTTAGTCGTTTTTCTGAAAAAAATTTGCTCTGTGCAATGCAACAGCATATGTGTTTTCTCTTCATTGCACAACGAAATAAAGTGCATCAATGCAAGTTTGCATTATCTCTTCAAAATAGTATAGATGTTAACTCCATGCACAGCAGAATGAATAATGCTGATACACTTAGTCGTTTTTCTGAAAAATGGTGCACGCTCAGAAAAACGATTGTGTCAAAATTACTCCGTTCTGTGCAATGCAACAGCACATGTGTATTCTCTTCATTGCACAACGAAATAAAGTGCATCAATGCAATTTTGCATTATCTCTTCAAAATGGCATATATGTTAACTCCATGCACAGCAAAAAGAAATAATGCTGATACACTTAGTCGTTTTTCTGAAAAATGGTGCACGCTCAGAAAAACGACTAAGTGTCAAAATTACTCCGTTCTGTGCAATGCAACAGCACATGTGTTTTCTCTTCATTGCACAACGAAATAAAGTGCATCAATGCAATTTTGCATTATCTCTTCAAAATAGCATACATGTTAACTCCATGCACAGCAGAATGAATAATGCTAATACACTTAATCGTTTTTCTGAAAAATTGGTGCACGCTCAGTAAAACGACTAAGTGTCAAAATTACTCCGTTTCAACCATGCGGTGTGTTTCTCTGCTCAAGCCGGAGAGAGTGCGAGGTAGGCGGCTTGAAGTTGTAGGGATGTTCCCCTCATGTGAATGCGCTCCAAATGAACCATGCAGTCAATTGACTGCTGTATGGCAGACGTAACATCAAATTAAGTCACAGAGGAAAGTTGTAAGTTTTAAATGGAATAGGGTTATTTGTTATATGCTATGCAAAGAAACAAGTTCATATCTTATATTTTGCTCAGTGCAATGCAACAGCATATGTGTTTTCTCTTCATTGCACAACGAAATAAAGTGCATCAATGCAAGTTTGCATTATCTCTTCAAAATAGCATATTTGTTAACTCCATGCACAGCAGAATGAATAATGATGATACACTTAGTCGTTTTTCTGAAAAATGGTGCACGCTCAGAAAAACGACAAAGTGTCAAAATTACTCCGTTCTGTGCAATGCATCAGCACATGTGTTTTCTCTTCATTGCACAACGAAATAAAGTGTATCAATGCAAGTTTGCATTATCTCTTCAAAATAACACATATGTTAACTCCATGCACAGCAGAATGAATTAATGCTGATACACTTAGTTGTTTTTCTGAAAAATTTTTGCTCTGTGCAATGCAACGGCACATGTGTTTTCTCTTCATTGCACAACCAAATAAAGTGCATCAATGCATTTTTGCATTATCTCTTCAAAATAGCGTATATGTTAACTCCATGCACAGCAGAATGAATAATGCTGAAACACAGTCGTTTTTCTGAAAAATGGTGCACGCTCAGAAAAACGACTAAGTGTCAAAATTACTCCGTTCTGTGCAATGCAACAGCACATGTGTTTTCTCTACATTGCACAACGAAATAAAGTGCATCACTGCAAGTTTGCATTATCTCTTCAAAATAGCACATATGTTAACGCCATGCACAGCAGAATGAATTAATGCTAATACACAGTCGTTTTTCTGAAAAAAATCTGCTCTGTGCAATGCAACAGCACATGTGTTTTCTCTTCATTGCACAACGAAATAAAGTGCATCAATGCAAGTTTGCATTAACTCTTCAAAATAGCATATATGTTAACTCCATGCACAGCAGAATGTATTAATGCTGATACACAGTCGTTTTTCTGAAAAATGGTGCACGCTCATAAAAACGACTAAGTGTCAAAATTACTCCGTTTCAACCATGCGGTGTGTTTCTCTGCTCAAGCCGGAGAGAGTGCGAGGTACCCGGCTTGAAGTTGTAGGGATGTTCCCCTCATGTGAATGCGCTCCAAATGAACCATGCATTCAATTGACTGCTGTATGGGAGACGTAACATCCAATTAAGTCACAGAGGAAAGTTGTAAGTTTTAAATGGAATGAGTTATTTGTTATATGCTATGCAAAGCAACAAGTTCATATCTTATATTTTGCTCAGTGCAATGCAAGAGCACATGTGTTTTCTCTTCATTGCACAACGAAATAAAGTGCATCAATGCAAGTTTGCATTATCTCTTCAAAATAGCACATATGTTAACTCCATGCACAGCAGAATGAATTAATGCCTGTACACTTAGTCGTTTTTCTGAAAAATGGTGCACGCTCAGAAAAACCACTGTGTAAAAATTACTCCGTTTCAACCATGCGGTGTGTTTCTCTGCTCAAGCCGGAGAGAGTGTGAGGTAGGCGGCTTGAAGTTATAAGGATGTTCCCCTCATGTGAATGATCTTATATTTTGCTCTGTGCAATGTAACAGCACATGTGTTTTCTCTTCATTGCACAACCAAATAAAGTGCATCAATGCAATTTTGCATTATCTCAACAAAATAGCATATATGTTAACTCCATGCACAGCAGAATGAGTAATGCTTATACACTTAGTCGTTTTTCTCAAAAATCAATATACCTTAAAGGTCTATGTTTTCTTCTCATAAAACCAGGGACAGAGGTAGTTTTCCCTGACAATAGGGAATGTGCCAGGATACTGAGGACATCGATCTGGTCACCCTGGAATGACTTGACTCAGGTGGGCGGTTTACTAAGGCCTATGACAGTGGTGGGAAATCCAAGGCGTCGCCCTGCAAGGCCACATGCGGCCTGTTGTGCTGTTTAATCAGGCCAATGTCTTCATGATCAAGGCCTCAGGTCTGATTTGTCAGGAAAGTGTTGCATTATTCATGAAATACAATCAGTTCCCACTTATCCTAACCCTAACACTAACTCTATCTTTATTCTTCATGCCAAGTATGAGCTCTTATCCTCTGGCAGAAGATATAGGGTACCCCAATGTAAACGAAGTATATTTCTAAACTATAGGCATAATTTGAACCTACCTCAATTAAAACTTTAAATAATGTTGCTTGAGGCTGCAGAGGTTGTGCAATAGCTTCATGATATAATGCATATAGGGTTGTGTGTAGGTTGCTCTTGTCATTGTTTGTGAAAGATGAGCAATAGATTGTGGCTGTGATGTGCTTCAGTCTGGCAACATATCACTTTATGTATGTTGTTTTTTTATTGTAAGTATATGTCTGCTGTATGATAAAACAAATATGTCAAGTGTTATGTGTGAAGCATTTGAACTTGAGGCAAATATCCCTCTGGGGACAATAAAGGAGGCCATCGCTGCAGTGGTCTCCATGATATGTAAAAATGAAAATTTTGTCGTAGGACTATAGCAAACACATTGTTGGAAAGCTCTCAACCATGACAGTATGTATGTCAGTCCGAAGAGGATACATTACTCCTGCTTTGAAATATTGACCTCTGAACCTTGAACCCAGTACATGTTTGAAGGCTTGTCATTTAGTCACAGAAGGTGCTACACCAGCTGTTATAGAAAGCTCTGGACCTTAGCTGTTATGTAGATATGGTCTCCAAAGACCCATTGTAAACACTGTCAAATATGGTAATAAGCTATTTTGACCTATTTAACAATTTGATTTTTGAAATCTGATGACACCAGTGTGTTCCCCATCCCCCAAAAACCCCATGGTGTATCCAAAATTCTACACTGCCAACTTCTAATTATGAGAAATATACCAATATATTTTAAAACTACAACTTCGACTAAAGACGCTGTCTACAGGGCTTCAACTACACTCAAAAAGTTCAAAACGGAACAAAGTGTTGTTTCTGGTGACAAAACCACTGATTAAATACGTACATTGAAGCGATACTGGCGTTATAAGTGGGATATGGGCTTCGCATGTGCCCCGCTCGGCCCATATCATAGTGTTCTGTCTTACAGCATACTGTAATGTTTCACCGGTAATAAGACCAAAATAATATTATTAAAATAATGAATGACACGATACATTTTAGGCATTTATTAGCTTGTACAACCACAAAAACAACACACATAGCTCAGACAAATACAAAAATTGAAGAGCATGTCAAGTGATTACAAAGGCCTGGTAGGGACTGACCCTGTGATACATGATGGGCAGCTATGTAGTGATTTGCAGTGGTGGTGCAAAAGTTAACAGTGCTGGTATTTAATCAGTGCAAAGTAGGGCTGCACAATATATCAAATTTATTAAAATATTGCAAATGTATACTGTATATCGCGATATGCATAACGCGCTTGCAATAACTGGGGTCATGAACAAAATAAAAAGTTTTGTAGCTTTGATAAGTATCAGGATATATTTAATATTATTTTAATATTATTTTATATTTATTTATTTTTCATACAGTGAAAACTAAGCAACATTTTATTTTTACATTTTATGATTCAATATTTTGAATTAAATAATGTAGGATAACCTGAAATCCTGTGGTTTACACTGATGTATAAATAACACTTCCTATGCTACAGTAAAACACTGATGTTGACTTTCACAAGTTATAAGGATGTTTTCTTGTCATAAAAAGAATGTGAAACACATGTAGGATATATCATTTTAAATATATTTTAAAGATAATTTAAGTGCATGTTATTAAATATGACTATGGAAAAAACAAGAGAGCATAAAAGTATTGCTTAACAAAAACAATACAAAGCAGATAAGTAGAACAGACACATATATTAAATTCAAAAGAAAAAAGTTTATACAAGCCAATGGGTAGTGGATACTAGACGATAGACAAAGTGATGTGATGGTTGGGGCAGGGAGAGACTCATGCTGAAAAGTCCATTTCTCCCCTACCCTTTTGTGAGACATTGAGTTGCTGGTTAGCCCTGGGGACAAAGAACCTCCTCAATGTTGAGCATGCAGAAGACTGCTTCTGCAAATTATCCTCAGTTTGTTATATGATTAACTCAAGCTCCATGCCAAACACAGAGCCAGCTTTCCTTACCAGCCTGTCCCAACAGCCCTCTTCTTAATGCTGCCTCCCCAGCACACAACAGAAAAAAAAGGACTCTGGCCATGAAAATACTGTTTAATCGTGCTCAGAGTCACTACTGGTATGGTATTCCTCAGAATCACTATCAAAGTTAATTTCTGTTTCAGTCAGAACTTGAACATAACAGTTCTTTGCATGCTTTGCCAGGCTGTTGTTCGTTCTTCATCGTCAAGCTCTGTAGACCTTGGATCCCATCTTGAAGCAGGCCCGACATCTCGCCTTACATGTTAAAACAAATTGAGCCTTTATTAATTAGAAACTTTCAGCAATATTGTAATGTAAGCCAAGTATAACACAAAAACATACTGTACCTGATGTCACATTAGAAAGCTGGGATGACATGTGCTTCAGAGTGTCTGCACGGGTGCAAAGAGACTTCCAATGCTTGTTCATCTCTGCAATAAGAATCCTCTTCTCCTCCTCAAGTCTCCTTACTGCCATCACAATGTCGAACGCCTTCCTCTTCGTGCTTAGATCTACAGAGTCTGTAATACATAGATGAAACAAGTCAGTTGTATTTAAGATTAATATTTAAAAAATTTCTGGGGTTACAATCGAGGCATGATAGATTTTGTGCCACCATGTGACTATTTTACATAGTCAACAGAATTGTGTACATACCACTAGGGATAGGTACCGAAACCCGGTACTAAACTGGTCCCGGTGCTAAATTATGAAAGACCGTAGTATCGATAAGATCTGACGCTATCGGTTCTGCTGTCGGTGCTGGAGAAAAAAATAAAAATAAATGTACTATGTATTCCTGCTTAATTATGTTGTCGTGCACATTTTATCTCACCAAACATTTCTAATTTGCGATAATATTAAGACGTTTGTCTGTGAGATCCGCGAGATTTCTCATGCGCGCCGCTGTCTATCACACACACACACACACACACGCGGCGCACACACTTAACAGCACGAAAACTCCCGCTTAATACAAAGAGTGACGATGGCTGATAGAGCAACACGTTCAAAAGTGAGGTTATACTACACTAAAGTTGATGCAGACAACGCTCGTTGTCATAAATGCAGCAAGATTTTTGCATGTAAGGGCGGAAACACAAGCAATCTGCATTTCTTTGTCTGAACGTAATGCACTTTTAAAAGATGCTTTGCCAAAATTTTCGACTGCCTAGCTAGCTCGTCTCTGCTGGTTGCCCCATCTACGTCAGGTATGCCAACATCGTGTTGAATCAACGTTGTTCACGTCATTTAAAATAAATGTTCAATCTCCCTAATTGGTTTGCTTACCTTACGTTGAAATACTGTTGATTTCATTTGGGAGAAATGACGTTATGCATTCAACATATTTTCTACTGGTTTTTAAAAGCCCAAATAAAGAAAAATCAGTATGTAAAATTTATTTGGCTAAATGCACAGCACTTCAAGTTAGTTTACAAAATAGCCTACATATAAATATAATATTTAGAAATGATATCCAGAAATTAATTTGTAATGATGAAATGACACATAATTAACTTAATCATGTGAACATAGGTTCATGATCAAATGTTAACATTGAACAATGGCCACATTTTGCAACCTTTTTATTATATATTTTTTTTGAAAAAAGCTGCAGCTACTATGAACCAATCAACTCCTCCTAATACCTCTGCTCCAAAACAAGCCCAAAGCCCCTTCACCCTAGCAGCTAGTGGGAGGATGCCTGAGGAGAGGGTGAACGACTGCCACTTAGCCTTGACCAAGTTCATAGTGAAAGGCCTACACCCCTTTGCAACAGTGGAGTACAACGGTTTTAGGCCAATGTGATCAGTGAGCTGAAAGATGTGCCAAAGTTGGCCATCACATCAGATGGGTGGACCAGCCTCCGGCAAGATCACTATCTCACAGTTAACAGTGCACTACACAAGCCAGGGCAGTGTAAAACAGAAGGTCCTCCACACCAGGGCAGTGTACAAATCCCAAACTGGCGAAGTAGTGGCCGAGGAGATCGCAGACATCCTGGAAGAGTAAATAGATAGATAGATCCGAGCAAGATTGTAGCTGTGACTGTTGATAATGCTAGCAATATGGAGATTGCTATCAAGAAGCTACAGATCCTAAAAATAGGATGTTTTGCACATACATTGAATCTGGCTGCACAGAAAATTTACAAAATTGCATCCATTGATAAATGGGCAGCCCGAATCAGAGCAGTGGTCGTGTGGTTCAAGAGATCCTCCATGTCTAAAACGGTGGTGACAGAAAAGCAATAGCTCCTTGGTAAGTTGAATCTATTATTATAAGTGTTATTTTGAAATTCACACATCTAAACTATATAATTCAATATTCAAGTGTGTGCTAAATAAATGTGTGTTGTTTTTTGTTGTTCTTGCAGGCCTTCCACAACACTCACTCATCCTGGATGTCAAGACCAGGTGGAACTCTCTATATCTAATGATAGAGAGATTTATGGAGCAGTTTCCAGCAATCCAAGCAGCAGCCTTGGACCCACGGCTGCGAAAAGCATTGTCCAAGGACAACCTGGACCGTCTGAAAGATGAGGACTTCCATAAGGCTGAGGAGTTTGTCCAGATCATGAGAAACCTCTATACATCCACATTGTGTGTGTGTCATGTGAAAAGAATACCACCTGTGGACAGATCTTACTCTTCCTTCAAAAACTGGAAGAACATCTTACTCTGAAGGATGACAATGTTTGTGCCATCAATCAAAGAGAAGGTGTGGAAGAACCTCTCCCAGCGATATCAGAATGATGACATTCAAGCCTTCCTGCATGAGGCCACAGCAATGAACCCCAGATTCAAAGGGAGGTTAGTCAGTGATGCAACTTGGGACAGACTGAGGATGAAAGCTATTGACACTGTGACAGGACTAACAACAGAGCTGGAACAGACAGATACAGAGCACCAGCAAAAGGATGAGTCATCTGAAGGAGAAGGTGAGGAAATGGAGGAGACAATACCTCCAATTCAGAAAAAAAGCAGTGCCTTGGAGGAGCTGTTCTCAGAGGAGGACAGGAAATTGAGGTTGACCATCCAACAGGATACCTCGGCCCTCACCCTTAGCGAACGTGTTGGCCAAGAGGTTGAGGTCTACAAAAGCCTGCCTCCCATTCCTATGGTTGAAGATCCTGTGTTGTGGTGGTGGGAGAAGAGAGCTGTTCTGCCCCTCCTCACAAATGTTGCAACAGGCTACCTCTGTGCTCAAGCCTCCTCCACCCCAAGTGAAAGTGTGTTTTCAACTGCAGGGAACACATTAAGCCAGGAAAGGTCCCGGCTTTTGCCAGAAAAGGCAAATATGTTAATCTTTCTTCAGAAGAATGGCTAAAGAGTCCTTTTGTAGCCTACCTACATGCCCCACCCGTGTTGCTTCGTACCACTGTATGTTCTTTTACAGAAAAATATAGTTTATTTAATTTGTTTTACATTCATTTGTTTTTTATATAATTATTTCTTCAAACATGGCTGTTTCACTATAAAAAATTTTATTAAATATAATTATAATTAATTTAATAATATAAATAACTGCCATGGCCAAACTGTCAGGGTGGTGGTGTAGGGAAGAGAGCGAGGACTCAATCGCTAGAGAAATGGGTTTTATTTCAAAGTAAAAAATAAAACAAACAAACAAACCAAAACACCCACAAGGGGGAAAACTGACTTGACTTGACTTGACTTGACTTGACACAAAACACGCACACGATACCTAACGATCCAGCACAGGACTGAAAACACAAGGAGAATAAAAAGGGTAGCAAACAAGGCAGGTAATGAGGGAAGACAGGTGGGGCAAATGAACCAATAATCAGGAAACAAGGTGGGTGGGGTCAAGACAATCGACAAGAGAGCACATGGCACAAGAAAACATGACAAGAACACGAGCACATGGCTAATGAAAACAATCACAAGCCATGTGCTCACAAAACGAGACACGAACGTAACAAGAACGCGCAGCCAGCGAGCGCGCTCACAGACCGCGCGTTCACACGAAACACGTCATGAAAGCACGCGGCAGATGTAAATAAACCGCGTGCAACACAGGACACGACAAGACAAGACTCACGGAACACGAGAACGCACGGTGTGAGAAACAACCGTGCGCTCACAAAAAAGACAGGAAGCGCGAGTGTCCGAATCCCGACCTGAAACCGAATCAGACATGAATGCCGGGATCCGAACATCACGCGCCCCAACATGAAACAAGACACACAGACAAGTGAGCGCACGGCTCGAGAACGCGAGACCGTACGCTCGCACAAAGACTGGACATGAAGGGAGTGTCAGAGCTCTGTCACAAAACCAATAACATAAACTAGACCGAAGTGACAGAACCTTGACACAAACAATCTCGTCAGATAGAATGGTGTCTAAGGTCAGATGTTCTGCATTAGGAACCAAGGTGTTATACTTTTCCACTACAGAAAGTAATTTTTTTTCCCCTCCCTGATCTTTCGGCGGATCCGGGAACGTCCTTTGCATCCATACAGCGGCAAGATCAGCAGCGTTTTGGGATGTGGTTACTGAGAGGAAGAAATGAAGAGATAAGAAATATACTTGATTCCATGAAAAAACATTATTTCTGGTGTATGAGTAAAATAAAGCCTAACCAATATTTTCATATTTCTCTGTAACTGAGGCTACACTTGTAGCTAAGGTTGAGTATTGTTAGGTTAGTTAGGTTCTATATTGTCCCCATGGGGATAATCTTTTCCACACGTCGTCAGCAATCAGAGTATGTGCTCTTAGACTACGATTACAATGACTACTTTGGAATTGAGGCCAAGCTTAGTCAGAAGTGATGCATCAAGCAGCATATCAAACAGTATAAGACAGTATATTCTACCTTCTGCCCACTCATTGATATCAATGATCCAGCTCTCCAGTTGATTGTCTGTGATGTCCATTTCCATTTTCATGGCCTCCAGGTTATGCAACTGGCATTGCAGGGCTACTGTGGCCTTCAAACACAAATGACAATGAGAGAAATGCCTACAACTTTGACTATTGTTGATAAGGATTGTCAAGTACCTTCACTATTAGAAAACCACATACAACACTGATTAAATATACA
Source organism: Opsariichthys bidens (assembly GCA_037194245.1). NCBI lineage: Eukaryota > Metazoa > Chordata > Actinopteri > Cypriniformes > Xenocyprididae > Opsariichthys > Opsariichthys bidens. The sequence continues at coordinate 23,157,309 of CM074292.1, forward strand.
GTATATTCGTATATACGTGGACAATCAATATACCGGTGTATGTGGTACGAAAATTTAATATTTTATATTAAGACTCTGAAAAATACAATTGACACTACACATGAAACCATCCATATATTCTATTGTATTCAAGAATATCTGGGCAAGTCTTTCCTATATTTTTGAGATATATGCCACTTTATTTTACAATATCGCTATGAATGTTGCATAAGGGAAAACTGGTGTCTTTACCTTCAGATATCGGCGGGCAAGGGTGGAAGCCAAGTTGTCAAACTTTCGTTGGTTCCAGCGCATGGCCATGACCATCAGCATGTCTATGCGTGCTGCAAAAATAAAAAATATGAGATTATCACCCTTCTTTCCAGTAGCAGTAGGAAAAGAAACTGAGTGTGCAGACTTGTTAGGTACCACAAACTTTTGCAAGATAATAACTTACAGTATAGTACTATGGTACTAATCTGCTGTCTTGTGCCATTTGATTACTGTCCCATGTAGGGCTAGGTATCGTTAAAAGTAATTTGATACCGATACCTTGACTTCGATACCGGAAAAATTTGGTACCGAAAAACAAGACGAGTTTCGATACTCGATAGTATTGAGGCAATTCGGTCGGTACCTAAAAAGTATCGAACTCAATAACCAGCCCTAGTCCCATGAAAGGATTAGTAGGTAAATAGCACAGGATAGTGAAGTAGTAGCATGAAACAATGGCGCAGGACAGTAGGCAAATGGCAAAGAGCACTATGGCAGGACAGTAGGTGAATGGTACTCTGACGTGTATTTTTTTTTAATCACACTGCCCCTCCTTATTATCCTCCCTTCAAATAAAATAGGATGATGGTATTATAATCGATCCATCCATTTGTGTTGAATATTCTGAGCTTTATATTTTCAGAGTCAGCATATATGCATGAGCTCAAAGTGGCTCACCATTGTCTTCAGGATCAAAATGTACTGGTTACCTTACCTGCTTTTGACATGTGCTTTGTGGTAACAGCAATCCTTGAGAGGAAGGCGTTGCACTGCTCCATCTCTTCCCCAAGAGTCGAACCAGCCCCCTCCTGATACGCTTCACTCCATTTTACCTTTAAAAAATAAAACAAAAAACAAAACCTAAGTGGCAACAATCTTATGCAGGGTTTTCAGGGAAAGAAAATGTCATGGACAATCCTTTTTTCTCACCTCACATTTGAAATCATGAGCTTTGGCATGAAAAACAGAAAGAAATGGCCTCATGGTGAGGAGATCCTGAAGCTCAGGGCATTTCTCTGTCACTCTTCGGAGGTAAGGCCAGTACTTGCATGCCACATCCATGGCGAAAAATGTCACTTGCTTACAGGTCATTTGCTTTTGGAGGTACAGGGGGTAGGCAAAAATCTCCCCCCTGAACATATTGAGGGCACGAAGGAGAACCCCATGACGACATACAGCGAGTTCCAGGCCCTCCTCTTCTGTTTTTCCTGAGGACTTCTGAGATATTTCGCGCGCCGCTGACCACTGCCCTCCACAGACACCTCTTCCAGAGACCTAAAACATGGAAGATGGTTAATAGTCCAAACTTGTTCAAACAAAGTACTCTATAGGACGTGGTGTTTTATAGGTATATATAATGTAGTTGTGCAAGTTTACATGACTGGTTGAGGTATGGACATGGTCCACAAATCTTGCGACGTCATCATCATTTGCGATGAACACGCCATCAAAGATGGCCTGTTCCTCCGATCTAAATAAAAGAGATACATATTAACTTTAAATATTTTCTATTAAAAGATTTTCAATTCACAGCAGTTGCTTTCAAAGTAATGAACCGTCAATGCACACACAGGATTTTGTAAATACCTTGCTGCACTCTTGAATCTGTAGTGCTTGCGGTTTCCATCAACAGAAACTGCAAGCATGTCTGGGCTGCATGCTGGGCAGTCAAAGTGGTCCTCCTGGCATAATTTTTCCACTTCGAATCGGACAGCTTCCCACTCCAAGAAGCTTTTCCGGAAGCTGTCTGCTGTGATGTTACTGCTCTGTTTCAAAAGAGTTCAGTAAAAGAGAACAGTAAAACATATCAAATTAAATATGTACTGCACTGAAGTAAAATGCTCTAAATGGATACATTTCGGTATGTAAATACATGATATTGGGGAGAAGATGTCAAAGTCTGTAGCCAATGGAGTTGAAGTTGAGATCTTCAGAATGACCTGTTTTTTCATAAATGTTTCAGTGCAAACTGCAAGACTGATGAGAGAACATGAGTTTATGGTTGTTTATAAAGGGTCTAAATTTAACAACTTTTTTCCTAAACAGTGCAAATGTTCATGTGTACTTTCAATCATCATCATCATCATGCCCTCATAGTATTATTTATTGAGTTACACAGTTATTACCACAAATACTTACACGGCCAAAGCGAACAGTGCGTTGATCCAGCATTCTAAGAAATGCTTGGCTAGACATCCCTGGTGCTGCCATCTTCAGCTCTTCAAAAGAAAAAAGGACATCTGTTGAGTACACAGTTGAATGGTGAGAAGTGGCAGGCCAGTAGTGATTATGGATCAGGTCATCCACTCCAGGACTCCAAGTGGCTTCACATGCCTTGCATCTAATCTGAGGCAATCTGAGATTATATCGCCCTGGAAAAAGAAGGAAATATATACTCACAGTTAATTTTGACAGACGCAAACTGTGTCATTCTGACAACTGATATGGGAACCTTTGACTAAGGATGGACCAGGAGGACACTTCTACAAACATGTTGTAAGGCACTCTATTGGAAGTCACACTTTTGTCAGGCAAATTAACTATCCCCATTCAAACAAAGGTTAACTGTTTTCCTCCTCATAGGTGGGCCCAGACAATCTAATCAACCCACAACACACAACCTATTGAATTGGATTTCCAGCCATGATAAAGAAAATTTCTGGATATGTGTTCCACAATGTAACATGTATGAATGTAACATAATAATGATTTTTATATGTTCATAGTTGTGACAAAGTGAGAGGGAGTATATACGAGCTGTGATCAGCAAATACCTATGGCTGAAATTCTGCAGACACTTCTACAGAAGTGACCCCCACCCCACCCATAAAGTTCTTCTTACCATTCATTGTAACCACAACTATGGACTGTCCTGCGATGACACTGGACGATACTTGTAGACAACCGCATATTGTCTCTGGCATCTCCAAAGGTACAAGACGCTCTTGAAAAAAACAACAACATGGATGAGAATTAAAGAATAACTTACCACACTGGGTTAGAACCCTCTCCACAACACAAGTTGTGGGAGGCAACGGATGAAAAAATCCAAGTGTCATTGAATCCCTGTTGTGAAACACTTGACCTTGGTGGACCCTGACATCACACTGGCCACAGAGGAACGGGTGTGGTCGGCAGTCACAACAACGGATAATGGCTGGACCGTTTCCACAATGTTGGCAGATCCGAGTTGCCGCATGATGTCCAGCCACCATGGTGTTGACCAGTCGGGGTCTCTCTTTCTCCCACCACCCTGATATGAGGCTCTTTCGGGTTGACCAGTCTGTTGAGGTTTGAGTTAGTATTTCTTCCTCATGTATGTCCTCACCCAGTGAGCATTTAAGCTCTTGAAGGAAGGACTCTGTTAAAACAATGCACAATATCGAAAAACTGTAGTAATAATAAATATTAACATACTAAATGAACATATTGTTTTGAACCAGTGTAGTCAAAATAAAGAACACACCTGCAGTAACGGAAGGAAAGTCACTGGTCACTTCCCCACTGGTTTCTGGAGCCCTGACATGAGAGACACCTGTCTTCCGACTCTGGCTGAGACTGGGACCTGCTGTAGCAAAAAAACTGTTGCTTTTTACACTCAATGAAACAAACTTTACCTGAAGCTAGGCACAGGTATGTAATAATAACCTCAGATATGTTCTAATTCAGACCTATGACTTGTGATCATTTTGTATACCATTTCAAGATGCAAAACTAGATGTGGAGATAAAGTCTACAATTTAATAAACATGAATGTAAAAAAAAATCTGACCTCCTCGTTTTCGGGATGATCTGGGCCTGCCGTAAATAATTTTTCCATCACTGTCCCTCTTAATCCACCTAACCTCTTGCTTCCTGTTTGATGGCTGGCTGGTGGATAGATGACTGATGGAAGGCTGACTGGTGGATGGTTCTGCTTTCTGGTGCATGCTAATGTGCTGTTCAAGCTCTCGGAGGTGAGCCTGATATGCAGCCTGATTGACAAGGTCACTAATCTCCTTCTGGCGATGGTCAATCTCAGGATCGGACACGGCACACAATATAAACACACTATAAACACACAGGGACAAACGAAAACAAACAAAAACACCACTCGAAGGGGAGGGAGGAGAGACAGTAAAACCTCAAGAGAGAGAGAAAAAACACAATACAACAGTAGAGAAAGTAACAAGACAAATGTGGCTCTTAAAATAGCCTTTTAAAAAAAAAATGAAAATAAGTTGCTGCTAATAAGCATTAAGATGAGGGATAAGATGAGATTAAGGAACCTGCAGAGAAAGAGAACAACAAACCAAAATAGAATAGATCAACAAACTACATATTACAATATAAATAACTACTAGGCTAAGACGTCTAATTTAATAATATATATATATATATATATATATATATATATATATATATATATATATATAATAATAATGTCTAATGCTCCTCTTATTTATTCATGCAATCACAATATCATAAAAAATGAATGACTTTAAAAAGAAGTCATTGTGTGAGCAAGGGTTCTTCTATCATTATATTTTTAACACATCCTTTTGTTCTGACTTAATTCAAATTGATAAACAAACAGGAATATCGTGATCAGGGTACTTGTAAACTTTGACTTGCCAGACTTAAAACCGTTAAAAACCTTATTTGACTATAATAGGCTACTTACCGTGGTGGAATCACGATGGTTTCTGGGATCGTCGCACACAGTGTGACGCATTGTACAAAATTGCGCCAAAATATCAATCATAATGAAAAAGTACAGTCTTAATATTTTATATCCTTGCTCGAACATTTAAACGAATCAGCATGAATGTCTAAGTGAAGGAAACACGGGAATATGTAGCCATTACATTAAAACACATCACTTCCCAGAATGCATCCACCTCTTTGCCAGACTGCGGATGACCATATAATATTAATACAAACATTTCTGCAGTATGCTATTTAATTTATCACAACTTCATAATCAGTACTGAGAAAGAAATATCCATATAGTATAATAGTCATAATATCCATACAGAATTGTAGGACAGAGTCCTCGTGTTGTTTACCCATAGCGACGGTTGCTATATGTCGCTGGATGAGAGACACAACCAAATAAAAAAAGAAAGGAAAAAAAGTACAATTATAAAATATCTCACCTAAATGAAGACATGAGGGACTTGTATTCAAATCTATCGGAGGCCCCTCTACGGTGCACCACGACGAAGAGGGGTACCATGTGGGGGAAGGGCGATCTCAGTCAGGCGGTGGGGGAAGGGCGGGCTGCTTGACCTTGTAAAAGTGTTTTAAAAACGCATGGCCACAACAGATTTATACATCATTGGAGAAGCACTTCTGATTAACTCTCTATTTATCTATCAGTCTGGAGTTCATCTCACTCCACTGAAGTCTCTGTGCTGCTGTGGGGGAAGGGCGATCTCAGTCAGGCGGTGGGGGAAGGGCGGGCTGAGCGAGAGCGATCAGAGGCTGGGGGGTAGGGGTGCGAGTCACAGCAGACTGTCAGTTGCTATCTCTCTTAACCCTCAATTATGGTTTGAGTTAGGTGAGCAGGGGTTTGACATCCAATGGCTTTTAAAATCAAAGTTAGAACAAAATAAATCTGTACAATCAGACATGTACACGTGCTAGCTTGATTCATGATTCTTTTAAACACTTTTTGTACTATATGTAACTGCTCTCTTGCTCTCTCTCTCTCTCATAATATTTGCTGTAACTGTCCTCTATTTCCAGAATTTCAGCAGGAAACTTACAGACTCATATTCTCTCATGCAGTTACAGAAGCAGCATTTTTACTGTACCACTTCTGCACGAGATGAGAACACATTTTAAGAGTTTCTTGGGTCAAGAAAACACTCGGCCTGTCTGGATGTGCTTAAATACACAGCAAGGATACTTTCCTGTCACATATCACACAAATATATAAATATAAATCACACATATAATCACACATAAATATAAAGCTGCTAGACCTTGTAAAAGTGTTTTAAAAACGCATGGCCACAACAGATTTATACATCATTGGAGAAGCACTTCTGATTAACTCTCTTTCTATCTGCCAGTCTGGAGTTCATCTCACTCCACCGAAGTCTCTGTGCTGCTGTGGGGGAAGGGCGATCTCAGTCAGGCGGTGGGGGAAGGGCGGGCTGAGCGAGAGCGATCGGAGGCTGGGGGGAGGGGTGCGAGTCACAGGAGACTGTCAGTTCTCAATTAGTGTTTGACATCCAATGGCTTTTAAAATCAGAGTTAGAACAAAATAAATCTGTACAATCAGACATGTAAACGTGCTAACCTGATTCATGATTCTTTTAAACACTTTTTGTACTATATGTAACTGCTCTCTTGCTCTCTCTCTCTCATAATATTTGCTGTAACTGTCCTCTATCTCCAGAATTTCAGCAGGAAACTTACAGACTCATATTCTCTCATGCAGTTACAGAAGCAGCATTTTGACTGTACCACTTCTGCACGAGATGAGAACACATTTTAAGAGTTTCTTGGGTCAAGAAAACACTCGCTCTGTCTGGATGTGCTTAAATACACAGCAAGGATACTTTCCTGTCACATATCACACAAATATATAAATATAAATCACACATATAATCACACATAAATATAAAGCTGCTAGACCTTGTAAAAGTGTTTTAAAAACGCATGGCCACAACAGATTTATACATTATTGGAGAAGCACTTCTGATTAACTCTCTATGTAGCTGCCAGTCTGGAGTTCATCTCACTCCTCTGAAGTCTCTGTGCTGCTGTGGGGTAAGGGCAATCTCAGTCAGGCGGTGGGGGAAGGGCGGGCTGAGCGAGAGCGATCAGAGGCTGGGGGGGAGGGGTGCGAGTCACAGCAGACTGTCAGTTCTCAACTAGGGTTTGACATCCAATGGCTTTTAAAATCAAAGTTAGAACAAAATAAATCTGTACAATCAGACATGTAAACATGCTAGCTTGATTCATGATTCTTTTAAACACTTTTTGTACTATATGTAACTGCTCTCTTGCTCTCTCTCTCTCATTCTCTCTCTCTCTCTCTCTCTCTCTCTCTCTCTCTCTCTATATATATATATATATATATATATATTCAAGGACATTTTTTTTTGTTTAAATCACAGTACTGGTTCTTCAAAAAAGAAAAAAACAGTCGTGGAGTAAGTCTTTCTAGAGAGAACATCTCTGGAACAGACATCTTATTTTCTACTAATTCATTTATTTAACATTTCGAGGGTCTAAATAAAACTTTAAAGTTTAAAAGTTCATACAAGTTCATATCTTATATTTTGCTCTGTGCAATGCAACAGCACATGTGTTTTCTCTTCATTGCACAACCAAATAAAGTGCATAAATGCAATTTTGCATTATCTCTTCAAAATAGCATATATGTTAACTCCATGTACAGCAGAAAGAATTAATGCTGATACACTTAGCCGTTTTTATGGATTATGGAATTTATGGAATATGGATTTCTGAATGACCAATGTAACATCAGAAAGAGTCAATGAGTAGGTATAGAAATTTCAAGATTCATGACTGAAACATGTCCAATGGGTAAAATATTTGCTACTCTATAGCTAATGAATCACAAGAAGGACACAATTGGGTAGGGACAGAAAGTTCAAGATCAAGGACTGAAATATGTTCAGTAGGTCAAAAATTAGCTGAACTATCACCATAAGGAATCAATAGGTAGAACTAAAAAGTTCAAAATAGATGACTCTTAGGCGATATATTAATATTTTAGGTCAAATATGGACTCTGAATGGCTGATGTAACAACAGAAAGAGTCAATGAGTGTGTATATAAATTTCAAGATTGATGACAGAAACAGGTACAGTGGATCAAATATTGACTACTCTATGGCTAATTTATCACCAGAAGGAGTCAATTGGGTAGAAATACAAAGTTCAAAATCGACGACTCCTGGGCCCGATATTTGCCCATTTGGTCAAATATGGACTTTGGAATTACTGGCATGACATCAGAAAGAGGATCAAATATGGACTTCTGATTGGCTGATGTATCATCATTCGGATTCTATGAGTATGTATAGAAAGTTCAAGATCAAGCTCTGAAACATGTTCAATGGGTCAAATATTGGCTACTCTAAGGCTAATTTATCACCAGAAGGGGTAATTTATCACCAGTCAATGGGTAGAACTAAAAAGTTCAAAATCGACGACTCTTGGGCCTGTTGGATCTTGAAATTTTCATACCTACTCATTGACTCCTTCTGTTGGTACAACTGCCATTCAGAAGTCTATGTCTATTTTTGACATAAAATACTAAAATCTAGCCCAAGATTCATCAATTTTGAAGTTTTTATTTCTAACCATTGACTCCTTCTGGTGATAAATTAGCCATAGAGTAGCCATTATTTGACCCATTGAACATGTTTCAGTCATCAGTCTTGAAATTTCTCTGTACACTCAATGAATCCTTCTGATGTTACATCGACCATTTAGAAATCCATATTTGACCAAATGGACTAATATCGGTCCCAAGAGTCATTGATTTTGAAACTTTTATTTATTCCCAATTGACTCCTTCAGGTTTTAAATTATCCAATATTTGACCCATTGCACTTGTTTCAGTCGTGGATCTTGAAACTTCTATGCCTGTAAATTGACTCTTTATGATTTTATGTCAGTTATTCAGAAATCCATATTTGACCAAATGTACTAATATCGGGCCCAAGAGTCATCGATTTTGAACTTTCTATTTCTGCCCATTAGACTCATTCCGGTGATGGATCAGCCAATTAATAGGCAAATTTTGACTTACTGAACATCTTTCACTCCTTGATCTTGAACTTTTAATACATACTCTTTGACTACTTCTGATTTTACATCAGTCATTCAGAGGTCCATTTTTGACCAAATAGACTTATATCTCATCCAGGAGTCATCAATTTTGAACTTTTAAGTTCTACCCATTGAGTCCTTGTGTTGAAAGTTCAGCCAATATTTGGCCTACTGAATATATTTCAGTCCTTGATCTTGAACTTTCTATTGCTACCCGTTGACTCCTTCTGGTGATAGTTCAGCCAATTTTTGACCTTCATAACATATTTCAGTTCTTGATCTTGAACTTTCTGTTCCTACCTAATTGACTCCTTCTTGTGATACTTTAGCCATAGAGTAGCCAATATTGTACCCATTGGACAAGTTTCAGTCAAGGATCTTGTCATTTTTATACCTACTCATTGAATCTTTCTGATGTTACATTGGTCATTCAGAAATCCATATTTGACCAAATGGATTAATATCGCCCCAAAATTCATCAATTTTGAACTTTCTATTTCTATCCAATTGATTCCTTCTAGTGATACATTAGCCATATAATAGCAAATATTTGATCCATTGAACATGTTTCAGTCTTTGATTTTGAATTCTTTATACATACTCATAGAATCCGAATGATGATACATCAGCTAATCAGAATTCCATATTTGACCGAATGGACTTATATCGGACCCAAGAGTCATCAATTTTGATCTTTCTCTTTTTGATCTTGTTTCAAGATCCACGACTGAAACAAGTGCAATGGGTCAAATATTGGCTACTCTATGGCTGATGTATCACAAGAAAGAGTCAATTAGGTAGGAACAGACATTTCAAGATCAAGGACTGAAATATGATTATTAGGTCAAAAATTGGCTGAACTTTCACCAGGAGTCAATGGGTAGAACTAAAAAGTTCAAAATCGATGAGTCTTGTGCAATATATTAGTATTTTAGGTCAAATATGGACTCTGAATGGCTGATATAACATTAGAGGGAGTCAATGAGTCTATATAGAAATTTCAAGATCGATGACGTAAATATGTTCAATGGGTCAAATATTTTCTACTCTATGGCTAATTTATCACCAGGAGTCAATTGGGTAGAAATAGAAAGTTCAAAATCGACCACTCTTGGGCTCGATATTAGTACATTTGGTCAAATATTGACTTTTGAATGGTCGATGTAACATCAGAAGGAGTCAATGAGTGTATAGAGAAATTTCAAGATCGTTGACTGAAACATGTTCAATGGGTCAAATATTTGCTATTCTATGGCTAAGGTAGCACCAGAAGGAATCAATTGGGTAGAACTTAGAAAGTTCAAAATTGATGACTCCTGGATGAGATATAAGTCTATTTGATCAAAAATGAATGACTTCTGAATGACTGATGTAAAATCAGAAGTAGTCAATGAGTATGTATTAAAAGTTCAAGATCAAGGAGTGAAACATGTTCAGTAAGTCAAAATTAGCCTACTGATTGGCTGATCCATCACCGGAATGAGTCTAATGGGCAGTAATAGAAAGTTCAAAATCGACGAATCTTGGGGCGGATATGAGTCCATTTGGTCAAATATGGACTTCTGATTGGCTGATGTATCATCATTCGGATTCTATGAGTATGTATAAAAAGTTCAAGATCAAGGACTGAAACATGTTCAATGGTTCAAATATTGGCTACTCTAAGGCTAATTTATCACCAGAAGGGGTAATTCAATGGGTAGAACTAAAAAGTTCAAAATCGACGACTCTTGGGCCTGTTGGATCTTGAAATTTTCATACCTACTCATTGACTCCTTCTGTTGGTACAACTGCCATTCAGAAGTCTATGTCTATTTTTGACATAAAATACTAAAATCTAGCCCAAGATTCATCAATTTTGAAGTTTTTATTTCTAACCATTGACTCCTTCTGGTGATAAATTAGCCATAGAGTAGCCATTATTTGACCCATTGAACATGTTTCAGTCATCAATCTTGAAATTTCTCTGTACACTCAATGAATCCTTCTGATGTTACATCGACCATTTAGAAATCCATATTTGACCAAATGGACTAATATCGGTCCCAAGAGTCATTGATTTTGAAACTTTTATTTATTCCCAATTGACTCCTTCAGGTTTTAAATTATCCATAGAGTAGCCAATATTTGACCCATTGCACTTGTTTCAGTCGTGGATCTTGAAACTTCTATGCCTGTAAATTGACTCTTTATGATTTTATGTCAGTTATTCAGAAATCCATATTTGACCAAATGTACTAATATCGGGCCCAAGAGTCATCGATTTTGAACTTTCTATTTCTGCCCATTAGACTCATTCCGGTGATGGATCAGCCAATTAATAGGCAAATTTTGACTTACTGAACATCTTTCACTCCTTGATCTTGAACTTTTAATACATACTCTTTGACTACTTCTGATTTTACATCAGTCATTCAGAGGTCCATTTTTGACCAAATAGACTTATATCTCATCCAGGAGTCATCAATTTTGAACTTTTAAGTTCTACCCATTGAGTCCTTGTGTTGAAAGTTCAGCCAATATTTGGCCTACTGAATATATTTCAGTCCTTGATCTTGAACTTTCTATTGCTACCCGTTGACTCCTTCTGGTGATAGTTCAGCCAATTTTTGACCTTCATAACATATTTCAGTTCTTGATCTTGAACTTTCTGTTCCTACCTAATTGACTCCTTCTTGTGATACTTTAGCCATAGAGTAGCCAATATTGTACCCATTGGACAAGTTTCAGTCAAGGATCTTGTCATTTTTATACCTACTCATTGAATCTTTCTGATGTTACATTGGTCATTCAGAAATCCATATTTGACCAAATGGATTAATATCGCCCCAAAATTCATCAATTTTGAACTTTCTATTTCTATCCAATTGATTCCTTCTAGTGATACATTAGCCATATAATAGCAAATATTTGATCCATTGAACATGTTTCAGTCTTTGATTTTGAATTCTTTATACATACTCATAGAATCCGAATGATGATACATCAGCTAATCAGAATTCCATATTTGACCGAATGGACTTATATCGGACCCAAGAGTCATCAATTTTGATCTTTCTCTTTTTGATCTTGTTTCAAGATCCACGACTGAAACAAGTGCAATGGGTCAAATATTGGCTACTCTATGGCTGATGTATCACAAGAAAGAGTCAATTAGGTAGGAACAGACATTTCAAGATCAAGGACTGAAATATGATTATTAGGTCAAAAATTGGCTGAACTTTCACCAGGAGTCAATGGGTAGAACTAAAAAGTTCAAAATCGATGAGTCTTGTGCAATATATTAGTATTTTAGGTCAAATATGGACTCTGAATGGCTGATATAACATTAGAGGGAGTCAATGAGTCTATATAGAAATTTCAAGATCGATGACGTAAATATGTTCAATGGGTCAAATATTTTCTACTCTATGGCTAATTTATCACCAGGAGTCAATTGGGTAGAAATAGAAAGTTCAAAATCGACCACTCTTGGGCTCGATATTAGTACATTTGGTCAAATATTGACTTTTGAATGGTCGATGTAACATCAGAAGGAGTCAATGAGTGTATAGAGAAATTTCAAGATCGTTGACTGAAACATGTTCAATGGGTCAAATATTTGCTATTCTATGGCTAAGGTAGCACCAGAAGGAATCAATTGGGTAGAACTTAGAAAGTTCAAAATTGATGACTCCTGGATGAGATATAAGTCTATTTGATCAAAAATGAATGACTTCTGAATGACTGATGTAAAATCAGAAGTAGTCAATGAGTATGTATTAAAAGTTCAAGATCAAGGAGTGAAACATGTTCAGTAAGTCAAAATTAGCCTACTGATTGGCTGATCCATCACCGGAATGAGTCTAATGGGCAGTAATAGAAAGTTCAAAATCGACGAATCTTGGGGCGGATATGAGTCCATTTGGTCAAATATGGACTTCTGATTGGCTGATGTATCATCATTCGGATTCTATGAGTATGTATAAAAAGTTCAAGATCAAGGACTGAAACATGTTCAATGGTTCAAATATTGGCTACTCTAAGGCTAATTTATCACCAGAAGGGGTAATTCAATGGGTAGAACTAAAAAGTTCAAAATCGACGACTCTTGGGCCTGTTGGATCTTGAAATTTTCATACCTACTCATTGACTCCTTCTGTTGGTACAACTGCCATTCAGAAGTCTATGTCTATTTTTGACATAAAATACTAAAATCTAGCCCAAGATTCATCAATTTTGAAGTTTTTATTTCTAACCATTGACTCCTTCTGGTGATAAATTAGCCATAGAGTAGCCATTATTTGACCCATTGAACATGTTTCAGTCATCAATCTTGAAATTTCTCTGTACACTCAATGAATCCTTCTGATGTTACATCGACCATTTAGAAATCCATATTTGACCAAATGGACTAATATCGGTCCCAAGAGTCATTGATTTTGAAACTTTTATTTATTCCCAATTGACTCCTTCAGGTTTTAAATTATCCATAGAGTAGCCAATATTTGACCCATTGCACTTGTTTCAGTCGTGGATCTTGAAACTTCTATGCCTGTAAATTGACTCTTTATGATTTTATGTCAGTTATTCAGAAATCCATATTTGACCAAATGTACTACCCAGCCAGCAATGACATGTGGGGCCCAGATGAGTTAAGTACGGGTTCCATGGTTACCATGTGGGCATGGGCTTTGGCTGGGTGAAATCAGTGGGTCCCATGTAGGTTTTTTAGTATGAGTCCCACATATGAAGCCCATATGAGCTGATTGCATGGGCCCCATAAGGGACAGGCATGGGCCAATTGGGCATGGGTTTGAACTGGGAACACATATATGGGTCCTGCAAAGTATATTTATGGGCCAAGTGGGCATGGGTTTGAACTGGGAATGCATATATGGGTCCTGCATAGAATTTTTATGAGCCAAGTGGGCATGGGTTTGAACTGGGAACGCATATATGGGTCTTGCATGACATATTTATGGGCCAAATGGGCATGTGTTTGGTCTGGGAACACATATATGGGTCTTGCATGACATATTTATGGGCCGAGTGGGCATGGGTTTGATCTGGGAACACATAAATGGGTCCTGCATGGCATTGTTATGGGCCAAGTGGGCATGGGTTTGAACTGGGAACACAAATATAGGTCCTGTATGGTTTATTTATGGGCCAAGTGGGCATGGGTTTGATCTGGGAACACATTAATGGGTCCTGCATGGCATTGTTATGGGCCAAATGGGCATGTGTTTGATCTGGGAACACATATATGGGTCTTGCATGACATATTTATGGGCCGAGTGGGCATGGGTTTGATCTGGGAACACATATATGGGTCTTGCATGACATATTTATGGGCCAAGTGGGCATGGGTTTGAACTGGGAACACATATATAGGTCCTGTATGGTTTATTTATGGGCCAAGTGGGCATGGGTTTGATCTGGGAAATCATATATGGGTCCTGCATGGCATTGTTATGGGCCAAGTGGGCATGGGTTTGAACTGGGAACACATGGGTCCTGCATGGCAGAGGTCATGGCATCAAAATAGGTCAAAGTTTACGCTGTTGAATTATGCTGATTAGTGGACTCTCAGAAAGGTTGCAGGCCTACCGTAACACTTCAAATAATAGCCCAGTCCCAGATGCCTGTCCCTTGGGGCAGAAACACATATTTAGACAAATAACTAGGGAAGCTTGATATTATCGGCCGATATTGGCTTTAAAATTCAATATCGGTAAAGATCGGTATCGGTTTTTGAAATGGTTTAAAATGACTAAAGTATGTCATTTTATACCCTATTGGAAAGCTTGTTTCCTCTCAAAGCGAATGCAGACAAAATTTGGGTGTTGCTGTTGGTCAACCAGAATAAACACAGGGTTTGTAGAGTAAATAAATTCTTGAGCAGGGCAGATCTAAGCCCCAATGAGTGGAATGAGTTGAATTTTTGTTCTTGTGTGGCTATTTGTTTTCAGTTTACCTCAGTCAAAGAAATGTTCAGTTGGCATCTTCTCTCGAAGGGATAGTAAGCACCGCACCCTAGTTAGCCTACCGGGTTAGTCCTTCAAAACATTCAAGTATCAAGGGAGTCATGGAACAGTGGGCAGTAAGCCTATAAACGATCATATGTTTCGGTATCTGTATCGGCTAATATCGGTATCGGATATCAGTACAAAATCAATGTCAAGCATCCCTACAAATAACCCCATACAGTTATCCATATCCCATAGATGCCTGTCACAATGGGTCTATTTGGTCAAATAAAACTCTGGGACGCTTAACTTTTGGTAAAGGAAAACACACATCCAGCCCTAGTCTGGAGAAGTAATGGTGACATCAGTGGTTTTTATATTTTTTATATTTTATATTTTATATGAAATTAGGCTACACATAATTCCGTAACAGTAATTGTAAAGTAATATTATAGTAACTAATAATCTGAGTAGTATATATATATTATAACAGAATATATCATATATATATATTTATTGTCATAATCATGTCTGTTTTCCTGTCTATCTGTTCGTTTGTTTATTCTGTTCCCCGGTCCCGTCTCTGTCACATGTTCCTTGTTTTCATTTAGTCCTGTCATCTGTCATCTGTCACATGTGCTTTTGTTATTGTCCTGTCAGTTTTGCCATGTGGTTCTGTTTTCATTCATCGTCCCTATTAGTTCATCGTCACCACCTGTGTCTCGTCAATCAGTGTTGTCGTCACCTGTTTCCCATCAATTATCCTCGTGTTCTCTCTGTATAAATTCCCGCTGTGTCAGTCCTGTCCTTGTTCTTCGTTATAGTTGCGTTCCGGTTGTTTTGATCTGTGTTTCTGCCTGTCTTCTGGTTATCAAATTAAACTTTGTAAACTCTCATCGTGCCTCGTACCTGTTCCTGAGCCGGGGCGTTACATTTATATACTCACCCAGCCAGCAATGCCATGCAGGACCCATTTATGTGTTCCCAGATCAAACCCATGCCCACTCGGCCCATAAATATGTCATGCAAGACCCATATATGTGTTCCCAGATCAAACACATGCCCATTTGGCCCATAAATAAACCATGCAGGACCCATATATGTGTTCCCAGTTCAAACCCATGCCCAATTGGCCCATGCCTGTCCCTTATGGGGCCCATGCAATCAGCTCATATGGGCTTCCTATGTGGGATTCATACTAAAAAACCTACATGGGACCCAATGATTTCACCCAGCCAAAGCCCATGCCCACATGGTAACCATGGAACCCGTACTTAACCCATCTGGGCCCCACATGTCATTGCTGGCTGGGACCCTTATAGATCCCCTTTAAAGCCCATCTGGGCATCCATGGCTGGATCCTGGGTGCAAACCCACTTTAAATCCCTTTGGGCAGGTGGGGCCCCAATGGGTCTGGCATGACCCAGATAAGACTCATACAGAGCCCATTTAAAGCCCATCTGGGTAGCCATGGTTGGATCCCGGGTGCAAACCCACTTTAGACCCATTTGGGCAGGTGGGGCCCAAATGGGTCTGACATGAATTGCCCAATTAAGACCCATGCAGTACCCTTACAGGTCCCACTTTTAGTACGTCTGGGCTTCCACGGCTTGCCCCAATGTGGATCCGGGTGCAAGCCCATAATGGGGCCCACATTTGCCGCCCATGAAGCCCTCATCTGGGCCCCACATGTCATTGCTGGCTGGGTAATATCGGGCCCAAGAGTCATCGATTTTGAACTTTCTATTTCTGCCCATTAGACTCATTCCGGTGATGGATCAGCCAATTAATAGGCAAATTTTGACTTACTGAACATCTTTCACTCCTTGATCTTGAACTTTTAATACATACTCTTTGACTACTTCTGATTTTACATCAGTCATTCAGAGGTCCATTTTTGACCAAATAGACTTATATCTCATCCAGGAGTCATCAATTTTGAACTTTTCAGTTCTACCCATTGACTCCTTGTGATGTCATGCCAGTAATTCCGAAGTCCATATTTGACCAAATGGGCAAATATCGGGCCCAAGAGTCGTTGATTTTGAACTTTGTATTTCTACCAATTTGACTCCTTCTGGCGATAAATTAGCCATAGAGTAGCCAATATTTGACCCATTAAACATGTTTCAGTCATGGATCTTGAAATTTCTATGTATACGTATTGACTCTATGTTGTTACATCAGCAATTCAGAGTCCATATTTGATCTAAAAAACTAATATATGGCCCAAGAGACATCAATTTTGAACTTTTTAGTTTTACCCATTGACTCCTTCTTGTGATAGTTCAGCCAATATTTGACCTACTGAATATATTTCAGTCCTTGATCTTGAACTTTCTATACCTACGCATTGACTTTTTCTGATGTTATGTCAGTGTTTCAAAAATCCATATTTGACCGAATGGACTAATATCGGGCCTGAGAGTCATCAATTTTGAACTTTCTATTTCATCCCAATTGATTCCTTCTGGTGATACATTATTCATAAGATAGCAAATATTTGACCCATTGAACTTGTTTCAGTCCTTGATCTTGAACTTTTTATACATACTCATAGAATCCGAATGATGATACATCAGCCAATCAGAAGTCCATATTTGACCAAATGGACTTATATCTCGCCCAAGAATAATCGATTTTGAACTTTCTACTTCTTCCCAATAGACTCCTTCTGTTGATCAATTAGCCTTAGAGTAGCCAATATATGACCCATTGAACTTGTTTCAGTCCTTGATCTTGAACTTTTTATACATACTCATAGAATCCGAATGATGATACATCAGCCAATCAGAAGTCCATATTTGACCGAATGGACTTATATCGGGCCCAAGAGTCATCAATTTTGAACTTATATTTCTACACAATTGATTCCTTCTGTTGATAGATTAGCCATTGAATAGCAAATATTTGATCCATTGAACATGTTTCAGTCCTTGATCTTGAACTTTGTATACATACTCATTGACTTCCTCTGATGTTACATCAGTCATTCAGAAGTCAATATTTGACCAAATGGACTCATATCCGCCCCAAGAGTCGTCGATTTTGAACTTTCTATTTCTGCCAGTCTGTTGAGGTTTGAGTTGGTATTTCTTCCTCATGTATGTCCTCACCCAGTGAGCATTTAAGCTCTTGAAGGAAGGACTCTGTTAAAACAATGCACAATATCGAAAAACTGTAGTAATAATAAATATTAACATACTAAATGAACATATTGTTTTGAACCAGTGTAGTCAAAATAAAGAACACACCTGCAGTAACGGAAGGAAAGTCACTGGTCACTTCCCCACTGGTTTCTGGAGCCCTGACATGAGAGACACCTGTCTTCCGACTCTGGCTGAGACTGGGACCTGCTGTAGCAAAAAAACTGTTGCTTTTTACATTCAATGAAACAAACTTTACCTGAAGCTAGGCACAGGTATGTAATAATAACCTCAGATATGTTCTAATTCAGACCTATGACTTGTGATCATTTTGTATACCATTTCAAGATGCAAAACTAGATGTGGAGATAAAGTCTACAATTTAATAAACATGAATGTAAAAAAAAATCTGACCTCCTCGTTTTCGGGATGATCTGGGCCTGCCGTAAATAATTTTTCCATCACTGTCCCTCTTAATCCACCTAACCTCTTGCTTCCTGTTTGATGGCTGGCTGGTGGATAGATGACTGATGGAAGGCTGACTGGTGGATGGTTCTGCTTTCTGGTGCATGCTAATGTGCTGTTCAAGCTCTCGGAGGTGAGCCTGATATGCAGCCTGATTGACAAGGTCACTAATCTCCTTCTGGCGATGGTCAATCTCAGGATCGGACACGGCACACAATATAAACACACTATAAACACACAGGGACAAACGAAAACAAACAAAAACACCACTCAAAGGGGAGGGAGGAGAGACAGTAAAACCTCAAGAGAGAGAGAAAAAACACAATACAACAGTAGAGAAAGTAACAAGACAAATGTGGCTCTTAAAATAGCCTTTTAAAAAAAATAAATAAATAAGTTGCTGCTAATAAGTATTAAGATGAGGGATAAGATGAGATTAAGGAACCTGCAGAGAAAGAGAACAACAAACCAAAATAGAATAGATCAACAAACTACATATTACAATATAAATAACTACTAGGCTAAGACGTCTAATTTAATAATGATGATACATCAGCCAATCAGAAGTCCATATTTGACCGAATGGACTTATATCGGGCCCAAGAGTCATCAATTTTGAACTTATATTTCTACACAATTGATTCCTTCTGTTGATAGATTAGCCATTGAATAGCAAATATTTGATCCATTGAACATGTTTCAGTCCTTGATCTTGAACTTTGTATACATACTCATTGACTTCCTCTGATGTTACATCAGTCATTCAGAAGTCAATATTTGACCAAATGGACTCATATCCGCCCCAAGAGTCGTCGATTTTGAACTTTCTATTTCTGCCAGTCTGTTGAGGTTTGAGTTGGTATTTAATATATAATAATATATTATAATAATGTCGTCTAATAATGTCTAATGCTCCTCTTATTTATTCATGCAATCACAATATCATAAAAAATGAATGACTTTAAAAAGAAGTCATTGTGTGAGCAAGGGTTCTTCTATCATTATATTTTTAACACATCCTTTTGTTCTGACTTAATTCAAATTGATAAACAAACAGGAATATCGTGATCAGGGTACTTGTAAACTTTGACTTGCCAGACTTAAAACCGTTAAAAACCTTATTTGACTATAGTAGGCTACTTACCGTGGTGGAATCACGATGGTTTCTGGGATCGTCGCACACAGTGTGACGCATTGTACAAAATTGCGCCAAAATATCAATCATAATGAAAAAGTACAGTCTTAATATTTTATATCCTTGCTCGAACATTTAAAAGAATCAGCATGAATGTCTAAGTGAAGGAAACACGGGAATATGTAGCCATTACATTAAAACACATCACTTCCCAGAATGCATCCACCTCTTTGCCAGACTGCGGATGACCATATAATATTAATACAAACATTTCTGTAGTATGCTATTTAATTAATCACAACTTCATAATCAGTACTGAGAAAGAAATATCCATATAGTATAATAGTCATAATATCCATACAGAATTGTAGGACAGAGTCCTCGTGTTGTTTACCCATAGCGACGGTTGCTATGTATCGCTGGATGAGAGACACAACCAAATAAAAAAAGAAAGGAAAAAAAGTACAATTATAAAATATCTCACCTAAATGAAGACATGAGGGACTTGTATTCAAATCTATCGGAGGCCCCTCTACGGTGCACCACGACGAAGAGGGGTACCATGTGGGGGAAGGGCGATCTCAGTCAGGCGGTGGGGGAAGGGCGGGCTGCTTGACCTTGTAAAAGTGTTTTAAAAACGCATGGCCACAACAGATTTATACATCATTGGAGAAGCACTTCTGATTAACTCTCTATTTATCTGTCAGTCTGGAGTTCATCTCACTCCACTGAAGTCTCTGTGCTGCTGTGGGGGAAGGGTGATCTCAGTCAGGCGGTGGGGGAAGGGCGGGCTGAGCGAGAGCGATCGGAGGCTGGGGGTAGGGGTGCGAGTCACAGTTAGAAATTTTTTTATTAGAATTTATTTCTGCCCATTAGACTCATTCCGTTGATGGATCAGCCAATCAGTAGGCAAATTTTGACTTACTGAACATGTTTCAGTCCTTGATCTTGAACTTTTAATACATACTCTTTGACTATACTTCTGATTTTACATCAGTCATTCAGAGGTCCATTTTTGACCAAACAGACTTATATCTCATCCAGGAGTCATCAATTTTGAACTTTTAAGTTCTACCCATTGAGTCCTTGTGTTGAAAGTTCAGCCAATATTTGGCCTACTGAATATATTTCAGTCCTTGATCTTGAACTTTCTATTGCTACCCGTTGACTCCTTCTGGTGATAGTTCAGCCAATTTTTGACCTTCATAACATATTTCAGTTCTTGATCTTGAACTTTCTGTTCCTACCTAATTGACTCCTTCTTGTGATACATTAGCCATAGAGTAGCCAATATTGTACCCATTTGGACAAGTTTCAGTCAAGGATCTTGACATTTTTATACCTACTCATTGACTCTTTCTGATGTTACATCGGTCATTCAGAAATCCATATTTGACCAAATGGATTAATATCGGGCCCAAAATTCATCAATTTTGAACTTTCTATTTCTATCCAATTGAGTCCTTCTGGTGATACATTAGCCATATAATAGCAAATATTTGATCCATTGAACATGTTTCAGTCTTTGATTTTGAATTTTTTATACATACTCATAGAATCCGAATGATGATACATCAGCTAATCAGAATTCCATATTTGACCGAATGGACTTATATCGGACCCAAGAGTCATCAATTTTGATCTTTCTCTTTTTGATCTTGTTTCAAGATCCACGACTGAAACAAGTGCAATGGGTCAAATATTGGCTACTCTATGGCTGATGTATCACAAGAAAGAGTCAATTAGGTAGGAACAGACATTTCAAGATCAAGGACTGAAATATGATTATTAGGTCAAAAATTGGCTGAACTTTCACCAGAAGGAGTCAATGGGTAGAACTAAAAAGTTCAAAATCAATGAGTCTTGTGCAATATATTAGTATTTTAGGTCAAATATGGACTCTGAATGGCTGATATAACATTAGAGGGAGTCAATGAGTGTATATAGAAATTTCAAGATCGATGACGTAAATATGTTCAATGGGTCAAATATTTTCTACTCTATGGCTAATTTATCACCAGGAGTCAATTGGGTAGAAATAGAAAGTTCAAAATCGACCACTCTTGGGCTCGATATTAGTACATTTGGTCAAATATTGACTTTTGAATGGTCGATGTAACATCAGAAGGAGTCAATGAGTGTATAGAGAAATTTCAAGATCGTTGACTGAAACATGTTCAATGGGTCAAATAATGTCTACTCTATGGCTAATTTATCACCAGAAGGAGTCAATTGGGTAGGAACAGAAAGTTCAAGATCAAGGACTGAAAAATATTAAATGGCTCAAAAATTGACTACTGTATGGCTAATTTATCACCAGAAGGAGTCAATGGTTAGAAAAAAAAACTTCAAAGTTGATGAATCTTGGGCTAGATTTTAGTTATTCCGAAGTCCATATTTGACCAAATGTACTAATATCGGGCCCAAGAGTCGTCGATTGTAAACTTTCTAATTCTACCCAATTGATTCCTTCTGGTGCTACCTTAGCCATAGAATAGCAAATATTTGATCCATTGAACATGTTTCAGTCCTTGATTTGGAACTTTCTATACATACTCATAGAATCCAAATGATGATACATCAGCCAATCAGAAGTCCATATTTGACCGAATGGACTTATATCGGGCCCAAGAGTCATCAATTTTGAACTTATATTTCTACACAATTGATTCCTTCTGTTGATAGATTAGCCATTGAATAGCAAATATTTGATCCATTGAACATGTTTCAGTCCTTGATCTTGAACTTTGTATACATACTCATTGACTTCCTCTGATGTTACATCAGTCATTCAGAAGTCAATATTTGACCAAATGGACTCATATCCGCCCCAAGAGTCGTCGATTTTGAACTTTCTATTTCTGCCCATTAGACTCATTCCGTTGATGGATCAGCCAATCAGTAGGCAAATTTTGACTTACTGAACATGTTTCAGTCCTTGATCTTGAACTTTTAATACATACTCTTTGACTATACTTCTGATTTTACATCAGTCATTCAGAGGTCCATTTTTGACCAAACAGACTTATATCTCATCCAGGAGTCATCAATTTTGAACTTTTAAGTTCTACCCATTGAGTCCTTGTGTTGAAAGTTCAGCCAATATTTGGCCTACTGAATATATTTCAGTCCTTGATCTTGAACTTTCTATTGCTACCCGTTGACTCCTTCTGGTGATAGTTCAGCCAATTTTTGACCTTCATAACATATTTCAGTTCTTGATCTTGAACTTTCTGTTCCTACCTAATTGACTCCTTCTTGTGATACATTAGCCATAGAGTAGCCAATATTGTACCCATTTGGACAAGTTTCAGTCAAGGATCTTGACATTTTTATACCTACTCATTGACTCTTTCTGATGTTACATCGGTCATTCAGAAATCCATATTTGACCAAATGGATTAATATCGGGCCCAAAATTCATCAATTTTGAACTTTCTATTTCTATCCAATTGAGTCCTTCTGGTGATACATTAGCCATATAATAGCAAATATTTGATCCATTGAACATGTTTCAGTCTTTGATTTTGAATTTTTTATACATACTCATAGAATCCGAATGATGATACATCAGCTAATCAGAATTCCATATTTGACCGAATGGACTTATATCGGACCCAAGAGTCATCAATTTTGATCTTTCTCTTTTTGATCTTGTTTCAAGATCCACGACTGAAACAAGTGCAATGGGTCAAATATTGGCTACTCTATGGCTGATGTATCACAAGAAAGAGTCAATTAGGTAGGAACAGACATTTCAAGATCAAGGACTGAAATATGATTATTAGGTCAAAAATTGGCTGAACTTTCACCAGGAGTCAATGGGTAGAACTAAAAAGTTCAAAATCGATGAGTCTTGTGCAATATATTAGTATTTTAGGTCAAATATGGACTCTGAATGGCTGATATAACATTAGAGGGAGTCAATGAGTGTATATAGAAATTTCAAGATCGATGACGTAAATATGTTCAATGGGTCAAATATTTTCTACTCTATGGCTAATTTATCACCAGGAGTCAATTGGGTAGAAATAGAAAGTTCAAAATCGACCACTCTTGGGCTCGATATTAGTACATTTGGTCAAATATTGACTTTTGAATGGTCGATGTAACATCAGAAGGAGTCAATGAGTGTATAGAGAAATTTCAAGATCGTTGACTGAAACATGTTCAATGGGTCAAATAATGTCTACTCTATGGCTAATTTATCACCAGAAGGAGTCAATTGGGTAGGAACAGAAAGTTCAAGATCAAGGACTGAAAAATATTAAATGGCTCAAAAATTGACTACTGTATGGCTAATTTATCACCAGAAGGAGTCAATGGTTAGAAAAAAAAACTTCAAAGTTGATGAATCTTGGGCTAGATTTTAGTTATTCCGAAGTCCATATTTGACCAAATGTACTAATATCGGGCCCAAGAGTCGTCGATTGTAAACTTTCTAATTCTACCCAATTGATTCCTTCTGGTGCTACCTTAGCCATAGAATAGCAAATATTTGATCCATTGAACATGTTTCAGTCCTTGATTTGGAACTTTCTATACATACTCATAGAATCCAAATGATGATACATCAGCTAATCAGAATTCCATATTTGACCGAATGGACTTGTATCGGGCCCAAGAGTCATCGATTCTGAACTTTCTATTTCTACCCAATAGACTCCTTCTGGTGATAAATTAGCCATAGAGTAGCCAATATCTGACATATTGAACATGTTTCAGTCCTTGATCTTGAAATTTCTATACCTAATCATTGACTCTTTCTAATGTTACGTCAGTATTTCAGAAATCCATATTTGACCAAATGGACTAATATCAGGCCCAAGAGTTGTTGATTTTGAACTTTATATTCTACCCAATAGACTCCTGGTGATAAATTAGCCATAGAGAAGCCAATATTTGACCCATTGAGCATGTTTCAGTCCATGACTGAAACATGTCCAATAGGTAAAAAATTTGCTACTCTATAGCTAATGAATCACAAGAAGGAGTCAATTGGGTAGGAAAAGAAAGTTCAAAATTGACGATTCTTGGGCCTAATATAAGCCTGTTTGGTCAAAATTGATGACTCTTGGGCCTAATATAAGTCCATTTGGTCAAATATGGACTTCTGATTGAAAATATAATTATTTTTCAATAACTCTCCGTATCGACTTAATCTGATGTTACATCAGCCTTACAGCAGTGAGATTACTGCATGGTTCATTTGGAGCAAATTCACAGAGGGGCGCTTCCTTACACCTTCAGGCCGCCTACCTGACACTCTCTCCGGCTTGAGCAGAGACACACACCGCACGGTTCATATGCAGGAATTTTGACACTTAGTCGTTTTTCTGCACGTGCACCATTTCACAGTAAAACGACTAAGTGTCAAAATTACTCCGTGTACAGTTTCCCAGAAAAAATTAAAATTTAAAAAATGTATTTTTAATAAATTACTGCTCAAACATGAACTTTCTGTTACTTTTTAGTTTCTTGGTTCATATGGAGCGCATTCACAGAGGGGCGCTTCCTTACACCTTCAGACCGCCTACCTGACACTCTCTCCGGCTTGAGCAGAGACACACACAGCACGGTTCAGACGGAGGAATTTTGACACTTAGTCGTTTTTCTGCACGTGCACCATTTCACAGTAAAACGACTAAGTGTCAAAATTACTCCGTTCTGTGCAATGCAACAGCACATGTGTTTTCTCTTCATTGCACAACGAAACAAAGTGCATTAATGCAAGTTTGCATTATCTCTTCAAAATAGCGTATATGTCAACTCCATGCACAGCAGAATGAATTAATCCTGTAAAATTCCTGAATTAATCCTAAGTCGTTTTTCTGAAAAATGGTGCACGCTCAGAAAAACGACTAAGTGTCAAAATTACACCGTTTCAACCATGCGGTGTGTTCTCTACTCAAGCCGGAGAGAGTGCGAGGTAGGCAGCTTGAAGTTATAAGGATGTTCCCCTCATGTGAATGCGCTCCAAATGAACCATGCAGCCAATTGACTGTTTTATGGCAGACGTAACATCTAAATAAGTCACAGAGGAAAGTTGTAAGTTTTAAATGGAATGAGTTATTTGTTATATGCTATGCAAATCAACAAGTTCATATCTTATATTTTGCTCTGTGCAATGCAACAGAACACGTGTTTTCTCTTCATTGCACAACGAAATAAAGTGCATCAATGCAAGTTTGCATTATCTCTTCAAAACAGTATAGATGTTAACTCCATTCACAGCAGAATGAATAATGCTGATACACTTAGTCGTTTTTCTGAAAAATGGTGCACGCTCAGAAAAACGACTAAGTGTCAAAATTACTCCGTTCTGTGCAATGCAACAGCACATGTGTTTTCTCTTCATTGCACAAGGAAATAAAGTGCATCAATGCAATTTTGCATTATCTCTTCAAAATAGCATACATGTTAACTCCATGCACAGCAGAATGAATAATGCTAATACACTTAATCGTTTTTCTGAAAAATTTTTGCTCTGTGCAATGCAACAGCACATGTGTTTTCTCTTCATTGCACAACCAAATAAAGTGCATCAATGCAATTTTGCATTATCTCTTCAAAATAGCGTATATGTTAACTCCATGCACAGCAGAATGAATAATGCTGAAACACAGTCGTTTTTCTGAAAAATGGTGCACGCTCAGAAAAACGACAAAGTGTCAAAATTACTCCGTTCTGTGCAATGCATCAGCACATGTGTTTTCTCTTCATTGCACAACGAAATAAAGTGTATCAATGCAAGTTTGCATTATCTCTTCAAAATAACACATATGTTAACTCCATGCACAGCAGAATGAATTAATGCTGATACACTTAGTTGTTTTTCTGAAAAATTTTTGCTCTGTGCAATGCAACAGCACATGTGTTTTCTCTTCATTGCACAACCAAATAAAGTGCATCAATGCAATTTTGCATTATCTCTTCAAAATAGCGTATATGTTAACTCCATGCACAGCAGAATGAATAATGCTGAAACACAGTCGTTTTTCTGAAAAATGGTGCACGCTCAGATAAACGACTAAGTGTCAAAATTACTCCGTTCTGTGCAATGCAACAGCACATGTGTTTTCTCTTCATTGCACAACGAAATAAAGTGCATCAATGCAAGTTTGCATTAACTCTTCAAAATAGCATATATGTTAACTCCATGCACAGCAGAATGTATTAATGCTGATACACAGTCGTTTTTCTGAAAAATGGTGCACGCTCATAAAAACGACTAAGTGTCAAAATTACTCCGTTTCAACCATGCGGTGTGTTTCTCTGCTCAAGCCGGAGAGAGTGCGAGGTACCCGGCTTGAAGTTGTAGGGATGTTCCCCTCATGTAAATGCGCTCCAAATGAACCATGCAGTCAATTTACTGCATGGCAGACGTAACATCAAATTAAGTCACAGAGGAAAGTTGTAAGTTTTAAATGGAATGAGTTATTTGTTATATGCTATGCAAAGCAACAAGTTCATATCTTATATTTTGCTCAGTGCAATGCAACAGCACATGTGTTTTCTCTTCATTGCACAACCAAATAAAGTGCATCAATGCAAGTTTGCATTATCTCTTCAAAATAGTATAGATGTTAACTCCATGCACAGCAGAATGAATAATGCTGATACACTTAGTCGTTTTTCTGAAAAATGGTGCACTCTCAGAAAAACGACTAAGTGTCAAAATTACTCCGTTCTGTGCAATGCAACAGCACATGTGTTTTCTCTTCATTGCACAACCAAATAAAGTGCATCAATGCAATTTTGCATTATCTCTTCAAAATAGCGTATACGTTAACTCCATGCACAGCAGAATGAATAAGGCTAATACACAGTCGTTTTTCTGAAAAAAAAATTGCTCTGTGCAATGCAACAGCACGTGTTTTCTCTTCATTGCACAACAAAATAAAGTGCATCAATGCAAGTTTGCATTATCTCTTCAAAATAGTATAGATGTTAACTCCATGCACAGCAGAATGAATAATGCTGATACACTTAGTCGTTTTTCTGAAAAATGGTGCACGCTCAGAAAAACGATTAAGTGTCAAAATTACTCCGTTCTGTGCAATGCAACAGCACATGTGTTTTCCTTTCATTGAACAACGAAATAAAGTGCATCAATGCAATTTTGGATTATCTCTTGAAAATGGCATATATGTTAACTCCATGCACAGCAGAAAGAAATAATGCTGATACACTTAGTCGTTTTTCTGAAAAATGGTGCACGCTCAGTAAAACGACTAAGTGTCAAAATTACTCCGTTTCAACCATGTGATGTGTTTCTCTGCTCAAGCCGGAGAGAGTGCGAGGTAGGTGGCTTGAAGTTGTAGGGATGTTCCCCTCATGTGAATGCGCTCAAAATGAACCATGAAGTCAATTGACTGCTGTATGGCAGACGTAACATCAAATTAAGTCACAGAGGAAAGTTGTAAGTTTTAAATGGAATGAGTTATTTGTTATATGCTATGCAAAGCAACAAGTTCATATCTTATATTTTGCTCAGTGCAATGCAACAGCACATGTGTTTTCTCTTCATTGCACAACGAAATAAAGTGCATCAATGCAAGTTTGCATTATCTCATCAAAATAGCACATATGTTAACTCCATGCACAGCAGAATGAATTAATGCTGATACACTTAGTCGTTTTTCTGAAAAAAATTTGCTCTGTGCAATGCAACAGCATATGTGTTTTCTCTTCATTGCACAACGAAATAAAGTGCATCAATGCAAGTTTGCATTATCTCTTCAAAATGGCATATATGTTAACTCCATGCACAGCAAAAAGAAATAATGCTGATACACTTAGTCGTTTTTCTGAAAAATGGTGCACGCTCAGAAAAACGACTAAGTGTCAAAATTACTCCGTTCTGTGCAATGCAACAGCACATGTGTTTTCTCTTCATTGCACAACGAAATAAAGTGCATCAATGCAAGTTTGCATTATCTCTTCAAAATAGCATATATGTTAACTCCATGCACAGCAGAATGAATAATGCTGATACACTTAGTCGTTTTTCTGAAAAATGGTGCACGCCCAGAAAAACGACAAAGTGTCAAAATTACTCCGTTCTGTGCAATGCATCAGCACATGTGTTTTCTCTTCATTGCACAACGAAATAAAGTGCATCAATGCAAGTTTGCATTAACTCTTCAAAATAGCATATATGTTAACTCCATGCACAGCAGAATGTATTAATGCTGATACACAGTCGTTTTTCTGAAAAATGGTGCACGCTCATAAAAACGACTAAGTGTCAAAATTACTCCGTTTCAACCATGCGGTGTGTTTCTCTGCTCAAGCCGGAGAGAGTGCGAGGTACCCGGCTTGAAGTTGTAGGGATGTTCCCCTCATGTAAATGCGCTCCAAATGAACCATGCAGTCAATTTACTGCATGGCAGACGTAACATCAAATTAAGTCACAGAGGAAAGTTGTAAGTTTTAAATGGAATGAGTTATTTGTTATATGCTATGCAAAGCAACAAGTTCATATCTTATATTTTGCTCAGTGCAATGCAACAGCACATGTGTTTTCTCTTCATTGCACAACCAAATAAAGTGCATCAATGCAAGTTTGCATTATCTCTTCAAAATAGTATAGATGTTAACTCCATGCACAGCAGAATGAATAATGCTGATACACTTAGTCGTTTTTCTGAAAAATGGTGCACTCTCAGAAAAACGACTAAGTGTCAAAATTACTCCGTTCTGTGCAATGCAACAGCACATGTGTTTTCTCTTCATTGCACAACCAAATAAAGTGCATCAATGCAATTTTGCATTATCTCTTCAAAATAGCGTATACGTTAACTCCATGCACAGCAGAATGAATAAGGCTAATACACAGTCGTTTTTCTGAAAAAAAAATTGCTCTGTGCAATGCAACAGCACGTGTTTTCTCTTCATTGCACAACAAAATAAAGTGCATCAATGCAAGTTTGCATTATCTCTTCAAAATAGTATAGATGTTAACTCCATGCACAGCAGAATGAATAATGCTGATACACTTAGTCGTTTTTCTGAAAAATGGTGCACGCTCAGAAAAACGATTAAGTGTCAAAATTACTCCGTTCTGTGCAATGCAACAGCACATGTGTTTTCCTTTCATTGAACAACGAAATAAAGTGCATCAATGCAATTTTGGATTATCTCTTGAAAATGGCATATATGTTAACTCCATGCACAGCAGAAAGAAATAATGCTGATACACTTAGTCGTTTTTCTGAAAAATGGTGCACGCTCAGTAAAACGACTAAGTGTCAAAATTACTCCGTTTCAACCATGTGATGTGTTTCTCTGCTCAAGCCGGAGAGAGTGCGAGGTAGGTGGCTTGAAGTTGTAGGGATGTTCCCCTCATGTGAATGCGCTCAAAATGAACCATGAAGTCAATTGACTGCTGTATGGCAGACGTAACATCAAATTAAGTCACAGAGGAAAGTTGTAAGTTTTAAATGGAATGAGTTATTTGTTATATGCTATGCAAAGCAACAAGTTCATATCTTATATTTTGCTCAGTGCAATGCAACAGCACATGTGTTTTCTCTTCATTGCACAACGAAATAAAGTGCATCAATGCAAGTTTGCATTATCTCATCAAAATAGCACATATGTTAACTCCATGCACAGCAGAATGAATTAATGCTGATACACTTAGTCGTTTTTCTGAAAAAAATTTGCTCTGTGCAATGCAACAGCATATGTGTTTTCTCTTCATTGCACAACGAAATAAAGTGCATCAATGCAAGTTTGCATTATCTCTTCAAAATGGCATATATGTTAACTCCATGCACAGCAAAAAGAAATAATGCTTATACACTTAGTCGTTTTTCTGAAAAATGGTGCACGCTCAGAAAAACGACTAAGTGTCAAAATTACTCCGTTCTGTGCAATGCAACAGCACATGTGTTTTCTCTTCA
Organism: Opsariichthys bidens; assembly: GCA_037194245.1. NCBI lineage: Eukaryota > Metazoa > Chordata > Actinopteri > Cypriniformes > Xenocyprididae > Opsariichthys > Opsariichthys bidens. The sequence continues at coordinate 23,187,966 of CM074292.1, forward strand.
TTGCACAACGAAATAAAGTGCATCAATGCAAGTTTGCATTATCTCTTCAAAATAGCATATATGTTAACTCCATGCACAGCAGAATGAATAATGCTGATACACTTAGTCGTTTTTCTGAAAAATGGTGCACGCCCAGAAAAACGACAAAGTGTCAAAATTACTCCGTTCTGTGCAATGCATCAGCACATGTGTTTTCTCTTCATTGCACAACGAAATAAAGTGCATCAATGCAAGTTTGCATTAACTCTTCAAAATAGCATATATGTTAACTCCATGCACAGCAGAATGTATTAATGCTGATACACAGTCGTTTTTCTGAAAAAGACTTTGCTCTGTGCAATGCAACAGCTAATGTTTTCTCTTCATTGCACAACGAAATAAAGTGCATCAATGCAAGTTTGCATTATCTCTTCAAAATAGCACTAATGTTAACTCCATGCACAGCAGAATGAATTAATGCTGATACACTTAGTCATTTTCTGAAAAGAATTTTGCTCTGTGCAATGCAACAGCACATGTGTTTTCTCTTCATTGCACAACCAAATAAAGTGCATCAATGCAAGTTTGCATTATCTCTTCAAAATAGCATATATGTTAAATCCATGCACAGCAGAATGAATAATGCTGATTCACTTAGTCGTTTTTCTGAAAAATGGTGCACGCTCAGAAAAACGACTATGTGTCAAAATTGCTCCGTTCTGTGCAATGCAACAGCACATGTGTTTTCTCTTCATTGCACAACGAAATAAAGTGCATCAATGCAATTTTGCATTATCTCTTCAAAATAGAACATATGTTAACGCCATGCACAGCAGAAAGAATTAATGCTAATACACAGTCGTTTTTCTGAAAAAAATTTGCTCTGTGCAATGCAACAGGACATGTGTTTTCTCTTCATTACACAACGAAATAAAGTGCATCAATGCAATTTTGCATTATCTCTTCAAAATGGCATATATGTTAACTCCATGCACAGCAGAAAGAAATAATGCTGATACACTTAGTCGTTTTTCTGAAAAATGGTGCACGCTCAGTAAAATGACTAAGTGTCAAAATTACTCCGTTCTGTGCAATGCAACAGCACATGTGTTTTCTCTTCATTGCACAACCAAATAAAGTGCATCAATGCAATTTTGCATTATCTCTTCAAAATAGAACATATGTTAACGCCATGCACAGCAGAAAGAATTAATGCTAATACACAGTCGTTTTTCTGAAAAAAATTTGCTCTGTGCAATGCAACAGGACATGTGTTTTCTCTTCATTACACAACCAAATAAAGTGCATCAATGCAAGTTTGCATTATCTCTTCAAAATAGCATATATGTTAAATCCATGCACAGCAGAATGAATAATGCTGATACACTTAGTCGTTTTTCTGAAAAATGGTGCACGCTCAGAAAAACGACTATGTGTCAAAATTGCTCCGTTCTGTGCAATGCAACAGCATATGTGTTTTCTCTTCATTGCACAACGAAATAAAGTGCATCAATGCAATTTTGCATTATCTCTTCAAAATAGCACATATGTTAACTCCATGCACAGCAGAATGAATTAATGCTGATACACTTAGTCATTTTTTGAAAAATGGTGCACGCTCAGTAAAATGACTAAGTGTCAAAATTACTCCGTTCTGTGCAATGCAACAGCACATGTGTTTTCTCTTCATTGCACAACCAAATAAAGTGCATCAATGCAAGTTTGCATTATCTCTTCAAAATAGCATATATGTTAAATCCATGCACAGCAGAATGAATAATGCTGATACACTTAGTCGTTTTTCTGAAAAATGGTGCACGCTCAGAAAAACGACTATGTATCAAAATTGCTCCGTTCTGTGCAATGCAACAGCACATGTGTTTTCTCTTCATTGCACAACGAAATAAAGTGCATCAATGCAATTTTGCATTATCTCTTCAAAATGGCATATATGTTAACTCCATGCACAGCAGAAAAGAAATAATGCTGATACACTTAGTCGTTTTTCTGAAAAATGGTGCACGCTCAGTAAAACGACTAAGTGTCAAAATTACTCCGTTTCAACCATGCGATGTGTTTCTCTGCTCGAGCCGGAGAGAGTGCGAGGTAGGCGGCTTGAAGTTGTAGGGATGTTCCCCTCATGTGAATGCGCTTAAAATGAACCATGAAGTCAATTGACTGCTGTATGGCAGACGTAACATCAAATTAAGTCACAGAGGAAAGTTGTAAGTTTTAAATGGAATGAGTTATTTGTTATATGCTATGCAAAGCAACAAGTTCATATCTTATATTTTGCTCAGTGCAATGCAACAGCACATGTGTTTTCTCTTCATTGCACAACCAAATAAAGTGCATCAATGCAAGTTTGCATTATCTCTTCAAAATAGCATATATGTTAAATCCGTGCACAGCAGAATGAATAATGCTGATTCACTTAGTCGTTTTTCTGAAAAATGGTGCACGCTCAGAAAAACGACTATGTGTCAAAATTGCTCCGTTCTGTGCAATGCAACAGCACATGTGTTTTCTCTTCATTGCACAACGAAATAAAGTGCATCAATGCAATTTTGCATTATCTCTTCAAAATAGAACATATGTTAACGCCATGCACAGCAGAAAGAATTAATGCTAATACACAGTCGTTTTTCTGAAAAAAATTTGCTCTGTGCAATGCAACAGGACATGTGTTTTCTCTTCATTACACAACGAAATAAAGTGCATCAATGCAATTTTGCATTATCTCTTCAAAATGGCATATATGTTAACTCCATGCACAGCAGAAAGAAATAATGCTGATACACTTAGTCGTTTTTCTGAAAAATGGTGCACGCTCAGTAAAATGACTAAGTGTCAAAATTACTCCGTTCTGTGCAATGCAACAGCACATGTGTTTTCTCTTCATTGCACAACCAAATAAAGTGCATCAATGCAATTTTGCATTATCTCTTCAAAATAGAACATATGTTAACGCCATGCACAGCAGAAAGAATTAATGCTAATACACAGTCGTTTTTCTGAAAAAAATTTGCTCTGTGCAATGCAACAGGACATGTGTTTTCTCTTCATTACACAACGAAATAAAGTGCATCAATGCAATTTTGCATTATCTCTTCAAAATAGCACATATGTTAACTCCATGCACAGCAGAATGAATTAATGCTGATACACTTAGTCATTTTCTGAAAAATGGTGCACGCTCAGTAAAATGACTAAGTGTCAAAATTACTCCGTTCTGTGCAATGCAACAGCACATGTGTTTTCTCTTCATTGCACAACCAAATAAAGTGCATCAATGCAAGTTTGCATTATCTCTTCAAAATAGCATATATGTTAAATCCATGCACAGCAGAATGAATAATGCTGATACACTTAGTCGTTTTTCTGAAAAATGGTGCACGCTCAGAAAAACGACTATGTGTCAAAATTGCTCCGTTCTGTGCAATGCAACAGCACATGTGTTTTCTCTTCATTGCACAACGAAATAAAGTGCATCAATGCAATTTTGCATTATCTCTTCAAAATAGCACATATGTTAACTCCATGCACAGCAGAATGAATTAATGCTGATACACTTAGTCATTTTCTGAAAAGAATTTTGCTCTGTGCAATGCAACAGCACATGTGTTTTCTCTTCATTGCACAACCAAATAAAGTGCATCAATGCAAGTTTGCATTATCTCTTCAAAATAGCATATATGTTAAATCCATGCACAGCAGAATGAATAATGCTGATACACTTAGTCGTTTTTCTGAAAAATGGTGCACGCTCAGAAAAACGACTATGTGTCAAAATTGCTCCGTTCTGTGCAATGCAACAGCACATGTGTTTTCTCTTCATTGCACAACGAAATAAAGTGCATCAATGCAATTTTGCATTATCTCTTCAAAATAGAACATATGTTAACGCCATGCACAGCAGAAAGAATTAATGCTAATACACAGTCGTTTTTCTGAAAAAAATTTGCTCTGTGCAATGCAACAGGACATGTGTTTTCTCTTCATTACACAACGAAATAAAGTGCATCAATGCAATTTTGCATTATCTCTTCAAAATGGCATATATGTTCTCCATGCACAGCAGAAAGAAATAATGCTGATACACTTAGTTGTTTTTCTGAAAAATGGTGCACGCTCAGTAAAATGACTAAGTGTCAAAATTACTCCGTTCTGTGCAATGCAACAGCACATGTGTTTTCTCTTCATTGCACAACCAAATAAAGTGCATCAATGCAAGTTTGCATTATCTCTTCAAAATAGCATATATGTTAAATCCATGCACAGCAGAATGAATAATGCTGATACACTTAGTCGTTTTTCTGAAAAATGGTGCACGCTCAGAAAAACGACTATGTGTCAAAATTGCTCCGTTCTGTGCAATGCAACAGCACATGTGTTTTCTCTTCATTACACAACGAAATAAAGTGCATCAATGCAATTTTGCATTATCTCTTCAAAATGGCATATATGTTAACTCCATGCACAGCAGAAAGAAATAATGCTGATACACTTAGTCGTTTTTCTGAAAAATGGTGCACGCTCAGTAAAATGACTAAGTGTCAAAATTACTCCGTTCTGTGCAATGCAACAGCACATGTGTTTTCTCTTCATTGCACAACCAAATAAAGTGCATCAATGCAATTTTGCATTATCTCTTCAAAATAGAACATATGTTAACGCCATGCACAGCAGAAAGAATTAATGCTAATACACAGTCGTTTTTCTGAAAAAAATTTGCTCTGTGCAATGCAACAGGACATGTGTTTTCTCTTCATTACACAACGAAATAAAGTGCATCAATGCAATTTTGCATTATCTCTTCAAAATAGCACATATGTTAACTCCATGCACAGCAGAATGAATTAATGCTGATACACTTAGTCATTTTCTGAAAAATGGTGCACGCTCAGTAAAATGACTAAGTGTCAAAATTACTCCGTTCTGTGCAATGCAACAGCACATGTGTTTTCTCTTCATTGCACAACCAAATAAAGTGCATCAATGCAAGTTTGCATTATCTCTTCAAAATAGCATATATGTTAAATCCATGCACAGCAGAATGAATAATGCTGATACACTTAGTCGTTTTTCTGAAAAATGGTGCACGCTCAGAAAAACGACTATGTGTCAAAATTGCTCCGTTCTGTGCAATGCAACAGCACATGTGTTTTCTCTTCATTGCACAACGAAATAAAGTGCATCAATGCAATTTTGCATTATCTCTTCAAAATAGCACATATGTTAACTCCATGCACAGCAGAATGAATTAATGCTGATACACTTAGTCATTTTCTGAAAAGAATTTTGCTCTGTGCAATGCAACAGCACATGTGTTTTCTCTTCATTGCACAACCAAATAAAGTGCATCAATGCAAGTTTGCATTATCTCTTCAAAATAGCATATATGTTAAATCCATGCACAGCAGAATGAATAATGCTGATACACTTAGTCGTTTTTCTGAAAAATGGTGCACGCTCAGAAAAACGACTATGTGTCAAAATTGCTCCGTTCTGTGCAATGCAACAGCACATGTGTTTTCTCTTCATTGCACAACGAAATAAAGTGCATCAATGCAATTTTGCATTATCTCTTCAAAATAGAACATATGTTAACGCCATGCACAGCAGAAAGAATTAATGCTAATACACAGTCGTTTTTCTGAAAAAAATTTGCTCTGTGCAATGCAACAGGACATGTGTTTTCTCTTCATTACACAACGAAATAAAGTGCATCAATGCAATTTTGCATTATCTCTTCAAAATGGCATATATGTTCTCCATGCACAGCAGAAAGAAATAATGCTGATACACTTAGTCGTTTTTCTGAAAAATGGTGCACGCTCAGTAAAATGACTAAGTGTCAAAATTACTCCGTTCTGTGCAATGCAACAGCACATGTGTTTTCTCTTCATTGCACAACCAAATAAAGTGCATCAATGCAAGTTTGCATTATCTCTTCAAAATAGCATATATGTTAAATCCATGCACAGCAGAATGAATAATGCTGATACACTTAGTCGTTTTTCTGAAAAATGGTGCACGCTCAGAAAAACGACTATGTGTCAAAATTGCTCCGTTCTGTGCAATGCAACAGCACATGTGTTTTCTCTTCATTGCACAACGAAATAAAGTGCATCAATGCAATTTTGCATTATCTCTTCAAAATGGCATATATGTTAACTCCATGCACAGCAGAAAAGAAATAATGCTGATACACTTAGTCGTTTTTCTGAAAAATGGTGCACGCTCAGAAAAACGACTATGTGTCAAAATTGCTCCGTTCTGTGCAATGCAACCACATGTGTTTTCTCTTCATTGCACAACGAAATAAAGTGCATCAATGCAAGTTTGCATTATCTCTTCAAAATAGCACATATGTTAACTCCATGCACAGCAGAATGAATTAATGCTGATACACTTAGTCGTTTTTCTGAAAAAATTTTGCTCTGTGCAATGCAACAGCACATGTGTTTTCTCTTCATTGCACAACCAAATAAAGTGCATCAATGCAATTTTGCATTATCTCTTCAAAATAGCGTATACGTTAACTCCATGCACAGCAAAATGAATAAGGCTAATACACAGTCGTTTTTCTGAAAAAAATTTGCTCTGTGCAATGCAACAGCACGTGTTTTCTCTTCATTGCACAACGAAATAAAGTGCATCAATGCAATTTTGCATTATCTCTTCAAAATAGCATACATGTTAACTCCATGCAGAGCAGAATGAATAATGCTGATACACTTAGTCGTTTTTCTGAAAAATGGTGCACGCTCAGAAAAACCACTGTGTAAAAATTACTCCGTTTCAACCATGCGGTGTGTTTCTCTGCTCAAGCCGGAGAGAGTGTGAGGTAGGCGGCTTGAAGTTATAAGGATGTTCCCCTCATGTGAATGATCTTATATTTTGCTCTGTGCAATGTAACAGCACATGTGTTTTCTCTTCATTGCACAACCAAATAAAGTGCATCAATGCAATTTTGCATTATCTCAACAAAATAGCATATATGTTAACTCCATGCACAGCAGAATGAATAATGCTTATACACTTAGTCGTTTTTCTCAAAAATCAATATACTTTAAAGGTCTATGTTTTCTTCTCATAAAACCAGGGACAGAGGTAGTTTTCCCTGACAATAGGGAATGTGCCAGGATACTGAGGACATCGATCTGGTCACCCTGGAATGACTTGACTCAGGTGGGCGGTTTACTAAGGCCTATGACAGTGGTGGGAAATCCAAGGCGTCGCCGTGCAAGGCCACATGCGGCCTGTTGTGCTGTTTAATCAGGCCAATGTCTTCATGATCAAGGCCTCAGGTCTGATTTGTCAGGAAAGTGTTGCATTATTCATGAAATACAATCAGTTCCCACTTATCCTAACCGTAACCCTAACTCTATCTTTATTCTTCATGCCAAGTATGAGCTCTTATCCTCTGGAAGAAGATATAGGGTACCCCAATGTAAACGAAGTATATTTCTAAACTATAGGCATAATTTGAACCTACCTCAATTAAAACTTTAAATAATGTTGCTTGAGGCTGCAGAGGTTGTGCAATAGCTTCATGATATAATGCATATAGGGTTGTGTGTAGGTTGCTCTTGTCATTGTTTGTGAAAGATGAGCAATAGATTGTGGCTGTGATGTGCTTCAGTCTGGCTACATATCACTTTATGTATGTTGTTTTTTTATTGTAAGTATATGTCTGCTGTATGATAAAACAAATATGTCAAGTGTTATGTGTGAAGCATTTGAACTTGAGGCAAATATCCCTCTGGGGACAATAAAGGAGGCCATCGCTGCAAAGTGGTCTCCATGATATGTAAAAATGAAAATGTTGTCGTAGGACTATAGCAAACACATTGTTGGAAAGTTCTCAACCACGACAGTATGTATGTCAGTCCGAAGAGGATACATTACTCCTGCTTTGAAATATTGACCTCTGAACCTTGAACCCAGTGTTTGAAGGCTTGTCATTTAGTCACAGAAGGTGCTACACCAGCTGTTATAGAAAGCTCTGGACCTTAGCTGTTATGTAGATATGGTCTCCAAAGACTCATTGTAAACACTGTCAAATATGGTAATAAGCTATTTTGACCTATTTAACAATTTGATTTTTGAAATCTGATGACACCAGTGTGTTCCCCATCCCCAAAAAACCCCATGGTGTATCCAAAATTCTACACTGCCAACTTCTAATTATGAGAAATATACCAATATATTTTAAAACTACAACTTCGACTAAAGACGCTGTCTACAGGGCTTCAACTACACTCAAAAAGTTCAAAACGGAACAACGTGTTGTTTCTGGTGACAAAACCACTGATTAAATACGTACATTGAAGCGATACTGGCGTTATAAGTGGGATATGGGCTTCGCATGTGCCCCGCTCGGCCCATATCATAGTGTTCTGTCTTACAGCATACTGTAATGTTTCACCGGTAATAAGACCAAAATAATATTATTAAAATAATGAATGACACGATACATTTTAGGCATTTATTAGCTTGTACAACCACAAAAACAACACACATAGCTCAGACAAATACAAAAATTGAAGAACATGTCAAGTGATTACAAAGGCCTGGTAGGGACTGCGGTGGTGCAAAAGTTAACAGTGCTGGGATTTAATCAGTGCAAAGTAGGGCTGCACAATGTATCAAATTTATTGAAATATTGCAAATGTATACTGTATATCGCGATATGCATAACGCGCTTGCAATAACTGGGGTCATGAACAAAATAAAAAGTTTTGTAGCTTTGATAAGTATCAGGATATATTTAATTCATACAGTGAAAACTAAGCAACATTTTATTTTTACATTTTATGATTCAATATTTTGAATTAAATAATGTAGGATAACCTGAAATCCTGTGGTTTACACTGATGTATAAATAACACTTCCTATGCTACAGTAAAACACTGATGTTGACTTTCACAAGTTATAAGGATGTTTTCTTGTCATAAAAAGAATGTGAAACACATGTAGGATATATCATTTTAAATATATTTTAAAGATATATTAAGTTTATTTTACACACTTTAAGCATTATCGTATCGCATATCGCATTATTTAATGAATTATCGAACTTTTCTTCAATATCGCACAGCCCTAGTGCAAAGCTGTGCATGTTATTAAATATGACTATGGAAAAAACAAGAGAGCATAAAAGTATTGCTTAACAAAAACAATACAAAGCAGATAAGTAGAACAGACACATATATTAAATTCAAAAGAAAAAAGTTTATACAAGCCAATGGGTAGTGGATACTAGACGATAGACAAAGTGATGTGATGGTTGGGGCAGGGAGAGACTCATGCTGAAAAGTCCATTTCTCCCCTACCCTTTTGTGAGACATTGAGTTGCTGGTTAGCCCTGGGGACAAAGAACCTCCTCAATGTTGAGCATGCAGAAGACTGCTTCTGCAAATTATCCTCAGTTTGTTATATGATTAACTCAAGCTCCATGCCAAACACAGAGCCAGCTTTCCTTACCAGCCTGTCCCAACAGCCCTCTTCTTAATGCTGCCTCCCCAGCACACAACAGAAAAAAAAGGACTCTGGCCATGAAAATACTGTTTAATCGTGCTCAGAGTCACTACTGGTATGGTATTCCTCAGAATCACTATCAAAGTTAATTTCTGTTTCAGTCAGAACTTGAACATAACAGTTCTTTGCATGCTTTGCCAGGCTGTTGTTCGTTCTTCATCGTCAAGCTCTGTAGACCTTGGATCCCATCTTGAAGCAGGCCCGACATCTCGCCTTACATGTTAAAACAAATTGAGCCTTTATTAATTAGAAACTTTCAGCAATATTGTAATGTAAGCCAAGTATAACACAAAAACATACTGTACCTGATGTCACATTAGAAAGCTGGGATGACATGTGCTTCAGAGTGTCTGCACGGGTGCAAAGAGACTTCCAATGCTTGTTCATCTCTGCAATAAGAATCCTCTTCTCCTCCTCAAGTCTCCTTACTGCCATCACAATGTCGAACGCCTTCCTCTTCGTGCTTAGATCTACAGAGTCTGTAATACATAGATGAAACAAGTCAGTTGTATTTAAGATTAATATTTAAAAAATTTCTGGGGTTACAATCGAGGCATGATAGATTTTGTGCCACCATGTGACTATTTTACATAGTCAACAGAATTGTGTACATACCACTAGGGATAGGTACCGAAACCCGGTACTAAACTGGTCCCGGTGCTAAATTATGAAAGACCGTAGTATCGATAAGATCTGACGCTATCGGTTCTGCTGTCGGTGCTGGAGAAAAAAATAAAAATAAATGTACTATGTATTCCTGCTTAATTATGTTGTCGTGCACATTTTATCTCACCAAACATTTCTAATTTGCGATAATATTAAGACGTTTGTCTGTGAGATCCGCGAGATTTCTCATGCGCGCCGCTGTCTATCACACACACACACACACGCGGCGCACACACTTAACAGCACGAAAACTCCCGCTTAATACAAAGAGTGACGATGGCTGATAGAGCAACACGTTCAAAAGTGAGGTTATACTACACTAAAGTTGATGCAGACAACGCTCGTTGTCATAAATGCAGCAAGATTTTTGCATGTAAGGGCGGAAACACAAGCAATCTGCATTTCTTTGTCTGAACGTAATGCACTTTTAAAAGATGCTTTGCCAAAATTTTCGACTGCCTAGCTAGCTCGTCTCTGCTGGTTGCCCCATCTACGTCAGGTATGCCAACATCGTGTTGAATCAACGTTGTTCACGTCATTTAAAATAAATGTTCAATCTCCCTAATTGGTTTGCTTACCTTACGTTGAAATACTGTTGATTTCATTTGGGAGAAATGACGTTATGCATTCAACATATTTTCTACTGGTTTTTAAAAGCCCAAATAAAGAAAAATCAGTATGTAAACATTTATTTGGCTAAATGCACAGCACTTCAAGTTAGTTTACAAAATAGCCTACATATAAATATAATATTTAGAAATGATATCCAGAAATTAATTTGTAATGATGAAATGACACATAATTAACTTAATCATGTGAACATAGGTTCATGATCAAATGTTAACATTGAACAATGGCCACATTTTGCAACCTTTTTATTATATATTTTTTTTGAAAAAAGCTGCAGCTACTATGAACCAATCAACTCCTCCTAATACCTCTGCTCCAAAACAAGCCCAAAGCCCCTTCACCCTAGCAGCTAGTGGGAGGATGCCTGAGGAGAGGGTGAACGACTGCCACTTAGCCTTGACCAAGTTCATAGTGAAAGGCCTACACCCCTTTGCAACAGTGGAGTACAACGGTTTTAGGCCAATGTGATCAGTGAGCTGAAAGATGTGCCAAAGTTGGCCATCACATCAGATGGGTGGACCAGCCTCCGGCAAGATCACTATCTCACAGTTAACAGTGCACTACACAAGCCAGGGCAGTGTAAAACAGAAGGTCCTCCACACCAGGGCAGTGTACAAATCCCAAACTGGCGAAGTAGTGGCCGAGGAGATCGCAGACATCCTGGAAGAGTAAATAGATAGATAGATCCGAGCAAGATTGTAGCTGTGACTGTTGATAATGCTAGCAATATGGAGATTGCTATCAAGAAGCTACAGATCCTAAAAATAGGATGTTTTGCACATACATTGAATCTGGCTGCACAGAAAATTTACAAAATTGCATCCATTGATAAATGGGCAGCCCGAATCAGAGCAGTGGTCGTGTGGTTCAAGAGATCCTCCATGTCTAAAACGGTGGTGACAGAAAAGCAATAGCTCCTTGGTAAGTTGAATCTATTATTATAAGTGTTATTTTGAAATTCACACATCTAAACTATATAATTCAATATTCAAGTGTGTGCTAAATAAATGTGTGTTGTTTTTTGTTGTTCTTGCAGGCCTTCCACAACACTCACTCATCCTGGATGTCAAGACCAGGTGGAACTCTCTATATCTAATGATAGAGAGATTTATGGAGCAGTTTCCAGCAATCCAAGCAGCAGCCTTGGACCCACGGCTGCGAAAAGCATTGTCCAAGGACAACCTGGACCGTCTGAAAGATGAGGACTTCCATAAGGCTGAGGAGTTTGTCCAGATCATGAGAAACCTCTATACATCCACATTGTGTGTGTGTCATGTGAAAAGAATACCACCTGTGGACAGATCTTACTCTTCCTTCAAAAACTGGAAGAACATCTTACTCTGAAGGATGACAATGTTTGTGCCATCAATCAAAGAGAAGGTGTGGAAGAACCTCTCCCAGCGATATCAGAATGATGACATTCAAGCCTTCCTGCATGAGGCCACAGCAATGAACCCCAGATTCAAAGGGAGGTTAGTCAGTGATGCAACTTGGGACAGACTGAGGATGAAAGCTATTGACACTGTGACAGGACTAACAACAGAGCTGGAACAGACAGATACAGAGCACCAGCAAAAGGATGAGTCATCTGAAGGAGAAGGTGAGGAAATGGAGGAGACAATACCTCCAATTCAGAAAAAAAGCAGTGCCTTGGAGGAGCTGTTCTCAGAGGAGGACAGGAAATTGAGGTTGACCATCCAACAGGATACCTCGGCCCTCACCCTTAGCGAACGTGTTGGCCAAGAGGTTGAGGTCTACAAAAGCCTGCCTCCCATTCCTATGGCTGAAGATCCTGTGTTGTGGTGGTGGGAGAAGAGAGCTGTTCTGCCCCTCCTCACAAATGTTGCAACAGGCTACCTCTGTGCTCAAGCCTCCTCCACCCCAAGTGAAAGTGTGTTTTCAACTGCAGGGAACACATTAAGCCAGGAAAGGTCCCGGCTTTTGCCAGAAAAGGCAAATATGTTAATCTTTCTTCAGAAGAATGGCTAAAGAGTCCTTTTGTAGCCTACCTACATGCCCCACCCGTGTTGCTTCGTACCACTGTATGTTCTTTTACAGAAAAATATAGTTTATTTAATTTGTTTTACATTCATTTGTTTTTTATATAATTATTTCTTCAAACATGGCTGTTTCACTATAAAAAATTTTATTAAATATAATTATAATTAATTTAATAATATAAATAACTGCCATGGCCAAAACTGTCAGGGTGGTGGTGTAGGGAAGAGAGCGAGGACTCAATCGCTAGAGAAATGGGTTTTATTTCAAAGTAAAAAATAAAACAAACAAACAAACCAAAACACCCACAAGGGGGAAAACTGACTTGACTTGACTTGACTTGACTTGACTTGACACAAAACACGCACACGATACCTAACGATCCAGCACAGGACTGAAAACACAAGGAGAATAAAAAGGGTAGCAAACAAGGCAGGTAATGAGGGAAGACAGGTGGGGCAAATGAACCAATAATCAGGAAACAAGGTGGGTGGGGTCAAGACAATCGACAAGAGAGCACATGGCACAAGAAAACATGACAAGAACACGAGCACATGGCTAATGAAAACAATCACAAGCCATGTGCTCACAAAACGAGACACGAACGTAACAAGAACGCGCAGCCAGCGAGCGCGCTCACAGACCGCGCGTTCACACGAAACACGTCATGAAAGCACGCGGCAGATGTAAATAAACCGCGTGCAACACAGGACACGACAAGACAAGACTCACGGAACACGAGAACGCACGGTGTGAGAAACAACCGTGCGCTCACAAAAAAGACAGGAAGCGCGAGTGTCCGAATCCCGACCTGAAACCGAATCAGACATGAATGCCGGGATCCGAACATCACGCGCCCCAACATGAAACAAGACACACAGACAAGTGAGCGCACGGCTCGAGAACGCGAGACCGTACGCTCGCACAAAGACTGGACATGAAGGGAGTGTCAGAGCTCTGTCACAAAACCAATAACATAAACTAGACCGAAGTGACAGAACCTTGACACAAACAATCTCGTCAGATAGAATGGTGTCTAAGGTCAGATGTTCTGCATTAGGAACCAAGGTGTTATACTTTTCCACTACAGAAAGTAATTTTTTTTCCCCTCCCTGATCTTTCGGCGGATCCGGGAACGTCCTTTGCATCCATACAGCGGCAAGATCAGCAGCGTTTTGGGATGTGGTTACTGAGAGGAAGAAATGAAGAGATAAGAAATATACTTGATTCCATGAAAAAACATTATTTCTGGTGTATGAGTAAAATAAAGCCTAACCAATATTTTCATATTTCTCTGTAACTGAGGCTACACTTGTAGCTAAGGTTGAGTATTGTTAGGTTAGTTAGGTTCTATATTGTCCCCATGGGGATAATCTTTTCCACACGTCGTCAGCAATCAGAGTATGTGCTCTTAGACTACGATTACAATGACTACTTTGGAATTGAGGCCAAGCTTAGTCAGAAGTGATGCATCAAGCAGCATATCAAACAGTATAAGACAGTATATTCTACCTTCTGCCCACTCATTGATATCAATGATCCAGCTCTCCAGTTGATTGTCTGTGATGTCCATTTCCATTTTCATGGCCTCCAGGTTATGCAACTGGCATTGCAGGGCTACTGTGGCCTTCAAACACAAATGACAATGAGAGAAATGCCTACAACTTTGACTATTGTTGATAAGGATTGTCAAGTACCTTCACTATTAGAAAACCACATACAACACTGATTAAATATACAGTATATTCGTATATACGTGGACAATCAATATACCGGTGTATGTGGTACGAAAATTTAATATTTTATATTAAGACTCTGAAAAATACAATTGACACTACACATGAAACCATCCATATATTCTATTGTATTCAAGAATATCTGGGCAAGTCTTTCCTATATTTTTGAGATATATGCCACTTTATTTTACAATATCGCTATGAATGTTGCATAAGGGAAAACTGGTGTCTTTACCTTCAGATATCGGCGGGCAAGGGTGGAAGCCAAGTTGTCAAACTTTCGTTGGTTCCAGCGCATGGCCATGACCATCAGCATGTCTATGCGTGCTGCAAAAATAAAAAATATGAGATTATCACCCTTCTTTCCAGTAGCAGTAGGAAAAGAAACTGAGTGTGCAGACTTGTTAGGTACCACAAACTTTTGCAAGATAATAACTTACAGTATAGTACTATGGTACTAATCTGCTGTCTTGTGCCATTTGATTACTGTCCCATGTAGGGCTAGGTATCGTTAAAAGTAATTTGATACCGATACCTTGACTTCGATACCGGAAAAATTTGGTACCGAAAAACAAGACGAGTTTCGATACTCGATAGTATTGAGGCAATTCGGTCGGTACCTAAAAAGTATCGAACTCAATAACCAGCCCTAGTCCCATGAAAGGATTAGTAGGTAAATAGCACAGGATAGTGAAGTAGTAGCATGAAACAATGGCGCAGGACAGTAGGCAAATGGCAAAGAGCACTATGGCAGGACAGTAGGTGAATGGTACTCTGACGTGTATTTTTTTTTAATCACACTGCCCCTCCTTATTATCCTCCCTTCAAATAAAATAGGATGATGGTATTATAATCGATCCATCCATTTGTGTTGAATATTCTGAGCTTTATATTTTCAGAGTCAGCATATATGCATGAGCTCAAAGTGGCTCACCATTGTCTTCAGGATCAAAATGTACTGGTTACCTTACCTGCTTTTGACATGTGCTTTGTGGTAACAGCAATCCTTGAGAGGAAGGCGTTGCACTGCTCCATCTCTTCCCCAAGAGTCGAACCAGCCCCCTCCTGATACGCTTCACTCCATTTTACCTTTAAAAAATAAAACAAAAAACAAAACCTAAGTGGCAACAATCTTATGCAGGGTTTTCAGGGAAAGAAAATGTCATGGACAATCCTTTTTTCTCACCTCACATTTGAAATCATGAGCTTTGGCATGAAAAACAGAAAGAAATGGCCTCATGGTGAGGAGATCCTGAAGCTCAGGGCATTTCTCTGTCACTCTTCGGAGGTAAGGCCAGTACTTGCATGCCACATCCATGGCGAAAAATGTCACTTGCTTACAGGTCATTTGCTTTTGGAGGTACAGGGGGTAGGCAAAAATCTCCCCCCTGAACATATTGAGGGCACGAAGGAGAACCCCATGACGACATACAGCGAGTTCCAGGCCCTCCTCTTCTGTTTTTCCTGAGGACTTCTGAGATATTTCGTGTGCCGCTGACCACTGCCCTCCACAGACACCTCTTCCAGAGACCTAAAACATGGAAGATGGTTAATAGTCCAAACTTGTTCAAACAAAGTACTCTATAGGACGTGGTGTTTTATAGGTATATATAATGTAGTTGTGCAAGTTTACATGACTGGTTGAGGTATGGACATGGTCCACAAATCTTGCGACGTCATCATCATTTGCGATGAACACGCCATCAAAGATGGCCTGTTCCTCCGATCTAAATAAAAGAGATACATATTAACTTTAAATATTTTCTATTAAAAGATTTTCAATTCACAGCAGTTGCTTTCAAAGTAATGAACCGTCAATGCACACACAGGATTTTGTAAATACCTTGCTGCACTCTTGAATCTGTAGTGCTTGCGGTTTCCATCAACAGAAACTGCAAGCATGTCTGGGCTGCATGCTGGGCAGTCAAAGTGGTCCTCCTGGCATAATTTTTCCACTTCGAATCGGACAGCTTCCCACTCCAAGAAGCTTTTCCGGAAGCTGTCTGCTGTGATGTTACTGCTCTGTTTCAAAAGAGTTCAGTAAAAGAGAACAGTAAAACATATCAAATTAAATATGTACTGCACTGAAGTAAAATGCTCTAAATGGATACATTTCGGTATGTAAATACATGATATTGGGGAGAAGATGTCAAAGTCTGTAGCCAATGGAGTTGAAGTTGAGATCTTCAGAATGACCTGTTTTTTCATAAATGTTTCAGTGCAAACTGCAAGACTGATGAGAGAACATGAGTTTATGGTTGTTTATAAAGGGTCTAAATTTAACAACTTTTTTCCTAAACAGTGCAAATGTTCATGTGTACTTTCAATCATCATCATCATCATGCCCTCATAGTATTATTTATTGAGTTACACAGTTATTACCACAAATACTTACACGGCCAAAGCGAACAGTGCGTTGATCCAGCATTCTAAGAAATGCTTGGCTAGACATCCCTGGTGCTGCCATCTTCAGCTCTTCAAAAGAAAAAAGGACATCTGTTGAGTACACAGTTGAATGGTGAGAAGTGGCAGGCCAGTAGTGATTATGGATCAGGTCATCCACTCCAGGACTCCAAGTGGCTTCACATGCCTTGCATCTAATCTGAGGCAATCTGAGATTATATCGCCCTGGAAAAAGAAGGAAATATATACTCACAGTTAATTTTGACAGACGCAAACTGTGTCATTCTGACAACTGATATGGGAACCTTTGACTAAGGATGGACCAGGAGGACACTTCTACAAACATGTTGTAAGGCACTCTATTGGAAGTCACACTTTTGTCAGGCAAATTAACTATCCCCATTCAAACAAAGGTTAACTGTTTTCCTCCTCATAGGTGGGCCCAGACAATCTAATCAACCCACAACACACAACCTATTGAATTGGATTTCCAGCCATGATAAAGAAAATTTCTGGATATGTGTTCCACAATGTAACATGTATGAATGTAACATAATAATGATTTTTATATGTTCATAGTTGTGACAAAGTGAGAGGGAGTATATACGAGCTGTGATCAGCAAATACCTATGGCTGAAATTCTGCAGACACTTCTACAGAAGTGACCCCCACCCCACCCATAAAGTTCTTCTTACCATTCATTGTAACCACAACTATGGACTGTCCTGCGATGACACTGGACGATACTCGTAGACAACCGCATATTGTCTCTGGCATCTCCAAAGGTACAAGACGCTCTTGAAAAAAACAACAACATGGATGAGAATTAAAGAATAACTTACCACACTGGGTTAGAACCCTCTCCACAACACAAGTTGTGGGAGGCAACGGATGAAAAAATCCAAGTGTCATTGAATCCCTGTTGTGAAACACTTGACCTTGGTGGACCCTGACATCACACTGGCCACAGAGGAACGGGTGTGGTCGGCAGTCACAACAACGGATAATGGCTGGACCGTTTCCACAATGTTGGCAGATCCGAGTTGCCGCATGATGTCCAGCCACCATGGTGTTGACCAGTCGGGGTCTCTCTTTCTCCCACCACCCTGATATGAGGCTCTTTCGGGTCGACCAGTCTGTTGAGGTTTGAGTTAGTATTTCTTCCTCATGTATGTCCTCACCCAGTGAGCATTTAAGCTCTTGAAGGAAGGACTCTGTTAAAACAATGCACAATATCGAAAAACTGTAGTAATAATAAATATTAACATACTAAATGAACATATTGTTTTGAACCAGTGTAGTCAAAATAAAGAACACACCTGCAGTAACGGAAGGAAAGTCACTGGTCACTTCCCCACTGGTTTCTGGAGCCCTGACATGAGAGACACCTGTCTTCCGACTCTGGCTGAGACTGGGACCTGCTGTAGCAAAAAAACTGTTGCTTTTTACACTCAATGAAACAAACTTTACCTGAAGCTAGGCACAGGTATGTAATAATAACCTCAGATATGTTTCTAATTCAGACCTATGACTTGTGATCATTTTGTATACCATTTCAAGATGCAAAACTAGATGTGGAGATAAAGTCTACAATTTAATAAACATGAATGTAAAAAAAAATCTGACCTCCTCGTTTTCGGGATGATCTGGGCCTGCCGTAAATAATTTTTCCATCACTGTCCCTCTTAATCCACCTAACCTCTTGCTTCCTGTTTGATGGCTGGCTGGTGGATAGATGACTGATGGAAGGCTGACTGGTGGATGGTTCTGCTTTCTGGTGCATGCTAATGTGCTGTTCAAGCTCTCGGAGGTGAGCCTGATATGCAGCCTGATTGACAAGGTCACTAATCTCCTTCTGGCGATGGTCAATCTCAGGATCGGACACGGCACACAATATAAACACACTATAAACACACAGGGACAAACGAAAACAAACAAAAACACCACTCGAAGGGGAGGGAGGAGAGACAGTAAAACCTCAAGAGAGAGAGAAAAAAACACAATACAACAGTAGAGAAAGTAACAAGACAAATGTGGCTCTTAAAATAGCCTTTTAAAAAAAAAAATGAAAATAAGTTGCTGCTAATAAGCATTAAGATGAGGGATAAGATGAGATTAAGGAACCTGCAGAGAAAGAGAACAACAAACCAAAATAGAATAGATCAACAAACTACATATTACAATATAAATAACTACTAGGCTAAGACGTCTAATTTAATAATATATATATATATATATATATATATATATATATATATATATATATATATATATATATATATATATATATATATAATGTCTAATGCTCCTCTTATTTATTCATGCAATCACAATATCATAAAAAATGAATGACTTTAAAAAGAAGTCATTGTGTGAGCAAGGGTTCTTCTATCATTATATTTTTAACACATCCTTTTGTTCTGACTTAATTCAAATTGATAAACAAACAGGAATATCGTGATCAGGGTACTTGTAAACTTTGACTTGCCAGACTTAAAACCGTTAAAAACCTTATTTGACTATAGTAGGCTACTTACCGTGGTGGAATCACGATGGTTTCTGGGATCGTCGCACACAGTGTGACGCATTGTACAAAATTGCGCCAAAATATCAATCATAATGAAAAAGTACAGTCTTAATATTTTATATCCTTGCTCGAACATTTAAAAGAATCAGCATGAATGTCTAAGTGAAGGAAACACGGGAATATGTAGCCATTACATTAAAACACATCACTTCCCAGAATGCATCCACCTCTTTGCCAGACTGCGGATGACCATATAATATTAATACAAACATTTCTGCAGTATGCTATTTAATTTATCACAACTTCATAATCAGTACTGAGAAAGAAATATCCATATAGTATAATAGTCATAATATCCATACAGAATTGTAGGACAGAGTCCTCGTGTTGTTTACCCATAGCGACGGTTGCTATATGTCGCTGGATGAGAGACACAACCAAATAAAAAAAGAAAGGAAAAAAAGTACAATTATAAAATATCTCACCTAAATGAAGACATGAGGGACTTGTATTCAAATCTATCGGAGGCCCCTCTACGGTGCACCACGACGAAGAGGGGTACCATGTGGGGGAAGGGCGATCTCAGTCAGGCGGTGGGGGAAGGGCGGGCTGCTTGACCTTGTAAAAGTGTTTTAAAAACGCATGGCCACAACAGATTTATACATCATTGGAGAAGCACTTCTGATTAACTCTCTATTTATCTATCAGTCTGGAGTTCATCTCACTCCACTGAAGTCTCTGTGCTGCTGTGGGGGAAGGGCGATCTCAGTCAGGCGGTGGGGGGAAGGGCGGGCTGAGCGAGAGCAATCGGAGGCTGGGGGGTAGGGGTGCGAGTCACAGCAGACTGTCAGTTGCTATCTCTCTTAACCCTCAATTATGGTTTGAGTTAGGTGAGCAGGGGTTTGACATCCAATGGCTTTTAAAATCAAAGTTAGAACAAAATAAATCTGTACAATCAGACATGTACACGTGCTAGCTTGATTCATGATTCTTTTAAACACTTTTTGTACTATATGTAACTGCTCTCTTGCTCTCTCTCTCTCATAATATTTGCTGTAACTGTCCTCCTCTATTTCCAGAATTTCAGCAGGAAACTTACAGACTCATATTCTCTCATGCAGTTACAGAAGCAGCATTTTGACTGTACCACTTCTGCACGAGATGAGAACACATTTTAAGAGTTTCTTGGGTCAAGAAAACACTCGGCCTGTCTGGATGTGCTTAAATACACAGCAAGGATACTTTCCTGTCACATATCACACAAATATATAAATATAAATCACACATATAATCACACATAAATATAAAGCTGCTAGACCTTGTAAAAGTGTTTTAAAAACGCATGGCCACAACAGATTTATACATCATTGGAGAAGCACTTCTGATTAACTCTCTATCTATCTGCCAGTCTGGAGTTCATCTCACTCCACCGAAGTCTCTGTGCTGCTGTGGGGGAAGGGCGATCTCAGTCAGGCGGTGGGGGAAGGGCGGGCTGAGCGAGAGCGATCGGAGGCTGGGGGGAGGGGTGCGAGTCACAGGAGACTGTCAGTTCTCAATTAGGGTTTGACATCCAATGGCTTTTAAAATCAGAGTTAGAACAAAATAAATCTGTACAATCAGACATGTAAACGTGCTAACCTGATTCATGATTCTTTTAAACACTTTTTGTACTATATGTAACTGCTCTCTTGCTCTCTCTCTCTCATAATATTTGCTGTAACTGTCCTCTATCTCCAGAATTTCAGCAGGAAACTTACAGACTCATATTCTCTCATGCAGTTACAGAAGCAGCATTTTGACTGTACCACTTCTGCACGAGATGAGAACACATTTTAAGAGTTTCTTGGGTCAAGAAAACACTCGCTCTGTCTGGATGTGCTTAAATACACAGCAAGGATACTTTCCTGTCACATATCACACAAATATATAAATATAAATCACACATATAATCACACATAAATATAAAGCTGCTAGACCTTGTAAAAGTGTTTTAAAAACGCATGGCCACAACAGATTTATACATTATTGGAGAAGCACTTCTGATTAACTCTCTATCTATCTGTCAGTCTGGAGTTCATCTCACTCCACTGAAGTCTCTGTGCTGCTGTGGGGGAAGGGCGATCTCAGTCAGGCGGTGGGGGAAGGGCGGGCTGAGCGAGAGCGATCAGAGGCTGGGGGGGAGGGGTGCGAGTCACAGCAGACTGTCAGTTCTCAATTAGGGTTTGACATCCAATGGCTTTTAAAATCAAAGTTAGAACAAAATAAATCTGTACAATCAGACATGTAAACATGCTAGCTTGATTCATGATTCTTTTAAACACTTTTTGTACTATATGTAACTGCTCTCTTGCTCTATCTCTCTCTCTCTCTCTCTCTCTCTCTCTCTCTCTCTCTCTCTCTCTATATATATATATATATATATATTCAAGGACATTTTTTTTTTGTTTAAATCACAGTACTGGTTCTTCAAAAAAGAAAAAAACAGTCGTGGAGTAAGTCTTTCTAGAGAGAACATCTCTGGAACAGACATCTTATTTTCTACTAATTCATTTATTTAACATTTCGAGGGTCTAAATAAAACTTTAAAGTTTAAAAGTTCATACAAGTTCATATCTTATATTTTGCTCTGTGCAATGCAACAGCACATGTGTTTTCTCTTCATTGCACAACCAAATAAAGTGCATAAATGCAATTTTGCATTATCTCTTCAAAATAGCATATATGTTAACTCCATGTACAGCAGAAAGAATTAATGCTGATACACTTAGCCGTTTTTATGGATTATGGAATTTATGGAATATGGATTTCTGAATGACCAATGTAACATCAGAAAGAGTCAATGAGTAGGTATAGAAATTTCAAGATTCATGACTGAAACATGTCCAATGGGTAAAATATTTGCTACTCTATAGCTAATGAATCACAAGAAGGACACAATTGGGTAGGGACAGAAAGTTCAAGATCAAGGACTGAAATATGTTCAGTAGTCAAAAATTAGCTGAACTATCACCATAAGGGAGTCAATAGGTAGAACTAAAAAGTTCAAAATAGATGACTCTTAGGCGATATATTAATATTTTAGGTCAAATATGGACTCTGAATGGCTGATGTAACAACAGAAAGAGTCAATGAGTGTGTATATAAATTTCAAGATTGATGACAGAAACAGGTACAGTGGATCAAATATTGACTACTCTATGGCTAATTTATCACCAGAAGGAGTCAATTGGGTAGAAATACAAAGTTCAAAATCGACGACTCCTGGGCCCGATATTTGCCCATTTGGTCAAATATGGACTTTGGAATTACTGGCATGACATCAGAAAGAGATCAAATATGGACTTCTGATTGGCTGATGTATCATCATTCGGATTCTATGAGTATGTATAGAAAGTTCAAGATCAAGCTCTGAAACATGTTCAATGGGTCAAATATTGGCTACTCTAAGGCTAATTTATCACCAGAAGGGGTAATTTATCACCAGTCAATGGGTAGAACTAAAAAGTTCAAAATCGACGACTTTTTTTCTTGGGCCTGTTGGATCTTGAAATTTTCATACCTACTCATTGACTCCTTCTGTTGGTACACGTACAACTGCCATTCAGAAGTCTATGTCTATTTTTGACATAAAATACTAAAATCTAGCCCAAGATTCATCAATTTTGAAGTTTTTATTTCTAACCATTGACTCCTTCTGGTGATAAATTAGCCATAGAGTAGCCATTATTTGACCCATTGAACATGTTTGGACACGGTTTTTTTTCATCATCTTCCATTCATTCAAGTCAGGTTTTCATTCATTCACTTCATCATCTTTTTTAGAGTCACCCACATTTCATTTTTTTTCATTCAAAATCTTTCATTCATTTTTTCAAAAGCCTTTTTTCAAATTTTTTTTTTTTTTTTCAATCATTTCATTTTCAGAGGATGAATTTTCACATTTTCATTTTTTTCATTTTTCAGGTTTTTTCAATTTCACTCAGTTCACAACAATTCATCACACCAACATTTTCATTCACAGCCATTCATCATCACAATTTTCACAGTCATCAATCTTGAAATTTCTCTGTATCACCTCAATGAATCCTTTCTGATGTGTACAGTCGACCATTTAGAAAATCCATATTTGACCAAATGGACTAATAATCGTGCGTCCCAAGAGTCCATTGATTTTGAAACTTTTATTTATTCCCAATGTGACACAACGGACTTACTACTCACATTCTTACGTCAACCCTGTACGCCAATGAATTTGACGGGTGACAATGCCGTTATTAGACCTCCGACTCCCTTGTCGTCCCTTCAGGTTTTAAATTATCCATAAGAGTAGCCAATATTTTGACCCATTGCACTTGTTTTCAGTCGTGATCTTATGAAACTTCTATGCCTGTAAATTGACTCTTTATGATTTTATGTCAGTTATTCAGAAATCCATATTTTGACCAAATGTACTAATATCGGGCCCCAAGAGTCATCGATTTTGGAACTTTCTATTTCTGCCCCATTTTAGACTCATTCCGGTGAGGGATCAGCCAAATTAATAGGCAAATTTTGACTTACTATGATACATCTTTCCTGACTCCTTGATCTTGAACTTTTTTAATACCATATCTAATATTGACTACTTCGAGGGGTGATTTTACATCAGTCATTCAGAGGTCCCATTTTTGGACCAAATAGACTTATATCTCCATCAGGGAGTCATCAATTTAGAACTTTTCAGTTCTACCCATTGTCTCCTTGTGATGTCATGCCTGTAATTCGAATTCCATATTTGACCAAATGGGCAAATATCGGGCCACAAGAGTCGTTGATTTTGAAACTTTGTATTTCTACCAATTTTGACTCCTTCTGCGATAAATTAGCCATAGAGTGCAATATTTGACCCATTAAACATGTTTCAGTCATGGATCTGAAATGTCTATGTATTCGGTATTGATCTCTATGTTGTTACATCAGCCATTCTCAGAGGTCCATATTTGATCTAAAAAAATAATATATGGCCCAAGAGGACATTCAATTTTGAACTTTTGCGTTTTACCCATTGACTCCTTCTTGTGATACGTTCAGCCAATATTTGACTACTGAATATATTTCAGTCCTTGATCTTGAACTTTCTATACTCTACGCATTGACTTTTTTGATGTTATGTCAGTGTTCAAAAATCCATATTTGGACCGAAATGGACTAATATCGGGCCAGAGAGATCATCAATTTTGACACTTTATATTTCATCCCAATGATTTCCTTCTGGAGTTACATAATTCATAAGGGATAGCAATATTTGACCCATTGAACTTGTTTCAGTCCTT
>CM074293.1:0-25000 GCA_037194245.1 Opsariichthys bidens
CGCGGCGGGTCACGACGTGCAGCGCTGTCTGGAGCTGGGTCTGTCGCAGCTCAAGTTGTTCCCGTCCATTGTCTTTTGGGACGAAAACCGAAATGTGAAGGCCAAATGGAACAAGAAGGATTACGTCGAGCTGTACGGCCAAAACGACCCGGCGTCCAACGAAGCTCAGGCGGCCGCCCTAATGGGAGACGTGTGCAGCAACCTTGAAAAGAAACAACTGACCTACTCCAAGACCCTGCTAAGGTACCGAGAGGGTGGCATGCCGTGGATGAACCTGTGTCTCAGACGGCTTCCAGAAAACCTGGAGAAAGACAGGAAAGTCACAGCCTTAACCTTTCTTAGTGCCATTGCCCTCATCCAAAACGGGGACTTTGTCTCTTTTTCATCACTCGGCACACTGCTGTCTGAACTGCCGGTGACCCAAAAGCGGCTACAGCAGGCCCAGCTCCTTTCTCACCTAACCCTGCTGAACTCGCCACGCGTCCACAGGCTTCACGACTCCGTTCCGTACAAGGTGGCCCACCTTCTGCTGCAAGCAAAAAAGCGCCCTCCTCCTCCTCCTCCTCCTCCAAGGCCGCAGCCGTCCCCTGAGCACGTTGAACCAGCGCAAGAAGAGGATCAGCTGATCGAAAGAGTCAGCACATCCACCGTTCCGGCAAACGTCACGGGTAGATGGACCGATGCGGAATTGACTCTGGTCCAGGCTGATCCTCATCTTACGCACCAGGAGGCGTACAAGACGTACCTGGCCTCGTGTCGAGAGACGGGCCTCCAGACGAGAACGTTTCAGGCCTTCAAGAAAAAAAGACAGAGACAACGCTAGGTAAGTCGCTAACCCCCCCCACCCCACACACACACACACACACACATTTCATTGATATCAAAAAACTCATGTTCTTGTAATTCATGTTAATCCACAACTTCCTCCTCCTCACGCAGAAGCATACAAAACTAACCTGGCCACGTTTCCGGAGATGGGCATCCCAGCGAGACCATTTCAGTCGTTCCAAAAAAGGAGGACCCGGACTTGGTCGGGTAAGGTGTTTTTTATGTGTTTGTTTTCTTCCTCTCCCCTCGCTTACTTAGCTTTGATATCTCACTGTGTAGCTTTCATGTCTTACAGATGGTCGCGACTACTCACTTCAGTTCGTGCACGTCTTCTCGCCCCTGGTCCTGGTGGTTTCCTTAAAATGCACAGTATTATATTTCAGAGCACTTTCCCCTTACCCTATTCTTTATACCCTGCGTTTATTCTGACCCTATCTATTCTATCCTATCACGTTCAATAAATTTCAGAGTTACACAAGAACACGTGTGTTTGTGTTTTGTTTTTGTTTTTTGGTGAAATATTACTGCAAGTTAACCCCACAGGTACACCTCAACATATTCACTCGTGCAATAGGATAATTAGTGAACTCATCCATCCTAACTCCATGACAACTTTTCTTTTGTAACTACCTTTTATCCGTGCGTTATGTCATTCTCGGGATTTTGTATTGGGTTCTTCGCGTCGGATTGTTTCTTTTAGGTGGCAGAAATGACGGACGGTGGCGTAGAGGCCTCGGCTGGACGCGGTGCGGTGAGGACAGCTGTAAACCGATCTTATTTCTAGAAAATTCGTCTTGTTTTTTGCCATAAAATGCATTGCACACTAGCTCGTAAATCTTAATTTAAGACACTTGGTCTTCTTCTGTCTTGACAAGTAAATATTAATTATCATTTGCAGGTAGATTGTTTTCAAGAATTCTTATCAAGTCAGTTTTGCTTACACCATTGGCAGATTTTTTTTGGCTTGATTTTAGCACACTTTAACTTGATTTAAGCATATCTTGCTTGTTTCAAGAGGGGCATTTGTTTTTGTTTTTTGCAGTGCACCCGTTTATGACGGTGCACTGCTAACCCTAACCCTAATTTGGAGATAAATTTATATAAATATATAATTGGTAATAAATGGGAATAAATAAATAATTGGAAATAAGGGAACTGGGGACTGGGAATTCGAAATTTGAAATTTTGTTAATTTTATCGTTTTTATTTTATTATTCATTTCGTTATTAATTATTATTTATACATTTATTAATGATTATTTCTTATTTTATTATTATTAATTTTATGATTTTTATTTATTTATTAATTTTATTATTGTAATTTAACCCTAACCCCCTAAGGGAACTGGGAACCCTAATATGGAAATAATTGGACATAAATGGAAATAAATAAATAATTGGAAATATTGGATATATCTAACCCTAACCCAATACACTGTTTATTTCTATATACAATATTACTAACATTGAATGAGAAATTTAAACGTGTTTTTTTTTAATCAATGTAGTATGTGTAACTTAAAAATAAGAAGAACTCTATTCATAACAAAATGTCATATATTATAATGACCACAAGAGGGCAGCATATACCTATTTTTCAGATGACACTCAATGATAATTCATGACACTAAATAATATTCTCCTCT
Source organism: Opsariichthys bidens (assembly GCA_037194245.1). Classification (NCBI taxonomy): domain Eukaryota; kingdom Metazoa; phylum Chordata; class Actinopteri; order Cypriniformes; family Xenocyprididae; genus Opsariichthys; species Opsariichthys bidens. The sequence continues at coordinate 2,474 of CM074293.1, forward strand.
GAATTATACACTGTTTATTTCTATATACAATATTACTAACATTGAATGAGAAATTTAAACGTGTTTTTAAAATGCGATTTCAATATATGTAACTTAAGTGTCAGAAAATGAAACTACTCAACTACTTAGCTAAATAAACAGGAGAGTGAGGAAACAATCACTTTTTAAAATTACTTCTTGCCATTCTAAACAAATGATGGAAGCTTGGATTTCCTCAATAAATGAAAGTTCATGACCTTTACTCATGTGCATGTTACCTGCAGGACAATTTTGCTGCACAAACAACACATTTTGACACATCAGATTCAAGTGTGGACGGGCTAAATTGAAAGTTAGAAGGAATTTGGATAATTCTGGAAGAATGTTTTATGAAGTGATCAACCAAATGGGGACTTTTGGGCCCATGTGGCAGCAGTAAGTGAACTAAAAAAGAATACAAAAAAAAAAGAAGAAAAAAAAAAAAGAAAGGCATGACTTAGAACCAGAACCCCATCCGCAGGTCAAACGTGGAGGTGGGACAATTTTGGGTAACACTTTATTTTACAGTGTCATTGTAAAGTGTAACCCAATTTTGTTACTGTAGCGCTTTGCTGCTCCAACAGGAAGTGGAAATGGAAGGCCAGATTCATTTTTGTCCCTATAACCTAACCCTAACCCTAACCCTAACCCAAACCCTAACCCTAACCCTAACCCAACCCTAACCCTAACCCTAACCCAACCCTAACCCTAACCCTAACCCCTAACCCTAACCCAACCCTAACCCTAACCCTAACCCCTAACCCTAACCCTAACCCTAACCCTAACCCCTAACCCTAACCCTAACCCAACCCTAACCCTAACCCTAACCCCTAACCCCTAACCCTAACCCTAACCCTAACCCAACCCTAACCCTAACCCCTAACCCCTAACCCTAACCCCTAACCCTAACCCTAACCCTAACCCAACCCTAACCCTAACCCCTAACCCTAACCCTAACCCTAATTTGGAAATAAATGGATATAAATAAATAATTGGTAATAAATGGGAATAAAAAAATAATTGGAAATAAGGGAACTGGGAATTCGAAATATGAAATTTGAAATTTTGTTAGTTTTATCATTTATTTATTTTATTATTCATTTCTTTATTAATTATTATTTATACATTTATTAATGATTATTTCTTATTTTATTATTATTAATTTTATGATTTTTATTTATTTATTAATTTTATTATTGTAATTTAACCCTAACCCTAAGGGAACTGGGAACTGGGAACCCTAATATGGAAATAATTGGACATAAATGGAAATAAATAAATAATTGGAAATTTTGGATATATCTAACCCTAACCCTAAACCTAACCCTAACCCATTAAATCAAAAATGGGGGGGTGGGGGGGGGGCAATACCATATCTCGACACCTGGTGGCGCTACAGCTCCCAAACCATGTGCAATCGTCTCCCCGTCCCCTAATTAGTATATAGACCAAATTTCAGCTCCCTAGGACGTACAGAACCCAAGATATTGGGGGGGGTGACAAAACTGGGGGGTGACAGATTCGTTTTTGTCCCTATATCCTAACCCTAACCCTAACCCTAACTCTAACCCTAACCCTAACCCTAACCCTAACCCTAACCTAACCCTAACCCTAACCCTAACCCTAACCTTAACCCTTAACCCTAACCCCTAACCCCTAACCCTAACCCTAACCCTAATTTGGAAATAAATGGATATAAATAAATAATTGGTAATAAATGGGAATAAATAAATAATTGGAAATAAGGGAACTGGGAATTCGAAATATGAAATTTGAAATTTTGTTAGTTTTATCATTTATTTATTTTATTATTCATTTCTTTATTAATTATTATTTATACATTTATTAATGATTATTTCTTATTTTATTATTATTAATTTTATGATTTTTATTTATTTATTAATTTTATTATTGTAATTTAACCCTAACCCTAACCCTAAGGGAACTGGGAACCCTAATAGGGAAATAATTGGACATAAATGGAAATAAATAAATAATTGGAAATATTGGATCTATCTAACCCTAACCCTACCCCTAACATAGCCCAGAGTCGCCCTCTAGTGGACAACACTTTCAATTGCACGTGTTCGAATCTGCTATGGATGCGGAAACCTTAGCAGAAATTCACACTCGGATGGAAATGAGCTGTTCTGTGACTTTTGACCTGGGCATGGCCACATTTCAAATGTTTAATTAAAAATGTAAAAATGCAGAATGTTTTCTGTGATGGGTAGGTTTAGGAGTAAGAGTAGTGTGATGTAGCACACATGGCTCAAATTAAAACACCATAGACTGGATTTGTAAGATCTTTATTTTGTTTGTTTTACTTAGAAGCAGTAACATGGAAGGTGCACATCCCATGGTGACTGCTGGTAACATGGAACATTCAAAAGGTGAACAGGTCAAATCAAGAAATATGTGAATCTTAATGTGTGTTTCGTTTCTGTGTCTTACCGGTTCCTGGAAGCCCAAAAGGAGTGACCCGCGAACAGGAAACCAGTTATATGACATCCTGAAGGGGAGGAGTTGCCCAATTAAAGATATGTGGAGTGAAATGTCTTTTAACTGTATACTTTGATGAATTATTATGAAGAGAAGCCTTTGGTTAGAGGAAAACTTACTCTTGAGTGTGACTTGTGATGTTGAAGGTTTATGTGAACTGTGAAAGGGACTGTTTAACAAATGAAGTGTTATGATTGGTCTGTTTGAATACTAAGGGAGGAGACCAAGAGTATAAAAGAGGTTGGAAATGTTTGAACAAGGGGGACGGGTGTTTTGTTGGACTAAAAGCCAACTATTTAGTTTTTTTTTCTTTGTTTTTCTGTTATGTGTTGATTTGTACTTAAAATAATTTTGTTTATTTATTTAGTTTTGTTTTGTTGTGATTCTCTTGTGTTAAAAGCCTATTTATTGGATAAGATGCCTTGGCTATGTCTACTTGAACTTTGAGGATCCCAAAAATAAAAGAGAACTTTCCATGGACTTTTCTGGAGATCTGCCATTCATTTTGCTGTCAGTTAGCCTCTGCAACGACCATCTTACCACAAATGTGTCAGAAGTGGGATAGATTGCCTTTGTGGAGTGACTGACAGTAGAAGAGAGAAAAACTGCAAACCTCAAGATGACTACTAGAGGACATGGAGGGCCTCAAAGGATTACCCGAGCTCATCCAATCCTGCTGTCTGAGGGGGAAGAGGACACTGTTGAAGCTCAAACAGGTCATTTTGAGTCGGAGGCTGGGGCAATTGAAGAGGCTGGGATAGAATCGTTTCATGTGAGGAAAATGCAAGATCCTGAGACTGAACCTGTGGTGAGACCCAAGACCAGTAAAGTTAGTACACCCCGAGGTGAAGCAGAAGGTATTGTGTGGGTCAAGAGTTTCTTTTGGAAATGAGGAAGTTTATGCAGCAACAACAAAGAAATGAAAAGATATTGTTTGATGAACTGGATGGTTTAAAGGCTACTATTTTCCAGAAACCCAAGGCAGGGTGGGAATCAGTCGAACAGCTAAGCCAACAAACTCACTACCCATTACCTACTCCCAGAATATTTCCACAGGCATCAGGGGGAAGAGCCATGCTTTTAGAACCTCCTCAAACTCATCACGAAGATCATTTGTCTCCTCCACCAGAAGCTCCTTTTAGACGTTATCATGAACCACGAATTCCTGATTTTGTAGAAGGTGAGGATGTGGAGAGTTTTTTTGTGCGGTTCGAACGCATTGCTAGAACGTGGGGATGGCAAATCGACGAGTGGGCGGCCCGAGTGGTAACTCTGTTAACAGGTAAAGCTCTGGAGGCCTATGCAGGCATGGATGAGCAACGCTCCGGATCCTATGCTAACATCAAAGCTGCGGTGCTGGCCAAGTTCAACGTGACGGAGGAGACATATCGCCAGCGTTTCAGGAGCCTTACGGTGCCAACAGGAGAAAGTGTAAGAGAGACTTACAATCGCATAAAAGGGTTGTATAAGAGGTGGATGCAAACCATGCAGAACAGTAATTCAAGGATACTGCGCTGGTGTCTGACTCTGCAGCCCTATGTATTTACAATTGAGCACTGTCCAGGTAAGAGAAATCTTATTGCTGATTACTTGTCCCGTTTGCCAAATTTAGACCATCCAGAGGGGGAAGAAGGGGGAAAATGTGATGTAGCACACATGGCTCAAATTAAAACACCATAGACTGGATTTGTAAGATCTTTATTTTGTTTGTTTTACTTAGAAGCAGTAACATGGAAGGTGCACATCCCATGGTGACTGCTGGTAACATGGAACATTCAAAAGGTGAACAGGTCAAATCAAGAAATATGTGAATCTTAATGTGTGTTTCGTTTCTGTGTCTTACCGGTTCCTGGAAGCCCAAAAGGAGTGACCCGCGAACAGGAAACCAGTTATATGACATCCTGAAGGGGAGGAGTTGCCCAATTAAAGATATGTGGAGTGAAATGTCTTTTAACTGTATACTTTGATGAATTATTATGAAGAGAAGCCTTTGGTTAGAGGAAAACTTACTCTTGAGTGTGACTTGTGATGTTGAAGGTTTATGTGAACTGTGAAAGGGACTGTTTAACAAATGAAGTGTTATGATTGGTCTGTTTGAATACTAAGGGAGGAGACCAAGAGTATAAAAGAGGTTGGAAATGTTTGCACAAGGGGGACGGGGTGTTTTTGTTGGACTAAAAGCCAACTATTTAGTTTTTTTTTCTTTGTTTTTCTGTTATGTGTTGATTTGTACTTAAAATAATTTTGTTTATTTATTTAGTTTTGTTTTGTTGTGATTCTCTTGTGTTAAAAGCCTATTTATTGGATAAGATGCCTTGGCTATGTCTACTTGAACTTTGAGGATCCCAAAAATAAAAGAGAACTTTCCATGGACTTTTCTGGAGATCTGCCATTCATTTTGCTGTCAGTTAGCCTCTGCAACGACCATCTTACCACAAGTAGTGTAAGGGAACAGAATGTACAGTTTGTACAGTACAAAAACCATGACGCCTATGGAATGTCCTCACTTTGATAGCAAAACAAACATGTGTGTGTGTGTGTGTGTGTGTGTGTGTGTGTGTGTGTGTGTGTGTGTGTGTGTGTGTGTGTGTGTGTGTGTGTGTGTGATATATTTCATTGATTATGACATTATTCATCTCATGAGCAATTGACAAACACGGAACGCACAACTATTACAGATTATTTACTCAACACTTAATTTTCAAATCTGCACACCAAACTGTATGTACAAATTGTCTATATTGTATAGTTGTATGTTCTTTTTATCTGTCTTGTCACTGTCACTCTGTTGCACTGTGGAGCTTCTGTCACTAAAACAAATTCCTAGTATATGTGAACATACCTGGCTATAAAACTCATTCGGATTCTGAAATGACTGAATAATGATTCATTGATAAAAAACAAACCCGTTTCTTTAAATTAAATCAGTTTTATTAAACTCTTTACATTAAAAAAAAAAAAAAAACTTTATATCTCACTGCCTGCTTGAAAAAACTAAGAGTGACTTGACCGTCTTTCTAAAGTAACGTAACAAAAGATGATTGAATTAACTGATTTTGAGGGTAGTGTGTGAAATATTTAGAATACTTAAAAATCCAATATTTCTCAAAACGGATACCTCGTTTAACCATTTGTCCTGGACAAATTTGTGCAAGGCTCGGATGGTTTTTTCTTTCGTCAGTTTCTTTGTGCTGAGCCTGCTGGCATGTTTTATCATATCAGTGCAGGAAGCAGAACCGCTCTCAGAGCCCACAATCTGATCCATCTGAACAAAGAAATAAAATGACAGGAGATATTTAAAATGTAGCCAATATCAGATTCAAGTGTGAACAATCTACGTTGAATGTTAAAAGGAATTTGGATCGTTCTGGAACAATGTTTTATGGAGTGATAAACCAAACGGGAACTTGTGGGCCCATGCATCAGCAGTAAGTGAACTAAAAAAGAATACAAAAAAAAGAAGAAAAAAAAAAAAGAAAGGCATGACTTAGAACCAGAACCCCTTCCGCAGGTCAAACGTGGAGGTGGGACAATTTTGGGTAACACTTTATTTTACAGTGTCATTGTTACGTATGTTACATGTACGATAGTAATAACTATAAATTATGCATAATTACACGCAACTAACCCTAAACCAACGCAAACCTTAATCCTAATCCTACAGTAAGTACATGTAGTTACTTAATATTATTCAGTACTCAAATGTATAATTACAGTGTAACAAAGACACCTTAAAATAAAGTGTAACCCAATTTTGTTACTGTAGCGCTTTGCTGCTCCAACAGGAAGTGGAAATGGAAGGCCAGATTCGTTTTTGTCCCTATAACCTAACCCTAACCCTAACCCTAACCCTAACCCCTAACCCTAACCCTAACCCTAACCCCTAACCCTAACCCTACCCCAACCCTAACCCTAACCCTAACCCTAACCCCTAACCCTAACCCAACCCTAACCCTAACCCTAACCCTAACCCTAACCCTAACCCTTAACCCTTAACCCTAACCCCTAACCCCTAACCCTAACCCTAACCCTAATTTGGAAATAAATGGATATAAATAAATAATTGGTAATAAATGGGAATAAATAAATAATTGGAAATAAGGGAACTGGGAATTCGAAATATGAAATTTGAAATTTTGTTAGTTTTATCATTTATTTATTTTATTATTCATTTCTTTATTAATTATTATTTATACATTTATTAATGATTATTTCTTATTTTATTATTATTAATTTTATGATTTTTATTTATTTATTAATTTTATTATTGTAATTTAACCCTAATCCTAAGGGAACTGGGAACTGGGAACCCTAATATGGAAATAATTGGACATAAATGGAAATAAATAAATAATTGGAAATATTGGATATATCTAACCCTAACCCTAAACCTAACCCTAACCCATTAAATCAAAAATGGGGGGGTGGGGGGGGGGCAATACCATATCTCGACACCTGGTGGCGCTACAGCTCCCAAACCATGTGCAATCGTCTCCCCGTCCCCTAATTAGTATATAGACCAAATTTCAGCTCCCTAGGACGTACAGAACCCAAGATATTGGGGGGGTGACAAAACTGGGGGGTGACAGATTCGTTTTTGTCCCTATATCCTACTTTTAACACATGCAGTTGAAAGTGTTCGCCACCAGAGGGTGTCTTGAGACTGTTTTTTTTTTTTATTTTCTGCAGCAGCAAATAAGCTTGAAAATGGCAAAGTATTGTATCTGTTGATGGGCAGTATAGATCGCACCTATTTAGTGCATTTCAAACATTTACACCTGCATTCACAAACATCTGTATTAGGCACAAGGCCGTATTATTGCATGATATATAAAAATATAGAAAATAATATAAAAGAATATATAAGAATATAAAATATATTCGCTCTGAATCACATCATAGATAACCAAAACTGAGCGAAAAATATGACAAAAGTCCAAACTAGGCTAAATGTAGTATGAGAATGCGTTCTATATTATCAGAAAAAGAATTATATGACACTAAACAACTTACCCCGAACTTATATCCTCTTCAGAGTCAATTCGCTGTTCGAAATGCACCCGTTCGTCATCTGAGTTGCAATCGTCCTCAAAACGCGATGAACGTTCAGTGAATCTTATGAAGAAACTACAGAACCCAAGATATTGAGGGCGGTGACAGAATCGTTTTTGTCCCAATAACCCTAACCCTACCCCTAACATAGCCCAGAGTCGCCCTCTAGTGGACAACACTTTCAATTGCATGTGTTCGAATCTGCTATGGATGCGGAAACCTTAGCAGAAATTCACACTCGGATGGAAATGAGCTGTTCTGTGACTTTTGACCTGGGCATGGCCACATTTCAAATGTTTAATTAAAAATGTAAAAATGCAGAATGTTTTCTGTGATGGGTAGGTTTAGGAGTAAGAGTAGTGTAAGGGAACAGAATGTACAGTTTGTACAGTACAAAAACCATGACGCCTATGGAATGTCCTCACTTTGATAGCAAAACAAACATGTGTGTGTGTGTGTGTGTGTGTGTGTGTGTGTGTGTGTGTGTGTGATATATTTCATTGATTATGACATTATTCATCTCATGAGCAATTGACAAACACGGAACGCACAACTATTACAGATTATTTACTCAACACTTAATTTTCAAATCTGCACACCAAACTGTATGTACAAATTGTCTATATTGTATAGTTGTATGTTCTTTTTATCTGTCTTGTCACTGTCACTCTGTTGCACTGTGGAGCTTCTGTCACTAAAACAAATTCCTAGTATATGTGAACATACCTGGCTATAAAACTCATTCGGATTCTGAAATGACTGAATAATGATTCATTGATAAAAAACAAACCCGTTTCTTTAAATTAAATCAGTTTTATTAAACTCTTTACATTAAAAAAAAAAAAAAAAACTTTATATCTCACTGCCTGCTTGAAAAAACTAAGAGTGACTTGACCGTCTTTCTAAAGTAACGTAACAAAAGATGATTGAATTAACTGATTTTGAGGGTAGTGTGTGAAATATTTAGAATACTTAAAAATCCAATATTTCTCAAAACGGATACCTCGTTTAACCATTTGTCCTGGACAAATTTGTGCAAGGCTCGGATGGTTTTTTCTTTCGTCAGTTTCTTTGTGCTGAGCCTGCTGGCATGTTTTATCATATCAGTGCAGGAAGCAGAACCGCTCTCAGAGCCCACAATCTGATCCATCTGAACAAAGAAATAAAATGACAGGAGATATTTAAAATGTAGCCAATATCAGATTCAAGTGTGAACAATCTACGTTGAATGTTAAAAGGAATTTGGATCGTTCTGGAACAATGTTTTATGGAGTGATAAACCAAACGGGAACTTGTGGGCCCATGCATCAGCAGTAAGTGAACTAAAAAAGAATACAAAAAAAAAAGAAGAAAAAAAAAAAGAAAGGCATGACTTAGAACCAGAACCCCTTCCGCAGGTCAAACGTGGAGGTGGGACAATTTTGGGTAACACTTTATTTTACAGTGTCATTGTTACGTATGTTACATGTACGATAGTAATAACTATAAATTATGCATAATTACACGCAACTAACCCTAAACCAACGCAAACCTTAATCCTAATCCTACAGTAAGTACATGTAGTTACTTAATATTATTCAGTACTCAAATGTATAATTACAGTGTAACAAAGACACCTTAAAATAAAGTGTAACCCAATTTTGTTACTGTAGCGCTTTGCTGCTCCAACAGGAAGTGGAAATGGAAGGCCAGATTCGTTTTTGTCCCTATAACCTAACCCTAACCCTAACCCTAACCCTAACCCCTAACCCCTAACCCTAACCCTAACCCTAACCCTAACCCCTAACCCTAACCCTACCCCAAACCCTAACCCTAACCCTAACCCTAACCCTAACCCTAACCCTAACCCTAACCCTAACCCTAACCCTAACCTTAACCCTTAACCCTAACCCCTAACCCCTAACCCTAACCCTAACCCTAATTTGGAAATAAATGGATATAAATAAATAATTGGTAATAAATGGGAATAAATAAATAATTGGAAATAAGGGAACTGGGAATTCGAAATATGAAATTTGAAATTTTGTTAGTTTTATCATTTATTTATTTTATTATTCATTTCTTTATTAATTATTATTTATACATTTATTAATGATTATTTCTTATTTTATTATTATTAATTTTATGATTTTTATTTATTTATTAATTTTATTATTGTAATTTAACCCTAATCCTAAGGGAACTGGGAACTGGGAACCCTAATATGGAAATAATTGGACATAAATGGAAATAAATAAATAATTGGAAATATTGGATATATCTAACCCTAACCCTAAACCTAACCCTAACCCATTAAATCAAAAATGGGGGGGTGGGGGGGGGGCAATACCATATCTCGACACCTGGTGGCGCTACAGCTCCCAAACCATGTGCAATCGTCTCCCCGTCCCCTAATTAGTATATAGACCAAATTTCAGCTCCCTAGGACGTACAGAACCCAAGATATTGGGGGGGTGACAAAACTGGGGGGTGACAGATTCGTTTTTGTCCCTATATCCTACTTTTAACACATGCAGTTGAAAGTGTTCGCCACCAGAGGGTGTCTTGAGACTGTTTTTTTTTTTATTTTCTGCAGCAGCAAATAAGCTTGAAAATGGCAAAGTATTGTATCTGTTGATGGGCAGTATAGATCGCACCTATTTAGTGCATTTCAAACATTTACACCTGCATTCACAAACATCTGTATTAGGCACAAGGCCGTATTATTGCATGATATATAAAAATATAGAAAATAATATAAAAGAATATATAAGAATATAAAATATATTCGCTCTGAATCACATCATAGATAACCAAAACTGAGCGAAAAATATGACAAAAGTCCAAACTAGGCTAAATGTAGTATGAGAATGCGTTCTATATTATCAGAAAAAGAATTATATGACACTAAACAACTTACCCCGAACTTATATCCTCTTCAGAGTCAATTCGCTGTTCGAAATGCACCCGTTCGTCATCTGAGTTGCAATCGTCCTCAAAACGCGATGAACGTTCAGTGAATCTTATGAAGAAACTACAGAACCCAAGATATTGAGGGCGGTGACAGAATCGTTTTTGTCCCAATAACCCTAACCCTACCCCTAACATAGCCCAGAGTCGCCCTCTAGTGGACAACACTTTCAATTGCATGTGTTCGAATCTGCTATGGATGCGGAAACCTTAGCAGAAATTCACACTCGGATGGAAATGAGCTGTTCTGTGACTTTTGACCTGGGCATGGCCACATTTCAAATGTTTAATTAAAAATGTAAAAATGCAGAATGTTTTCTGTGATGGGTAGGTTTAGGAGTAAGAGTAGTGTAAGGGAACAGAATGTACAGTTTGTACAGTACAAAAACCATGACGCCTATGGAATGTCCTCACTTTGATAGCAAAACAAACATGTGTGTGTGTGTGTGTGTGTGTGTGTGTGTGTGTGTGTGTGTGGTGTGTGTGTGTGTGTGTGTGTGTGTGTGATATATTTCATTGATTATGACATTATTCATCTCATGAGCAATTGACAAACACGGAACGCACAACTATTACAGATTATTTACTCAACACTTAATTTTCAAATCTGCACACCAAACTGTATGTACAAATTGTCTATATTGTATAGTTGTATGTTCTTTTTATCTGTCTTGTCACTGTCACTCTGTTGCACTGTGGAGCTTCTGTCACTAAAACAAATTCCTAGTATATGTGAACATACCTGGCTATAAAACTCATTCGGATTCTGAAATGACTGAATAATGATTCATTGATAAAAAACAAACCCGTTTCTTTAAATTAAATCAGTTTTATTAAACTCTTTACATTAAAAAAAAAAAAAAAAACTTTATATCTCACTGCCTGCTTGAAAAAACTAAGAGTGACTTGACCGTCTTTCTAAAGTAACGTAACAAAAGATGATTGAATTAACTGATTTTGAGGGTAGTGTGTGAAATATTTAGAATACTTAAAAATCCAATATTTCTCAAAACGGATACCTCGTTTAACCATTTGTCCTGGACAAATTTGTGCAAGGCTCGGATGGTTTTTTCTTTCGTCAGTTTCTTTGTGCTGAGCCTGCTGGCATGTTTTATCATATCAGTGCAGGAAGCAGAACCGCTCTCAGAGCCCACAATCTGATCCATCTGAACAAAGAAATAAAATGACAGGAGATATTTAAAATGTAGCCAATATCAGATTCAAGTGTGAACAATCTACGTTGAATGTTAAAAGGAATTTGGATCGTTCTGGAACAATGTTTTATGGAGTGATAAACCAAACGGGAACTTGTGGGCCCATGCATCAGCAGTAAGTGAACTAAAAAAGAATACAAAAAAAAAAGAAGAAAAAAAAAAAGAAAGGCATGACTTAGAACCAGAACCCCTTCCGCAGGTCAAACGTGGAGGTGGGACAATTTTGGGTAACACTTTATTTTACAGTGTCATTGTTACGTATGTTACATGTACGATAGTAATAACTATAAATTATGCATAATTACACGCAACTAACCCTAAACCAACGCAAACCTTAATCCTAATCCTACAGTAAGTACATGTAGTTACTTAATATTATTCAGTACTCAAATGTATAATTACAGTGTAACAAAGACACCTTAAAATAAAGTGTAACCCAATTTTGTTACTGTAGCGCTTTGCTGCTCCAACAGGAAGTGGAAATGGAAGGCCAGATTCGTTTTTGTCCCTATAACCTAACCCTAACCCTAACCCTAACCCTAACCCCTAACCCCTAACCCTAACCCTAACCCTAACCCTAACCCCTAACCCTAACCCTACCCCAACCCTAACCCTAACCCTAACCCTAACCCCTAACCCTAACCCAACCCTAACCCTAACCCTAACCCTAACCTTAACCCTTAACCCTAACCCCTAACCCCTAACCCTAACCCTAACCCTAATTTGGAAATAAATGGATATAAATAAATAATTGGTAATAAATGGGAATAAATAAATAATTGGAAATAAGGGAACTGGGAATTCGAAATATGAAATTTGAAATTTTGTTAGTTTTATCATTTATTTATTTTATTATTCATTTCTTTATTAATTATTATTTATACATTTATTAATGATTATTTCTTATTTTATTATTATTAATTTTATGATTTTTATTTATTTATTAATTTTATTATTGTAATTTAACCCTAATCCTAAGGGAACTGGGAACTGGGAACCCTAATATGGAAATAATTGGACATAAATGGAAATAAATAAATAATTGGAAATATTGGATATATCTAACCCTAACCCTAAACCTAACCCTAACCCATTAAATCAAAAATGGGGGGGTGGGGGGGGGCAATACCATATCTCGACACCTGGTGGCGCTACAGCTCCCAAACCATGTGCAATCGTCTCCCCGTCCCCTAATTAGTATATAGACCAAATTTCAGCTCCCTAGGACGTACAGAACCCAAGATATTGGGGGGGTGACAAAACTGGGGGGTGACAGATTCGTTTTTGTCCCTATATCCTACTTTTAACACATGCAGTTGAAAGTGTTCGCCACCAGAGGGTGTCTTGAGACTGTTTTTTTTTTTTATTTTCTGCAGCAGCAAATAAGCTTGAAAATGGCAAAGTATTGTATCTGTTGATGGGCAGTATAGATCGCACCTATTTAGTGCATTTCAAACATTTACACCTGCATTCACAAACATCTGTATTAGGCACAAGGCCGTATTATTGCATGATATATAAAAATATAGAAAATAATATAAAAGAATATATAAGAATATAAAATATATTCGCTCTGAATCACATCATAGATAACCAAAACTGAGCGAAAAATATGACAAAAGTCCAAACTAGGCTAAATGTAGTATGAGAATGCGTTCTATATTATCAGAAAAAGAATTATATGACACTAAACAACTTACCCCGAACTTATATCCTCTTCAGAGTCAATTCGCTGTTCGAAATGCACCCGTTCGTCATCTGAGTTGCAATCGTCCTCAAAACGCGATGAACGTTCAGTGAATCTTATGAAGAAACTACAGAACCCAAGATATTGAGGGCGGTGACAGAATCGTTTTTGTCCCAATAACCCTAACCCTACCCCTAACATAGCCCAGAGTCGCCCTCTAGTGGACAACACTTTCAATTGCATGTGTTCGAATCTGCTATGGATGCGGAAACCTTAGCAGAAATTCACACTCGGATGGAAATGAGCTGTTCTGTGACTTTTGACCTGGGCATGGCCACATTTCAAATGTTTAATTAAAAATGTAAAAATGCAGAATGTTTTCTGTGATGGGTAGGTTTAGGAGTAAGAGTAGTGTAAGGGAACAGAATGTACAGTTTGTACAGTACAAAAACCATGACGCCTATGGAATGTCCTCACTTTGATAGCAAAACAAACATGTGTGTGTGTGTGTGTGTGTGTGTGTGTGTGTGTGTGTGTGTGTGTGTGTGTGTGTGTGTGTGTGTGATATATTTCATTGATTATGACATTATTCATCTCATGAGCAATTGACAAACACGGAACGCACAACTATTACAGATTATTTACTCAACACTTAATTTTCAAATCTGCACACCAAACTGTATGTACAAATTGTCTATATTGTATAGTTGTATGTTCTTTTTATCTGTCTTGTCACTGTCACTCTGTTGCACTGTGGAGCTTCTGTCACTAAAACAAATTCCTAGTATATGTGAACATACCTGGCTATAAAACTCATTCGGATTCTGAAATGACTGAATAATGATTCATTGATAAAAAACAAACCCGTTTCTTTAAATTAAATCAGTTTTATTAAACTCTTTACATTAAAAAAAAAAAAAAAAACTTTATATCTCACTGCCTGCTTGAAAAAACTAAGAGTGACTTGACCGTCTTTCTAAAGTAACGTAACAAAAGATGATTGAATTAACTGATTTTGAGGGTAGTGTGTGAAATATTTAGAATACTTAAAAATCCAATATTTCTCAAAACGGATACCTCGTTTAACCATTTGTCCTGGACAAATTTGTGCAAGGCTCGGATGGTTTTTTCTTTCGTCAGTTTCTTTGTGCTGAGCCTGCTGGCATGTTTTATCATATCAGTGCAGGAAGCAGAACCGCTCTCAGAGCCCACAATCTGATCCATCTGAACAAAGAAATAAAATGACAGGAGATATTTAAAATGTAGCCAATATCAGATTCAAGTGTGAACAATCTACGTTGAATGTTAAAAGGAATTTGGATCGTTCTGGAACAATGTTTTATGGAGTGATAAACCAAACGGGAACTTGTGGGCCCATGCATCAGCAGTAAGTGAACTAAAAAAGAATATAAAAAAAAAAGAAGAAAAAAAAAAGAAAGGCATGACTTAGAACCAGAACCCCTTCCGCAGGTCAAACGTGGAGGTGGGACAATTTTGGGTAACACTTTATTTTACAGTGTCATTGTTACGTATGTTACATGTACGATAGTAATAACTATAAATTATGCATAATTACACGCAACTAACCCTAAACCAACGCAAACCTTAATCCTAATCCTACAGTAAGTACATGTAGTTACTTAATATTATTCAGTACTCAAATGTATAATTACAGTGTAACAAAGACACCTTAAAATAAAGTGTAACCCAATTTTGTTACTGTAGCGCTTTGCTGCTCCAACAGGAAGTGGAAATGGAAGGCCAGATTCGTTTTTGTCCCTATAACCTAACCCTAACCCTAACCCTAACCCTAACCCCTAACCCTAACCCTAACCCTAACCCTAACCCTAACCCCTAACCCTAACCCTACCCCAACCCTAACCCTAACCCTAACCCTAACCCCTAACCCTAACCCAACCCTAACCCTAACCCTAACCCTAACCTTAACCCTTAACCCTAACCCCTAACCCCTAACCCTAACCCTAACCCTAATTTGGAAATAAATGGATATAAATAAATAATTGGTAATAAATGGGAATAAATAAATAATTGGAAATAAGGGAACTGGGAATTCGAAATATGAAATTTGAAATTTTGTTAGTTTTATCATTTATTTATTTTATTATTCATTTCTTTATTAATTATTATTTATACATTTATTAATGATTATTTCTTATTTTATTATTATTAATTTTATGATTTTTATTTATTTATTAATTTTATTATTGTAATTTAACCCTAATCCTAAGGGAACTGGGAACTGGGAACCCTAATATGGAAATAATTGGACATAAATGGAAATAAATAAATAATTGGAAATATTGGATATATCTAACCCTAACCCTAAACCTAACCCTAACCCATTAAATCAAAAATGGGGGGGTGGGGGGGGGGCAATACCATATCTCGACACCTGGTGGCGCTACAGCTCCCAAACCATGTGCAATCGTCTCCCCGTCCCCTAATTAGTATATAGACCAAATTTCAGCTCCCTAGGACGTACAGAACCCAAGATATTGGGGGGGTGACAAAACTGGGGGGTGACAGATTCGTTTTTGTCCCTATATCCTACTTTTAACACATGCAGTTGAAAGTGTTCGCCACCAGAGGGTGTCTTGAGACTGTTTTTTTTTTTATTTTCTGCAGCAGCAAATAAGCTTGAAAATGGCAAAGTATTGTATCTGTTGATGGGCAGTATAGATCGCACCTATTTAGTGCATTTCAAACATTTACACCTGCATTCACAAACATCTGTATTAGGCACAAGGCCGTATTATTGCATGATATATAAAAATATAGAAAATAATATAAAAGAATATATAAGAATATAAAATATATTCGCTCTGAATCACATCATAGATAACCAAAACTGAGCGAAAAATATGACAAAAGTCCAAACTAGGCTAAATGTAGTATGAGAATGCGTTCTATATTATCAGAAAAAGAATTATATGACACTAAACAACTTACCCCGAACTTATATCCTCTTCAGAGTCAATTCGCTGTTCGAAATGCACCCGTTCGTCATCTGAGTTGCAATCGTCCTCAAAACGCGATGAACGTTCAGTGAATCTTATGAAGAAACTACAGAACCCAAGATATTGAGGGCGGTGACAGAATCGTTTTTGTCCCAATAACCCTAACCCTACCCCTAACATAGCCCAGAGTCGCCCTCTAGTGGACAACACTTTCAATTGCATGTGTTCGAATCTGCTATGGATGCGGAAACCTTAGCAGAAATTCACACTCGGATGGAAATGAGCTGTTCTGTGACTTTTGACCTGGGCATGGCCACATTTCAAATGTTTAATTAAAAATGTAAAAATGCAGAATGTTTTCTGTGATGGGTAGGTTTAGGAGTAAGAGTAGTGTAAGGGAACAGAATGTACAGTTTGTACAGTACAAAAACCATGACGCCTATGGAATGTCCTCACTTTGATAGCAAAACAAACATGTGTGTGTGTGTGTGTGTGTGTGTGTGTGTGTGTGTGTGTGTGTGTGTGTGTGTGTGTGTGTGTGATATATTTCATTGATTATGACATTATTCATCTCATGAGCAATTGACAAACACGGAACGCACAACTATTACAGATTATTTACTCAACACTTAATTTTCAAATCTGCACACCAAACTGTATGTACAAATTGTCTATATTGTATAGTTGTATGTTCTTTTTATCTGTCTTGTCACTGTCACTCTGTTGCACTGTGGAGCTTCTGTCACTAAAACAAATTCCTAGTATATGTGAACATACCTGGCTATAAAACTCATTCGGATTCTGAAATGACTGAATAATGATTCATTGATAAAAAACAAACCCGTTTCTTTAAATTAAATCAGTTTTATTAAACTCTTTACATTAAAAAAAAAAAAAAAAACTTTATATCTCACTGCCTGCTTGAAAAAACTAAGAGTGACTTGACCGTCTTTCTAAAGTAACGTAACAAAAGATGATTGAATTAACTGATTTTGAGGGTAGTGTGTGAAATATTTAGAATACTTAAAAATCCAATATTTCTCAAAACGGATACCTCGTTTAACCATTTGTCCTGGACAAATTTGTGCAAGGCTCGGATGGTTTTTTCTTTCGTCAGTTTCTTTGTGCTGAGCCTGCTGGCATGTTTTATCATATCAGTGCAGGAAGCAGAACCGCTCTCAGAGCCCACAATCTGATCCATCTGAACAAAGAAATAAAATGACAGGAGATATTTAAAATGTAGCCAATATCAGATTCAAGTGTGAACAATCTACGTTGAATGTTAAAAGGAATTTGGATCGTTCTGGAACAATGTTTTATGGAGTGATAAACCAAACGGGAACTTGTGGGCCCATGCATCAGCAGTAAGTGAACTAAAAAAGAATATAAAAAAAAAAGAAGAAAAAAAAAAAGAAAGGCATGACTTAGAACCAGAACCCCTTCCGCAGGTCAAACGTGGAGGTGGGACAATTTTGGGTAACACTTTATTTTACAGTGTCATTGTTACGTATGTTACATGTACGATAGTAATAACTATAAATTATGCATAATTACACGCAACTAACCCTAAACCAACGCAAACCTTAATCCTAATCCTACAGTAAGTACATGTAGTTACTTAATATTATTCAGTACTCAAATGTATAATTACAGTGTAACAAAGACACCTTAAAATAAAGTGTAACCCAATTTTGTTACTGTAGCGCTTTGCTGCTCCAACAGGAAGTGGAAATGGAAGGCCAGATTCGTTTTTGTCCCTATAACCTAACCCTAACCCTAACCCTAACCCTAACCCCTAACCCCTAACCCTAACCCTAACCCTAACCCTAACCCTAACCCTAACCCTACCCCAACCCTAACCCTAACCCTAACCCTAACCCCTAACCCTAACCCAACCCTAACCCTAACCCTAACCCTAACCTTAACCCTTAACCCTAACCCCTAACCCCTAACCCTAACCCTAACCCTAATTTGGAAATAAATGGATATAAATAAATAATTGGTAATAAATGGGAATAAATAAATAATTGGAAATAAGGGAACTGGGAATTCGAAATATGAAATTTGAAATTTTGTTAGTTTTATCATTTATTTATTTTATTATTCATTTCTTTATTAATTATTATTTATACATTTATTAATGATTATTTCTTATTTTATTATTATTAATTTTATGATTTTTATTTATTTATTAATTTTATTATTGTAATTTAACCCTAATCCTAAGGGAACTGGGAACTGGGAACCCTAATATGGAAATAATTGGACATAAATGGAAATAAATAAATAATTGGAAATATTGGATATATCTAACCCTAACCCTAAACCTAACCCTAACCCATTAAATCAAAAATGGGGGGGTGGGGGGGGGGCAATACCATATCTCGACACCTGGTGGCGCTACAGCTCCCAAACCATGTGCAATCGTCTCCCCGTCCCCTAATTAGTATATAGACCAAATTTCAGCTCCCTAGGACGTACAGAACCCAAGATATTGGGGGGGTGACAAAACTGGGGGGTGACAGATTCGTTTTTGTCCCTATATCCTACTTTTAACACATGCAGTTGAAAGTGTTCGCCACCAGAGGGTGTCTTGAGACTGTTTTTTTTTTTATTTTCTGCAGCAGCAAATAAGCTTGAAAATGGCAAAGTATTGTATCTGTTGATGGGCAGTATAGATCGCACCTATTTAGTGCATTTCAAACATTTACACCTGCATTCACAAACATCTGTATTAGGCACAAGGCCGTATTATTGCATGATATATAAAAATATAGAAAATAATATAAAAGAATATATAAGAATATAAAATATATTCGCTCTGAATCACATCATAGATAACCAAAACTGAGCGAAAAATATGACAAAAGTCCAAACTAGGCTAAATGTAGTATGAGAATGCGTTCTATATTATCAGAAAAAGAATTATATGACACTAAACAACTTACCCCGAACTTATATCCTCTTCAGAGTCAATTCGCTGTTCGAAATGCACCCGTTCGTCATCTGAGTTGCAATCGTCCTCAAAACGCGATGAACGTTCAGTGAATCTTATGAAGAAACTACAGAACCCAAGATATTGAGGGCGGTGACAGAATCGTTTTTGTCCCAATAACCCTAACCCTACCCCTAACATAGCCCAGAGTCGCCCTCTAGTGGACAACACTTTCAATTGCATGTGTTCGAATCTGCTATGGATGCGGAAACCTTAGCAGAAATTCACACTCGGATGGAAATGAGCTGTTCTGTGACTTTTGACCTGGGCATGGCCACATTTCAAATGTTTAATTAAAAATGTAAAAATGCAGAATGTTTTCTGTGATGGGTAGGTTTAGGAGTAAGAGTAGTGTAAGGGAACAGAATGTACAGTTTGTACAGTACAAAAACCATGACGCCTATGGAATGTCCTCACTTTGATAGCAAAACAAACATGTGTGTGTGTGTGTGTGTGTGTGTGTGTGTGTGTGTGTGTGTGTGTGTGTGTGTGTGTGTGTGTGTGATATATTTCATTGATTATGACATTATTCATCTCATGAGCAATTGACAAACACGGAACGCACAACTATTACAGATTATTTACTCAACACTTAATTTTCAAATCTGCACACCAAACTGTATGTACAAATTGTCTATATTGTATAGTTGTATGTTCTTTTTATCTGTCTTGTCACTGTCACTCTGTTGCACTGTGGAGCTTCTGTCACTAAAACAAATTCCTAGTATATGTGAACATACCTGGCTATAAAACTCATTCGGATTCTGAAATGACTGAATAATGATTCATTGATAAAAAACAAACCCGTTTCTTTAAATTAAATCAGTTTTATTAAACTCTTTACATTAAAAAAAAAAAAAAAAACTTTATATCTCACTGCCTGCTTGAAAAAACTAAGAGTGACTTGACCGTCTTTCTAAAGTAACGTAACAAAAGATGATTGAATTAACTGATTTTGAGGGTAGTGTGTGAAATATTTAGAATACTTAAAAATCCAATATTTCTCAAAACGGATACCTCGTTTAACCATTTGTCCTGGACAAATTTGTGCAAGGCTCGGATGGTTTTTTCTTTCGTCAGTTTCTTTGTGCTGAGCCTGCTGGCATGTTTTATCATATCAGTGCAGGAAGCAGAACCGCTCTCAGAGCCCACAATCTGATCCATCTGAACAAAGAAATAAAATGACAGGAGATATTTAAAATGTAGCCAATATCAGATTCAAGTGTGAACAATCTACGTTGAATGTTAAAAGGAATTTGGATCGTTCTGGAACAATGTTTTATGGAGTGATAAACCAAACGGGAACTTGTGGGCCCATGCATCAGCAGTAAGTGAACTAAAAAAGAATACAAAAAAAAAAGAAGAAAAAAAAAAAGAAAGGCATGACTTAGAACCAGAACCCCTTCCGCAGGTCAAACGTGGAGGTGGGACAATTTTGGGTAACACTTTATTTTACAGTGTCATTGTTACGTATGTTACATGTACGATAGTAATAACTATAAATTATGCATAATTACACGCAACTAACCCTAAACCAACGCAAACCTTAATCCTAATCCTACAGTAAGTACATGTAGTTACTTAATATTATTCAGTACTCAAATGTATAATTACAGTGTAACAAAGACACCTTAAAATAAAGTGTAACCCAATTTTGTTACTGTAGCGCTTTGCTGCTCCAACAGGAAGTGGAAATGGAAGGCCAGATTCGTTTTTGTCCCTATAACCTAACCCTAACCCTAACCCTAACCCTAACCCCTAACCCCTAACCCTAACCCTAACCCTAACCCTAACCCCTAACCCTAACCCTACCCCAACCCTAACCCTAACCCTAACCCTAACCCCTAACCCTAACCCAACCCTAACCCTAACCCTAACCCTAACCTTAACCCTTAACCCTAACCCCTAACCCCTAACCCTAACCCTAACCCTAATTTGGAAATAAATGGATATAAATAAATAATTGGTAATAAATGGGAATAAATAAATAATTGGAAATAAGGGAACTGGGAATTCGAAATATGAAATTTGAAATTTTGTTAGTTTTATCATTTATTTATTTTATTATTCATTTCTTTATTAATTATTATTTATACATTTATTAATGATTATTTCTTATTTTATTATTATTAATTTTATGATTTTTATTTATTTATTAATTTTATTATTGTAATTTAACCCTAATCCTAAGGGAACTGGGAACTGGGAACCCTAATATGGAAATAATTGGACATAAATGGAAATAAATAAATAATTGGAAATATTGGATATATCTAACCCTAACCCTAAACCTAACCCTAACCCATTAAATCAAAAATGGGGGGGGGGGGGGGGGCAATACCATATCTCGACACCTGGTGGCGCTACAGCTCCCAAACCATGTGCAATCGTCTCCCCGTCCCCTAATTAGTATATAGACCAAATTTCAGCTCCCTAGGACGTACAGAACCCAAGATATTGGGGGGGTGACAAAACTGGGGGGTGACAGATTCGTTTTTGTCCCTATATCCTACTTTTAACACATGCAGTTGAAAGTGTTCGCCACCAGAGGGTGTCTTGAGACTGTTTTTTTTTTTATTTTCTGCAGCAGCAAATAAGCTTGAAAATGGCAAAGTATTGTATCTGTTGATGGGCAGTATAGATCGCACCTATTTAGTGCATTTCAAACATTTACACCTGCATTCACAAACATCTGTATTAGGCACAAGGCCGTATTATTGCATGATATATAAAAATATAGAAAATAATATAAAAGAATATATAAGAATATAAAATATATTCGCTCTGAATCACATCATAGATAACCAAAACTGAGCGAAAAATATGACAAAAGTCCAAACTAGGCTAAATGTAGTATGAGAATGCGTTCTATATTATCAGAAAAAGAATTATATGACACTAAACAACTTACCCCGAACTTATATCCTCTTCAGAGTCAATTCGCTGTTCGAAATGCACCCGTTCGTCATCTGAGTTGCAATCGTCCTCAAAACGCGATGAACGTTCAGTGAATCTTATGAAGAAACTACAGAACCCAAGATATTGAGGGCGGTGACAGAATCGTTTTTGTCCCAATAACCCTAACCCTACCCCTAACATAGCCCAGAGTCGCCCTCTAGTGGACAACACTTT